>CM046340.1:3622631-4123850 GCA_025403435.1 Artocarpus heterophyllus
TTTTCTAAAATTCTCCTATATTTATTTAGTATGATTACTAAAAAGCCTTAGAAATTCTAATAAATCTCAAAAATGTCATATTGGCATTATGTGTGTTAAAGTCTTTAGATGAGACATAAGGATATCTTTTCCAACTACTCTTGACCCTCATTTTCTTTATTTCCTCCGTGACATGCTTCAACATGTCTCCTCTATAATTGTTTCTATCACTTCTCTTCAAAGACTTCATCTTTTCTTCCTTTCTCTTCCACGGTTCCCACACTCTTCTTCTCATTTCTTTGTTGAAGCAAAATACTTAGAGAACTTCTTCAAGGCAGCCATAAAAATCAGCCACCATCACCTCCATTTGAGCAAGAATTTCAGTCATACCGAAGTAAAGGAACCTGTTTTGAAGCCATTTCAAGCTTCCAACTAACCATAATCCGAGGTTAGAATCTTATGAACAAATTTAGTCTTTCATTTATAAATTTTCTTTTATACTAAAGGATTATTCAAATTTGCGTTCTTAAACCTAAGTATATGTTTGTTGCTATTTTGGAGCATATGTATGAAGTCTAAGTGTATATGCTCTAGACAGAAAATTTATATTGTTAAACTTTATAATACCTCTATGGGCAGTGGTTTTTTCTTGAAATTCTAAGATTAAATTAAAATAAATTTATGAATGTAGTTGTATGTTGTGCTTTAGTTTTAAATTGTCCTTATGCACGCCTTAGGATCAAGGGAGTATGGAGCTAACGTTAATTGATTCCAGGATTAAGAGACTGTTGATAAGCTTAAAAGGTAGGGATTCTATTACTCATCTTTTGTGAGGTTTTTATAGAATTAAAATTGATTGTTTTGCCGCAATATATATATATCTATGTTGAACTGATATTATATGATTATCACATATGAAACTATGACATGGACTCGTCTTGTATTGTACGGCGAGGAACATAATGAATTGACACATGTTATAAATTGAGAAGCATGGTTAGGAAAACTAACTCTATTGATAATGATTCAATATAGAGAAATTGTGAGACATGAAAAGGGCGACGGTTACGTCCTTGGGCATGAATACCCTAAAAGGTAAAGTAGGGGGAAGGCGATGACGCTTCCTTGGGTTGAAAGTCCCAGAACACACTGTACAGGAATCGATTTGGTGAGGACTCGGGGCTTGATGTCCCCTCACCGGAACACCCTTGGAATGTTTATAGGGTGATCAAGTGCGCCCATTTGGGTTTCGATGAGTTGAGTGATACTCAATTTAACATGGATACCTAGGAACAATGATGATTGGTAATATTGTATAAATGTGTAATTATGACACTTGGTAATGATTAACTACGGTATCCATAAGATGTGATCATAATAAACCTCATAATCTGGAATATGATGTAACTTACTAACCATGCAGATTTTAATGTGGTAATGATAGAGGTGAGTAATAGCTTTCTCTACTGAGCATAGTGTTGCTCATTCCCTTATGTTTATATCTTTTCAGGACTCACTAAGTGTGAGGTGGCTACGAGAAATATAGTTGAGGAAGTGATGTAGCTATATTACATTGGGACTGCTTCAATTGTTGAGAATGTTCTTCATGATAATGTAAGCATCAATTGTTACTTTCTGTGACTGTATTACAATGTGTTGAGGGTTAAAATGATGATGACAACAGTTTATATTATTAAATTTAAGGTGCTACATTAAAACTGTGGTTTAATTGTCGTTTATATTTTTATTTTTGAGTTGAGAGTTTTCATTTAAGTCCCGGGCAAATTTTATTTTTAAGGTTTTACTTTACTATTTATTTTTATTTTATCTCATTAAAAACTGTTAACCCCCATATATGGGCGTTACAGAATTTTTGGTATCAGAGCCTAGGTTCGGTTAACCTAGGGAGTGTAGCACCACTTTAAAAAATATATTTTGAGATGGTTTTGAAGCTGAACTTTTCAGTGTCATCATCAAAATGAACCTTCACATTGATTTATACAGTTTAGAAGGATGTAACATGGAAAGGCCATAGAATGAAAATACTAATGGTTATATGAGTACAATAATTATATAGAAGGAAAGTATTAATAGTTATGAGGGAATGATAATTATATGAAATGAGTTTATAAGTAGAATGCTTATGAGAGATTCGTATAATATTAGGATCTATAAGCATATCTAATTCGTATAACGATGAGAAATTCGTATAGATACGAGGATTTAAGAGCCTTTTGTCTCGTGAAAAACAATAAAAAAATATAAGGCTTGATTTATTGATTTTAAAGTTTGACATAGATATGCCAAATGTTTCGTAATTGATTCAAACCTAAGTAATGATTATGTGTGGATTCGATGGAGCACATAAGTGTCAATATCTTTTCTTAAAAGTTTTATTTATTTGAGGAATATGATATAAGTTGGGAATCATGGTATTGAATCTTGAGAGAGATAAATGTTAGACTTTTGGTCTGTTGAGACTGTGTAAAGTCTAGAATGCATGAATCTCAAAATTGGAATATTTTGTTACGTACATTGTATTAAGTGTATCAGTGAATCTTTATATATAGATGCAATAGAAAAATGATCAATAGGAGTTTCCTTAAGAAAATCATAATACTTAAGGCACTTATAATAATTTTGAATAATTACGATAAAATGTTTAAGTTTTAGATGTTAGATGTGAATCTTTTGGTTACTTAAGGTTTTGTTATATGAGGAAATTATATATTGTATAAGTAGAATTGTGGGGATTGTAGATGTTCTTAAGTAGTAACATCTAGTGTCTTTGTTCATTGATATGGTCTATGTTGGAAGACGTAAATCGTATTGATTTCAAGGTTAGTCGCATTCTAAACCCTTGGTAGTAATGATGATGAATCCATTGATAGATGTTAAGTATTATGAATAACATATGGGTGTATGCATTGTTCAATAAGGTTTTGATTAAAACAAAATCATTTGAGTTGCTGGAAGATTGTGTTGTTATGAAATGATTTTAAATATCATTCAGGAAGATCCTTGTTGTCGTTAAATTAGATTTGTTGTTTATAGTTAACTTTATCTATAGTGGGCTTTGAATTGGGTTTAAGATTCATACGAATTGGTTTTTAATTTTATGTTTGTTATTTAACTCGTTCTAAATGTGTTAAGGCCCGAAACAACCTGACCATTTTCAACTAAGAACATTTGGGCCTAGTTCAAATCTTAAATCAGTTTGATTCACACTGTCTCTCCCACGTGGTCTCTATACGTGTCATATACAGTGGTTTAATTATTGTTTACATATACGTTTACTGTACATAAGAGCTTATTTCTCCGAGTTCACTTTTTCTCTCTTAATTTGTTATTTTCTCTCTAAATCGCAAATCCTCTTCTTTCTCATTAAAAATTCTTCTTTTCCTCCAAAAGAAGAAGGAATTCTAAGATTCTGCAATTTACTATCTTAATTTTTCCTTTCTATTTACTCTTCTTTCATCTCATCATGGACCCAAAGTACCAACATCTGAGAAAGTATTTCCCATCACTCTCCCAAAAGATTCTCAGAAAGAAATACAAGGCTAGAATTACTCGGTTGTGGATTCTTATGCGTTTTGGTATCCCTTGTGATGTGAGAATGTTAATAGAGGGGAAAATCCGTCCGAGTGACTTTAGTCAAGATGTCGGTTTACCAGGAACGGGTACCAGTCGTAGTGCAATGAAAAGAAGAGCTCGTGCCATCGTGGTCACTTGTAACAAATGTGGAAGACAAAATTGTAACGGTAAATGTACTTCACCTGGTTATATGTCTACGAATAGAGAGGATAAAATAAGGTTTTGTAGGGATGGACTTTCAAAGGAGAACTTGGATAGCATCCATCCTCCTCTCCACGGTCACCCTAGTGGATATGTTCAAGGAGCTATTTTTAAACTCTGGCCTAAATTTTATACAGAAAGACAACGCCTCAGGAATATGGTATTTTTAGATCCTGTTTGCCAAGCCATAAGAAAACTGGATGGGGAATAAGTCATCGTTCTATAAAGGTTATTTAGTCTTTACTTATTTGAAGCAGTTTTAGCTGATGTTCAACAGTTTGTGTTTTTCTTTTACTCAGAATATTTGCTTTTGTGTTTGAAATAATTGTGATTATTAGATTGATACAGTAAGTGTTAATATCTTATTTAATTTATGATTTTCTTAAATATATATATAATAAAATATATTATCTTATCAGACACGTTACATACGGTACAGTAATATGTTTGAATTTTGAAAAGCTTATCCAGATATTTCAAGATTTGTGTCTCAAATTTCAAAAGTTCTACAGTATTTGTCGTTTATATTAAATTTCTCGACTTGGTGTATATTTGTCAAAAGTCTACAGTTGTGTCATGAGGGTCTTCTGTCGAATTGTTCTCAATTGTCAAAAGTTATACAATTAGAGTCTAATCTTTTTCAAAAAGTGAATCAGATTTTCTGTAAACTATCAATCACCTTATCTTACTTTCTTATCCGCACAAGATTTTGTTTAAATCTTTGGATTACCTTTTCATTACCTACTCGTCTATCTCTTTAGCCCTTTTTGTATATTTCTCATCTTTAAAAACTTATGTAGAACCCGAAGTCTAAGTGGAGCAGACATTAAGCAACCACTTCTATAAACCAAATATGTCTACCTCCCAGTCCACGAAGAAAATAAAGAATGTCTGTGTCTTTTGTGGTTCCAGCTTTGGAAAAGATAAAGCTTATTTAGAAGCTGCAAATCACTTAGGGCAAGTTCTAGCACGCAAAAAGATTAACATAATCTATGGGGGTGGTAGTATAAAAATGATGGTAAATATGGCACTAGCAGCTAGGTCTAGCGACGCTACTGATGTAAGAATTTGGCCTCATATTCCAGTTGAAGGAAACCTTTGTAAGGAAGCCATAGGTAAGGGAGAAGGAGTCAGGAGTATCCCTAAAAATTTTAAAGACATAATCTATAATTCTGATGCTTTTATAGCATTACCTGGTGGTCTAGGTACTCTTGAGGAAATATTTATAGTTGCTTGTGGGCAATTGTTGGGCTTTTATTCCAAACCTTTGGGACTGCTGAATGTAAATGGTTTTTATGACGGTCTTTTGAAATTTCTAGATTACGCTGTGGAAGAAAACATCACTACAGAATCGGAGAGACAAATCTTTGTCACTGCTTCAACAGCTGAGGAATTGATAGATAAAATGCAAATCATACATCCAGAATCCGACACTGCAACATCCAAGCTTGAATGGGAAAGGGAAAGCCGGGAGCGGCCAATTGATTTGAATCTCCATCTGTAATCTTTTTGTTTTATCTTTGGCATGTAGGCATATGTGTCCGTATTTCGTGTGTTACGAATAACCGTTTGCCTTGTATTCTGTGTTTCTTGTGGTACGTTGTTGTTCAATCTTTTAGATTCATTGAGCCTAATGCCGGGATGGCTGGATACGGAGTACTTGATGCTCTCGAAACGCATCCTTCTTAAGGTCCGATCTTTTGTTTATCGATGTTTTTGTATCCTCTAAGCATGCATGATATGGATAGCTGGTATACGGAGTGCCTTGTACTCTCGAAACGTATCCGTATCATATTTGTAATGTGTAATATTCTGTTAATATTATGTGGAAGTACCAGAGTCAGTTATGGGGATATTCCATATGAAATATGAGTATATTATTTGGGTTGAATGTTTGTGTCATGAGGATAGCTGTTTAATGAAAAATATGTCGGGTATGTTTGCAACTCTGAGATTCCGTTTAATATCTCTATGAGTAAGTTTAATGTATAGTTTTGAATAAAAGTGTTTGTGATATATGTTTTATGATTATGTTCTAGTTTATTAGTTGAGGTATGAAATCAAATATATTTGACTTTTCCTTACTCAAAAAGGAAAAGGAACCTAAAGATGAAGTATATAAAATTTCTCTGGCAATCTCCTTAAATGTGATTGTAAATCACGGTCCATGGACAATGAAGGACTGGAATCATGGTATGGTCAATATGTATGCCTGATCAGATTCTTAGACTATTACACGGTGTTATAAGTTGAAACTTGTCAAAAATACTCTCATTGAGGGATTTAGGAGTAAGATTTATTATGCAAGTAAATAAGTGGAGATATGATGACTTAAATTTGGAGGACAAACAACATTAACGGTTTAGACTCAGAATTGGAATCATAGTGGAATCATAATTTTTACTAGTATTACTAGAATTGAAATTTCGAGGACGAAATTTCTTTAAGGGGGGTAGAGCTGTGACACCCGTTATTCTCCTAACGGGTATTGAGGTAATTAAATTAATTTTTAATGTATAAAAAAAAAATTGCTTCATTTAAATTTATTTTATAATATTTATTTTTATCTATTTTTAAATTTTCTAAAATTCTCCTATATTTATTTAGTATGATTACTAAAAAGCCTTAGAACTTCTAATAAATCTCAAAAATGTCATATTGGCATTATGTGTGTTAAAGTCTTTAGATGAGACATAAGGATATCTTTTTCAACTACTCTTGACCCTCATTTTCTTTATTTCCTCCGTGACATGCTTCAACATGTCTCCTCTATAATTGTTTCTATCACTTCTCTTCAAAGATTTCATCTTTTCTTCCTTTCTCTTCCACGGTTCCCACACTCTTCTTCTTATTTCTTTGCTGAAGCAAAATACTTAGAAAACTTCTTCAATGCAGCCATAAAAATCAGCCACCATCACCTCCATTTGAGCAAGAATTTCAGTCATACCGAACTAAAGGAACCTGTTTTGAAGCCATTTCAAGCTTCCAACTAACCATAATCCGAGGTTAGAATCTTATGAACAAATTTAGTCTTTCATTTATAAATTTTCTTTTATACTAAAGGATTATTCAAATTTGCGTTCTTAAACCTAAGTATATGTTTGTTGCTATTTTGGAGCATATGTATGAAGTCTAAGTGTATATGCTCTAGACAGAAAATTTATATTGTTAAACTTTATAATACCTCTATGGGCAGTGGTTTTTTCTTGAAATTCTAAGATTAAATTAAAATAAATTTTATGAATGTAGTTGTATGTTGTGCTTTAGTTTTAATTGTCCTTATGCACGCTTTAGGATCAAGGGAGTATGGAGCTAACGTTAATTGATTCCAGGATTAAGAGACTGTTGATAAGCTTAAAAGGTAGGGATTCTATTACTCATCTTTTGTGAGGTTTTTATAGAATTAAAATTGATTGTTTTGCCGCAATATATATATATCTATGTTGAACTGATATTATATGATTATCACATATGAAACTATGACATGGACTCGTCTTGTATTGTACGGCGAGGAACATAATGAATTGACACATGTTATAAATTGAGAAGCATGGTTAGGAAAACTAACTCTATTGATAATGATTCAATATAGAGAAATTGTGAGACATGAAAAGGGCGACGGTTACGTCCTTGGGCATGAATACCCTAAAAGGTAAAGTAGGGGGAAGGCGATGACGCTTCCTTGGGTTGAAAGTCCCAGAACACACTGTACAGGAATCGATTTGGTGAGGACTCGGGGCTTGATGTCCCCTCACCGGAACACCCTTGGAATGTTTATAGGGTGATCAAGTGCGCCCATTTGGGTTTCGATGAGTTGAGTGATACTCAATTTAACATGGATACCTAGGAACAATGATGATTGGTAATATTTGTATAAATGTGTAATTATGACACTTGGTAATGATTAACTACGGTATCCATAAGATGTGATCATAATAAACCTCATAATCTGGAATATGATGTAACTTACTAACCATGCAGATTTTAATGTGGTAATGATAGAGGTGAGTAATAGCTTTCTCTACTGAGCATAGTGTTGCTCATTCCCTTATGTTTATATCTTTTCAGGACTCACTAAGTGTGAGGTGGCTACGAGAAATATAGTTGAGGAAGTGATGTAGCTATATTACATTGGGACTGCTTCAATTGTTGAGAATGTTCTTCATGATAATGTAAGCATCAATTGTTACTTTCTGTGACTGTATTACAATGTGTTGAGGGTTAAAATGATGATGACAACAGTTTATATTATTAAATTTAAGGTGCTACATTAAAACTGTGGTTTATTTATCGTTTATATTTTTATTTTTGAGTTGAGAGTTTTCATTTAAGTCCCGGGCAAATTTTATTTTTAAGGTTTTACTTTTATTATTTATTTTTATTTTATCTCATTAAAAACTGTTAACCCCCATATAGGGGCGTTACACTGCAACATCCAAGCTTGAATGGGAAAGGGAAAGCCGGGAGCGGCCAATTGATTTGAATCTCCATCTGTAATCTTTTTGTTTTATCTTTGGCATGTAGGCATGTGTGTCCGTATTTCGTGTGTTACGAATAACCGTTTGCCTTGTATTCTGTGTTTCTTGTGGTACGTCGTTGTTCAATCTTTTAGATTCATTGAGCCTAATGCCGGGATGGCTGGATACGGAGTACTTGATGCTCTCGAAACGCATCCTTCTTAAGGTCCGACCTTTTGTTTATCGATGTTTTTGTATCCTATAAGCATGCATGATATGGATAGCTGGTATACGGAGTGCCTTGTACTCTCGAAACGTATCCGTATCATGTTTGTAATGTGTAATATTCTGTTAATATTATGTGGAAGTACCAGAGTCAGTTATGGGGATATTCCATATGAAATATGAGTATATTATTTGGGTTGAATGTTTGTGTCATGAGGATAGCTGTTTAATGAAAAATATGTCGGGTATGTTTGCAACTAGAGATTCCGTTTAATATCTCTATGAATAAGTTTAATGTATGGTTTTGAATAGAAGTGTTTGTGATATATGTTTTATGATTATGTTTTAGTTTATTAGTTGAGGTATGAAATCAAATATATTTGACTTTTCTTTACTCAAAAAGGAAAAAGAACCTAAAGATGAAGTATATAAAATTTCTCTAGCAATCTCCTTAAATGTGATTGTAAATCACAGTCCATGGACAATGAAGGACTGGAATCATGGTATGGTAAATATGTATGCCTGATCAGATTCTTAGACTATTATACGGTGTTATAAGTTGAAACTTGTCAGAAATACTCTCATTGAGGGATTTAGGAGTAAGATTTATTATGCAAGTAAATAAGTGGAGATACGATGACTTAAATTTGGAGGACAAACAACATTAACGGTTTAGACTCGGAATTGGAATCATAATGGAATTAAAATTTTTACTAGTATTGCTAGAATTGAAATTTCGAGGACGAAATTTCTTTAAGGGGGGTAGAGCTGTGACACCCGTTATTCTCCTAACGGGTATTGAGGTAATTAAATTAATTTTTAGTGTATAAAAAAAAAATTGCTTCATTTAAATTTATTTTATAATATTTATTTTTATCTATTTTTAAATTTTCTAAAATTCTCCTATATTTATTTAGTATGATTACTAAAAAGCCTTAGAACTTCTAATAAATCTCAAAAATGTCATATTGGCATTATGTGTGTTAAAGTCTTTAAATGAGACATAAGGATATCTTTTCCAACTACTCTTGACCCTCATTTTCTTTATTTCCTCCGTGACATGCTTCAACATGTCTCCTCTATAATTGTTTCTATCACTTCTCTTCAAAGACTTTATCTTTTCTTCCTTTCTCTTCCACGGTTCCCACACTCTTCTTCTCATTTCTTTGCTGAAGCAAAATACTTAGAGAACTTCTTCAAGGCAGCCATAAAAATCAGCCACCATCACCTCCATTTGAGCAAGAATTTCAGTCATACCGAAGTAAAAGAACCTGTTTTGAAGCCATTTCAAGCTTCCAACTAACCATAATCCGAGGTTAGAATCTTATGAACAAATTTAGTCTTTCATTTATAAATTTTCTTTTATACTAAAGGATTATTCAAATTTGCGTTCTTAAACCTAAGTATATGTTTGTTGCTATTTTGGAGCATATGTATGAAGTCTAAGTGTATATGCCCTAGACAGAAAATTTATATTGTTAAACTTTGTAATACCTCTATGGGCAGTGGTTATTTCTTGAAATTCTAAGATTAAATTAAAATGAATTTTATGAATTGGTTTGCATATTTGAAAAGTAGCATCCTAGGCTTTCTAACGAGCTATCATAAACCTAAATCGGAGTTGTATTTTATTTTCTAAGAATTATTCAATTTTTGTATTGGAAACTAGTAAATCTGCCAGTTTGTTATGGTATACCAGCTGCTAACCTGAACCAAGAACCCATCTTTGCTCACCACCTAATTCTTTAATGTCTTGCAACCTTTCCAATATTATCCTAAGTGATTGATGAATCTTATTAGGGACTAAAACATATAGATTACTTGTTCACATTTTATATTGTGTTAAGACAAAAATTGTTTACTGTGGTATTCAAAAGAGATTTATATAAAAGCTTTAATGGCATACTAGTAAGATAGGTTTACACATGATTTATTTATGAATGTAGTTGTATGTTGTGCTTTAGTTTTAATTGTCCTTATGCACGCCTTAGGATCAAGGGAGTATGGAGCTAACGTTAATTGATTCCAGGATTAAAAGATTGTTGATAAGCTTGAAAGGTAGGGATTCTATTACTCATCTTTTGTGAGGTTTTTATAGAATTAAAATTGATTGTTTTCCCGCAATATATATATCTATGTTGAACTAATATTATATGAGTATCACATATGAAACTATGACATGGACTCGTCTTGTATTGTACGGCGAGGAACATAATGAATTGACACATGTTATAAATTGAGAAGCATGGTTAGGAAAACTAACTCTATTAATAATGATTCAATATAGAGAAATTGTGAGACATGAAGAGGGCGACGGTTACGTCCTTGGGCATGAATACCCTAAAAGGTAAAATAGGGGGAAGGCGATGACGCTTTCTTGGGTTGAAAGTCCCAGAACACACTGTACAGGAATCGATTTGGTGAGGACTCGGGGCTTGATGTCCCCTCACCGGAACACCCTTGGAATGTTTATAGGGTGATCAAGTGCGCCCATTTGGGTTTCGATGAGTTGAGTGATACTCAATTTAACATGGATACCTAGGAACAATGATGATTGGTAATTTTTGTATAAATGTGTAATTATGACACTTGGTAATGATTAACTACGGTATCCATAATATGTGATCATAATAAACCTCATAATCTGGAATATGATGTAACTTATTAACCATGCAGGTTTTAATGTGGTAATGATAAAAACCTAAAGGTGAGTAATGGCTTTCTCTACTGAGCATAGTGTCGCTCATTCCCTTATATTTTTATCTTTTCAGGACTCACTAAGTGTGAGGTGGCTACGAGAAATATAGTTGAGGAAGTGATGTAGCTATATTACATTGGGACTGCTTCAATTGTTGAGAATGTTCTTCATGATAATGTAAGCATCAATTGTTACTTTCTGTTACTGTATTACAATGTGTTGAGGGTTAAAATGATGATGACAACAGTTTATATTATTAAATTTAAGGTGCTACATTAAACTGTGGTTTAATTGTCGTTTATATTTTTATTTTTGAGTTGAGAGTTTTCATTTAAGTCCCGGGCAAATTTTATTTTAAGGTTTTACTTTTATTATTTATTTTTATTTTATCTCATTAAAAACTGTTAACCCCCATATAGGGGCGTTACAATGTTTTATAGGTTTTATTTATTTATTTTTTGTTGTTGTTACGTTCCTAAACTTTTTTTTTTTTTTGAATGATTGGTACTTGAACATAAATTTTTTTTGACAGTTTTGATCCTTAGCCATTAAATAAATAGTTTTTAAAATTAATTTAATAGAAATAATCATATGTCAAACGTAATATAACCAAAAAATTTACAAAAGCAGTCGTGTGTGATGCAAAAATATTACCTTCAATCTATTCTAAAAAAAAAATATTACCTTCGGTGCCCTTAAAACTGCGTTGAATTATAAATCAAGTTCTATGTGATGGCCTGATGGGCTTGTACTAACTCCATTGAATTTAAAAATCTACTGTCAATTCTAGTAGTAGGCATCAAAACTGTCAAAAACGTTTAGTTTCGGGAGTTAATTGGTCCAAAAAAAAAAAAGAATTAATGGGGTGTTTGGTGTATGGGTTTAGACCGGTTCAAACTATAGAGGCGGTTCAAACCAACAATTGATGGAGTTGTAATTAAGGTCATATGAAATTATTGATACGGTTTTAAATCAGCTAAACTACCTAAAATTCAAACTTTATTTCCCACGTTAATTTCATACGGTCTACGGTATAAACCATGGCCATTCTCCTCTTTTTTTTTTTGCCACAAATCATAGTTGTTCTAAACACTAGTCTTCGATTTAAATTTAATTTAATGTGTTATTCTCGTTATAAGCCTTTATATTCTAGATGCCTGTTCAGTACTATCGTTTAAACCACACAGTTTAGAATTCACGGTTTAAACCATAAAGTTTTAAATCACATCATTCTAAACCCAAACATTAAATGAACCCTGAGAGACCCAACTATATTTTTTTGAAAATTTTAGGGGTCCATAGGTCCAAACACTTAAATCTTATTTTGTTAACCTTTGCGGAAGGATAATATAACAAGGAAATTGTTAAAATATGGTTTCCCCTAGAGTTTACACATCATAGTCACTCTTGAGCTTTTGAAAGTGCAAGTTTGTGTAGCCTAGCATGAAATATATTAGTTGTTCATAGACTGTTATCTCCTAATGGTTTAAATACCATGAGAGACATCGCCTTCTTGTGTTACTTTTCTCTGCAAAAATGTCGTTCTTCTTCTCCCAATTTCCCTTTTGATCGCTGGAAGAATGCGTGCAGAATAATTAAAAACAACGGGCCTATGTACCCTCTCTAAATCTGGTCTTCAAAAACTTTAATTTGGAAAAAAAAAAAAGTTGAGCCATGACAATATGACATATAACAGGATGTTTTGAGTAAAATGTACTATCGAACTTGAACATTAGAATTACAAAATAAAATGATACATTTGCGAACATTAAAGTTTCCAATATTAGTATGCCGAATTATATACGAGAAACAATATACATTCAAATATGCAACATTAAACATATAATTGTGAGCTGGCCTGGATGCCATGAGTTACACCCCCCGCCACCATAAAATCAACCTTGAACTTGGACACAGTTGACTTAAATGTCACCACCTAAAAACAAAATCAAGTGCAAAGGTGTTAAAAATCTTTTTTTTAGGTATGTGTCTGATTGACAGGTGCATGGTAGTTACAAAGGGAAACAGAATTTCCTCTCGTGGGTCTAACCAAACTACTCATACAAGTTTGGGGCCCAAAAAATAACTTCTCATAAATTCTCTAGGTTTTCTTTGGTAGGTAGTGGTGTACGTTTTAAACCATTAAATTTAGTCAAAGTCATATTTTTTTGATTAAATATGACGGTTAAAAAATAAGACATATAAGTTACTTTTTCAACACTTGTCGTGGAAATCTCGGAATTCTTTTGGGGTCATGAAGTGAAATATGCATATCTGGTGGGAAGATTTTGATGAAAGGGCAAAAAAAAAATTCAAATTGAACAAAAGGTCTCTTTTTTTTTGGAATAAAAAAAACACGTTTTTTTATGTAGATAAACTGCCTCAGTTTTTTTCAACAGAAAAAGAAAAATGACTGTAACAGAATAAAGAATCTCAACATGTTGAAAGAAAAAAAAACTGAAACCGTTTTGATGTCTAAAAAACCATTTTTTTTATGCCAAAAATTTAAAAAAAAAAAACAGATTTATTTGTCAAAAAAAAATTCTGCCGAGCCCAGTTATCAAATTCCCCCCTGTCTGGTGGGATGGTGTCTAATCTCTCCAAAATAAAGCAAAAGGGAGTTGGAGAAGTGTTGCAGAAAGATTGCAGAGAGGATCTAGTTTCCTAGATGCACACGTTTATTAAACACTCCCTTCGGCTTTATTCTCACCGGAAGCGTACATTTGCAAACCATTAAATCTTATTAAAATTATATTTTTCTTTAAATTTGATGGTTGAAAAACAGATACTTATCAATAGGTTATTTTTTCATCACTCATCAAAGAAATCTTGAATTTCTTTTGGGGTCATGAAGTGAAATCAAACTTGGGCAAGAAAATCAAGAACATGTACATCTAAGAAATTAGATCCTCTCTACCATCTCTCTGCAACACTTCTCCAACTTTCTTTGGTTTCATTAGGGAAAGACTAGACACCATCTAACCAAACAAGCTAGCTCAGATTTCAGAGGATGCCCTGTTTTCCTCAGTAAATATCAATCAATTTTTATCTGTTACACATAAAATCAAGTTGACGAATATAGACAAGGAAGGTGCAGATACAGTTGCCAATTTTTTTATTGCACAACGCGTCTGATAATATGCCCTGTCATATCAAACATCTATTGGAGCCAGCCCAAGCATTACTGGCAAATCTGGTTTTATCAAGAAATGTAGACATTTTCTTGTCACTACCTAAATTTTATTTCAAATAAAAAACAAAACTTGTCTATTTCTATATTAAAAAGGGATTCTAACAGTAATGTTACCAATCACTCTCAGGTGCTTTCCTTTGTGAAGATCATATTTACATCAACTTTTTGCCCCTTAGTGCACGTAGAAAACAACTGTAAAGGAAGTGAAAAAGAAAAAATAAAAAAATCATGAAAGTGTGTCTTAGAAGATTCTTTATTTTAATGTTTAGCTTTTTGCATTGTTTGCGAACAGAAAGAAGAATTATTCAGTAGTACCCAAAAAAATAACTATACTATTATTGCGTAATTCTAAATGGTTAGATTTTAATCAAATTACATTAAATTTCATATAAAAAAACCCAATCTTTAAAGTATAGTTTCATATAACAAAACCCAATCTTTAAAGTATAGTTTTGAATTGTTAGATTTTTGGTCCAAATTGCATTCAATTATGATACTTTTCTTGAAGATGCAAAAATATTTTCTTAAAACCCTACTAAGTAATTCTCATGAGAGGAAAAAAGGACTAAAAAGATGATACCAACAAAACCGTATGCCTTAGCTTAGTCAAACACTTGCGTTTGCATAATTGCAAGTTGAGGGAAAGCGAAGCCATTTTGGACTATAAAATTTATTGCCCCTGCCCATGATTAATACATGGATAACAACCACTAGAAGTAAATGGTATTCTTGTAGGACCCACAAGGAAGGAAAAAGGTCCATGGAAATTTAAGTGGATGTTTTTATTACGATAGAAAAAGGACCTTTGAGAGAAACCCCCCACAGCAAGTCCTCCAAACTTCCCAAATCCATTTCACAACATCTTTTCTTTTTTCCTTTTTTCTTGATTATTGTCAAAAATGTGCAAGAGGCCTAATAAAAATGATATATTAAGACTAACAATATGTGGGATTATGTGACAAAGAGCCTATTCTTTTTTAAGTAAGGTCTTGAGTTTGAGTCTTGTGTACGGAGAAACAGGTGTTGGAAGAGCTTCCCTGTATGGGTTCGACCCGGCTCGAATCCGGATTAGTCTAGAGTTGAGGACCCTTTATGTGGGTTCATGCCTTTAAATGATGAGTCCAAATACCATATGGTTTTCACAAAAAACAATGATATTTTAAGAAAGATATAGCCAGCTAAATAACAACAGAGGAAAGATTATGATACTAACCACCTTAAACTTCCCAATATATAGCCATATCATATCAGCATTCTCTTCTTCGTCCATAACCTATCCACAAAACACAAATGGCATTTTTGCAAGATAAACTAATCTTCTTTGTTCTCTTAATCTTTTGCGCGACGGCATCGCTTTCTGCAGGCCCGCGCAATAGGCGATACACGCCTCCAAGTGTTCCTCACTTGACAGATCTCTTCCCTCATGTTTCCATTAGCAATGGCTTCTCCAACTCTTTTGGAGCCTCAAATTTCAAGCTGACTGGCAATGGATCCATGGCAACTCTTGCTCTTGACAAAACCTCAGGTAGAAAATAAAAATAAAAAGAAGTCGCATCAACTTACACGGATAAATAAAGGTTTTATTTACAGAAATTTCTTATCATATGTAATTTCTTTTCTTTTTTTTTCTTTTGGCTTCAGGATCTGGATTAGCCTCAAAGAACAAATACTATTATGGATTCTTCAGTGCTGCAATTAAACTACCATCCGGTCTTTCCCCTGGAGTTGTGGTGGCTTTCTATGTAAGTTCATTACTTCTAAAAGAATACAAGCTTTAAGCATGAGAATTGGAATTAGAAAATGTGTGACAAGAAAATGGCAAAATTGCAGTTGTCTAATGCGGATGTTTACCCTCACAATCACGACGAAATCGACATAGAACTACTCGGACATGACAAGAGAAACGACTGGGCATTCCAGACAAACATCTATGCAAACGGAAGTGTAAGCACAGGAAGAGAAGAGAAATTCTACCTCTGGTTCGACCCGACAGCAGAGCACCACCAGTACAGCATACTCTGGAACAGCCATCACATTGTGTAAGAAAAATCACGACTTTTCTGCTTCCTCCAAAAATTGGAAAAGAAAAGATTCAACCTTTTTTTCTTTGGTTGTTTACTTTATCAAGCATGGTACACATTTTTTGGGCAAAAAAAAAAGTTATTCATCATCATTTATTAGTCATGCAATCATCACGTATAAATCACTGCATCAAAATTACCACGTAACAACAATAAAGTGAATTCAATAATTTTATCTGGTGGCATGTGACATGTGTTTTACTAAACACATCACGTGATGATGTGTATCAATTGTGATAAATAGCAGTGCTCTTTGATAGTTTAAAATTACGCGACATTGTCAAAAATACATTTCATATTAAAAAGTAGATTTCTCAAATGGGACAACAGCAAATAAAAAACCAATATTAACAATCTTCCTATAAGCTTAAAGTTCCAAACTTTTTCAACGTGGTCTCACATAGAGGCTAGAGCAGTGGCAGTTGAAATAAACTTTTTCAACCCGACAGGACTACCAGCCGGTCACTCACATTTGGTGGGTCTGCTTATATGTGAGAGACAGGGCTACTGTAGGGTTTAAAATGATTTTGCTTAAAGAATGGTTGAAACTTAAAATTTTGATTTAAAAATTATATATAAAAATTTTATAACATAATAATTTTTTATTTTTTATAATACTTATCGAGAGTTTTATATTGTTTATTGGTTGAAATGCTTCTTTTGTTCTCTCTGACGTCTAAAGATGAAAAAAACTGCAGGTTTATGGTGGACAACATACCGGTAAGAGAGTTCCAGCGCAACAGCGCGTACCCATCGGTTTTTCCATCAAAACACATGTCTGTTTACGCGACAATATGGGACGGGTCCGAGTGGGCAACTCATGGAGGGAAATACCCAGTTGACTACAAATACGCGCCTTTTGTGGTGTCGTTTGCTGACGTGGAAATGAGTGGGTGTGTATCCAATCCGACAGCAGGCACATGTTCGAAGAATAGCCCTTCAAACTTGGACCCAGTGGAGGGACAGGAATTCGCCACGTTGTCCAAGGAACAAGCTTCAGCTATGGATTGGGCCAGAAGAAAGCTCATGTTTTATTCCTACTGTAAGGATCCTTCAAGGTTCAAAGTCTTGCCGCCAGAATGCAAGTGAAGAGTCCTTTTTTTTTTTTTTGAATAATTTTTTTAGGCCGTTGTATTTTTAATGATTCTTTTTTATTGGATTTTTTTTAAATGAGGTGGGACAATAATTACATTGTGACTAATAATGTAACACCTATTATTTTAACAGAAATAATTTTGTAAATTTAATGTATAAACATGACAATTTAAAATTTTAATTATATTTAAAATTACTAAATCGTCCTTAGATGTTTCACTTATTTACAAAAATGCAACTTTTGGCTTTTTTTTGACAAAGTTTCCTGAGGAGACATGGACATCTTCTCCTCGACTGCTTCTTCGTTTCTTTCTTTCAAATCCCTTCCGTGACTTACCTGCCTTGTCCCCCTTCCTCCCATTATTTTGCTTCCTTTTAAATCAATCCAGCTCCATCTCCTTTCCACATCCCTCATTCTCCCTGCTTTCCTCTTTTCTCTTCTCTTATTCTTCCTTAATAACAAAGCCAAAAGCAGAGAAAGTTCAAGGCAAAACTCAAGTAATATCTTCAAGTCATTTCTCTCAAATCTCCACAAATAACCACTTGCAAACTCAAGGATTGAAGCGGCTTGAACATTTCCAAGATCAAAACTCAACTTTTGAATTAAGTTTTGAGGTTAGATTTTGAAAACTTTAACTTTGATCTTAAGCTGTATTTTGGTATGCAGATTGTGAAATATATGTTTTTGATGTTTAGAGATGATTACGTATTGTTTATATATAGTTTTTTATGTTTAAAAAAGCTACTAGGAACTAAGAATTGGATTAAAAAGCTTAGAACTCGAATTTTAGGTTTTCTATATGAGTTTTTCCAGGTAAAAAACAACTTGTCGTTTTTTCATATAGAAATTTAATAAAAAAAAGCTTTAGATAGGATTCGAACCCTAAACCTCAGGTCAAGTAAAAAAAGGTCAAACCACTAGGACAAGGATGGATATTTGATAATTAATGGTTCGAAAAAAATAAATAGTTTTCTGTACAGCTTATAATTTTAAATAATTTTTATAAATATCAAACTTTTAATTATTTTAATTATGAATATTTTAAAATAGTATTATTTAGTTTAAAAATCTAATTTAATATATTTTGTACCAAAATAAAATTCATATATTTTTTATTTTATTGTTATTTTATAATTTACTAAAATCAAGTTAGAAAAGTGATATTTACAATTTTAGTACATTAATGATTATAGCACACTAATAATAAAAATAAATGATAAATTGATATAATTAAAAATTTGAATTTAAGTTAAAGTATGGTTATCTTATACGTTTTAGGATAACGGCGTACTTAGAGCTTACGTGGTGAATTGTATAAGCTAGAATATTATCAGTAGATATTTGTAAAGAGATAAGGATTCTATTACTTACTTTTATGAGTTTTGGTAAATTAAAATTTGATTGTTTTACGTTACAAAATATGTATATGGTATTTTGAATGTATATGATTATATCTATAATATAATGATGTAGAACTCGTCTTGTATTGTACAGCAAGGAACATAATGATTTGACACATGTTGTAAATTGAGAAGCATGGTTAAGAAAACTGACTCTATAAATGACGATTTAATATAAAGTAACGGTAAGATGTGAAGATGGTGGCGTTTATGTCCTTAGGCACGAATATCCTAAAAGGGTAAAATAAGGGAAGTAATGACGCTCCCTTAGATCGAAAGTCCCAGAACGTACTGTACAAGAATCGACTTGGTGAGGACTCGGGGCTTGATGTCCCCTCACTGAAACACCCTTGGAATGTTTGGAGGGTAGCCAAGCACACCCATTTGGGTTTCGATGAGTTGAGTGATACTCTATTTAACGTGGATACCTAAGAATAATGATGAATTGTAATATTTGTATATATGTATAAGTATGAAACTCGGTAATTATTAACTATGGCATCCACGGAATGTAATCATAATAAACCTCATAATATGGAATATGATGAAAATTAACTAACCATACAGTTTTAATGTGGTAATGAATAAATCCTTAAGATGAGTAAAAATTTTCCCTTCTGAGCATGTCGATACTCATCTCTATCATATTTACATCTCTTAGGTGAAACTCAGTGCAACTTATCTGACGAGGAATAGATAACAACACTATTGTTTCGTGTTGGAGAATCTTTATTTATTTGTAACTCGTCTAGAACATGTAAGATTTGTATTACTTTTATGATGGCTGTGTTAAGTTATTTGGAAAATTATACTATGGTGATGATGACTATATTTTAAATTTTTGGTGCTACACTAAAAACTATGGTTTTTATTTAAACTTTTCTTTTTATTTTTGTTTAAAGACCTGGGCACTATTCTATTGATTTAAATGATATTGAATTTAAGTTTATTTTTATTTATTCAATACTGTTAACTCCATATAGGGCATTACAAATAACCATTATTATGTGCTTATACATTGATATACAAGGTTCAAGGAACAATAACAATAATATATGCAAGTTATTGTACTTTTTAATATGTTTATATATAAATTATAATATATACAAATTTTGGTGCGCATTTTATTTCTAAAAAAACATAAGAGAAAAGGGATGAATGATTCTTGTTTCTATCAATCATTTTTAGCAGACCTCGTAACACCTTATGTTCAACAAATTTGTAAGGTGTTTGGGGAGTTTAATTTGCACTAATAATCGAAACAAATTGTAGTTAAAAATACTGTAATATGTGAGAACCTTACACTATAAATTTTTTTTGTTTTTTAACTATAACATGTGATAGCTTTTTGTAGTTTGTTGATAAGAACCGATTGTCAAAACAACCTATTGGTCAAGCTCAAAGTTAAAATGACTTTTTTCACACCTTAAAGTTTGACCTAGTTTTGTTAAAAGGGCAGTTTTTAAACATAAAATTTTAAAACACAATAGATAATCGTAGCATTTTTTAAAACTTACAGTATGATTGTCCATGCTTCCAATTGGGTGTTGTTATGGAAGTGAACTCTAAATGGGAGGTGGAGTTTATTAGGGAACAGTAGAGCTAGTGGCTCGAGAATTTTGTTCTTCTCTTTCAACTAGATTAAGAGGATTGGCAAGGTCGTTGCTCATGTCTACAAGTTCCTTCTCTTTCAACGTCGTTCCTTCTCTTGCTTTAAATTTTTATACTTCAAACGTCAGTTCAAAACCATCATTCAAATCACACAGAATTCATTTGATGTGCACATGTAGAATTGTGCTATTTAAAATTTTATGGTTTGAACTGTAGGTTCTAAATTATATGGTTCAAACGATGGTTTTGAACTAGCGTTTAGAACTAAAGGTTTAAAACGAGAATAAAACATCACATCAAGTTTAAAACCAGAACTGGTGTTTAAAAAACTATAGTTTATGGAAAAAAAAAAAAAAAGAATAAGAATGTAATTCAAACATATGAACTTAAAGGGGATAAAGTTTGGTTTTTGTAGATTTTGGCTGGTTTGAACCGTCTTTATATTTTGAACTAGCTTCATTTATTACTCTATTAAGTGCTAGTTTAAACTGTCTCTATGGTTTGAACTGACTTAAATGATTTTGAGCCGTACCAAACAACCTAACAGTCTAAAACCTACGGTTCAAACCATACAAAATCATAAGCCAAATCATTCCGAGCTTGTGAGAGGCTCACGTCTCTCCCATATGGAGACTACTCTCCCTGACTCACTAATTGCCTAACCTTCCCATTAATTTCAGAGCCCTTATTTATACTACCTTAATCCCTCTAAGGTCTAACTTATCACATAACAGCCCATCAAACTACCACACTAACTACTGACTCACTTATCCAACTCAGTTAACAAACCAACAATTACAACCCAGCAAACAGGAGTCCTATCACCATATATATATAATGCGTGTGTATATATATTGCATGAAAAATCAGGGAAATTAGTAGCTGATTGAAGCAGTAACGTTCTTCGTTTCAGCAAAAATAAAATAGAGAAAAATGAAAGATGAAGCACTGATCTTGTTTAGCGAAGAACAGAGGCATATCCCAATTGAAGCAGAGAGAGAGAGACACTCAAACTTTTAAAAGAGATTTTAGGACTTTTTGAGGCACAAGAAAGTGGGAGCTTGAGAACTAGTTATCAAAATTTTGATATGGACTTTGTGGACCCAATTGTATGATTAAATTTTCAAATAAAGATCTAAGCTCCAATGATTATATATATATATATATATGTATTAGGGAACCCAACGCAAATGCTAAAAGACCGGAGAGTTTATCAAGGAAAGCACGCAACAAGCTCACATTATAGTTCATACCGAAAACAGCATGCACTTTTATCACCAATTTCATTGAACTCACACCTCATTACATGATGATGATGCAACTCTCTCTTTATTTTGACAATGCCTTTATGAAAGTAAAAAAAAAAAAGGGTAGAGAACAAGGCCTAGGAACTTATAGCCACGCCGGGTTCTTCAGAGGTTGGACAACAGCCTTGACTTGCAAGTAGTTGTGGAGACAGTAAATTCCCCTCTCTTCTAATTCCACTCATCTTGTACCCTCCAAAAGGAATTGCAGCATCAAAGATATCAAAGCAATTGACCCAGACGGTACCAACACGCAATGCGCGAACGAGGGTGTTAGCGGTGTTGAGGTTATTGGTGAATACTCCTGCAGCAAGCCCATAGCGAGTGCCATTTGCCCTCCTAATCACCTCATCAACGTCCCTACAATGCTTGCCAAAAATGTTAGTCCTACTGCAACCACAAAACATTGTACTAATAAGTTTGTTTTACAATCTGAAAAAATTGTGAGCATGTTTAATAATGTTATTGATTTCTTATTTATCTGGCATTTTATGTTGAAATATGAGATCTCAATCGAAACTTTTTAAGAATCTCATATAAAAGCTACCTTAAAAATTCAGGAGAGCAAAATGAGTTGTGTAAGAAAGGTTTTTGTCCCTCGTGGCCCGAGGTGGTTCTGCTGCTGCTAATAATAAACATACAAAGAAGCCTCTATATATGATTGTTAATTCCATCCTGATATTACTCTCTAAAGAAATCACTCAAAGCTTAAGCAACAGAAATCTGATTTGTGAAGAAAATATCCAAGACACAGAATCTTGTTTCCTTTCTCTATTTACTGAATGTGGATATTACAGAGCGAATGACCTGGTTTTATAACACCAGCCCTTTTTATAATCTCTAACAACTCATGACTAATGACCTGTTACAACTAATCATACTTTGCCACGTAATACACACTGGACAAGTAGGCCTTAATGCAATAACAGATGCTGACTTGGCAAAGTAATACTACTCAATACAATGAATAAAGAACCAACTAAACTTAACAATGATTATATAAAATGTTATTGATTACTCCTGACAATAATTAAAGTAGATTCCGTTATTTAGCTAGTTAAAGTTTAACATTTAAGGCTATATAGCTTCTTATCTATACTATTTTAAAAGAGCCTATAATAGACAATATTCATTGGCTGATACGTGTTCTCTTATATTCTTTTGTTTATTTAACTTTTTAAAATTTTTGGTTTTTTCTTTTCCCTTCCATTTTTTGGTTTTATTTCTTTTATTCTTTTTTCATATTTTTTTATTGGCTTTTCTCATCCCCTCCTTTTTTTTTTCCCTTCCATTGTTTTTTTTTTTAATGAAAAACAATCATATTCTTTTTCTAGTGTTTACTTACTTAAAAATAAAAATCTTATTTAATATAATTACTAAAATATCTTTTTTACCTAACTAATAGTTATAAAATAATAACATTTAAATTTAAATATTTAAATAAATATAGTATTTATTCTCTTTGATAGAGAATCAATACTAAAAGGTGTTGGAGAATTAATGTTCTCTTTTCTTTATTTCCTATATTATTTGAGACTAACAAAATTTTCATTATTGATTATATAAGTAAACACAATATTTAAAGGGAAAGGAAAAGAGAAGAAGAAAAAGAATGTAGTTTACCAAAACTTTTGATACATTCTGGGAGAAAGAGAATTCCAAAACTATTACTCTTTTATAAAATTTGACACAAAATGTACTATACCAAGAAGAAATGTATGAAACAATAATTAGGTATAAACAAAACTAGGAGAATACCATAACCATAGTGTCCAACCATGATTAACACTCGAACTATGTACAATCACAACCGACTTAGGTCAACCATGTGTTTGTTATACGGATTCGACAACCGACCAACATAGGCAATATAGTCAAATCAACGCATCTTATACGGTTTATGTCCTCTTGATCTTCGACAATATTCCTGTTTCTGAAAAGTAGGCGCTTTGTGTACCAGCGCCAAGCTGGTGTGCATGAGCCTGCGGATTCGAGAGTTCAATTCCCTGAAAGGAAAGAAAAACATTAATGTTTTTCTTATGCTTAAATTTTTTGCTTTGAATTGAACCCCACACTAAAGAGAAGGCAGCAGAAGGGAGAGAGAGAGAGACAGAAAAAAAAAAAAAAAAAAAAACTTAAATTACTAAAAGAAAAATATAAAACAAGCCCAAGCAAAATCCTGTGTCAACTTTGCTAGGGGAAAAATAGAGAACTTGCAAGTGTGTTGATCTGACTAAAGGGGTATGAATGATAAGCACGAGGATGAGTCATTATTAGACAATGGTGTTCATTCCCTCGGAAGAAGGCCTCCAGTTCTATTGATTTTTTAAAATTTTTAGTGATGACTGGCTTGTATATTAAACAAGTTAAAAAATAGAGTAAAAGTTCATGCATAATGTAAAAGCAATAATAATTACCTGCACAGACGTAAACGCTAAACTTGAAGTTAATGAAAATGTAGCACCGCTATACCGTAACTCTTTTCCTTGAACCTGAAAGCAACAAGCGGTTCATTGAGATTTTTTAAAGGCTGAACTATTTTGTGATTGATAAAAGAGCATAATCTTCTACTTTTGTTCATAAAAAAAGAAGGAAAAAAAATGAAATAACAGAAATGAAGAGGGGAAAGAACTGGCTAATTAAACGAGCAATAGATAAAAAAATATAAACAATAATCAAAAGCAGAAGGGAAAAGGCTTACTTCTTAGCAACTTTTGCTGCAAGTTTGCTCTAACCAATTGATACACGCAGCTTCCCACTACCAGCCTGACCAAGCATTCTATAACCTTCCCCCAGTCCAGTCCCCTGTAGTCAAGTGGCTAATCAGTAAGAGGAATGGGAAACAGAAAAATACCAAAAAAAATCATCCAGCAAATCACGTGCACAAAAATGGCAAGCAAAAGGCTAATGGTTATCCTTGGAAATGGTAAACCAATTTTATTTTATTAAGCTGCATTGTTGAGCCATTTGCTTCAAGAATAAAGACATCATAAACTTCTTTGGGCTTCTATGAACACCATCTAAATTCTAACAACTCGATAGCATCAACAATGAATCCTGAGGTTTGTTTAAAAACTAAAATAAAAACGCTAAGACATTATATAAGTTGAATGTAATTCAGATTGTTAACAGGATAATGATTAAAAACTTACCCAAAGAACTCTCTTCAGGCACGCCAAACTGCATCCTGTTGGCCAGCTTCCGCATTGACCGTTATTGCATACCTGTAAATGGGCATATCAGCATTAAAACCAAACAAACTGACAACTCAAGAAATTGTAAACAAGTGCATATGTGGATAAACTATTCTACCTTTCTTTCATCTTCCTAGGTCGACGACCACCTCTCTTCTTCTTAGGTTCAGAATCAGGAGCTGGAAGTGGTTTAGGTTGCTTTGCAGGAGGAGGCTCTTGCCATTTCTCAATTTTCTTGAGGACTTCTTCCCGTAGCTTCCTTCCTCCATTCCCAGATGGGTCACCACTTGCGAAATCTATGCGTGCCGCAAGCGTCGACTTTGCAGCCAAAAGTCGGGAAGCACGCCTTCTCAGAGGAGGGGGTGTACTTTGAAATATTTCTGCCTGCTCAATATAACCAATTCGAAATTGCATTGTTGCAGTAGAAAACCCAGCAAGATTTTTTCTCTTAGCACCAAGAAGCTGAACATTACAAGAAGGCAGCCTTGACAATGCCCCGAGACCACCAGCAGTCCCCATAAGCTTTGCTGCAACAGCGCTCCCAACAATGGCAGAAAGATTTGGAGCAATACATCCCATCCTACTTTCTACAAAATCAAGAACCTTTTTCTTCGCCAAATCAAGAGAGAGAGCTCGATCACAAGCATCAATTGTTTTCTGCAGTACAACCTCTGGAAGTGGCTTGCCACTCGTAGTAAATGCCGTAACCGACACCACCATAATAATTGCTGACGGTAAAAGCCCCTCTAGATCAACAAGGGTAAGATCCATCTCATTCCCAATCTTCTTGACAACTCGGGCATAGTCAATTGGATGATGTACAAGAGATTCAAGCTCTGGAAATTTCAGCCGGTACTTGTCACGAATAAAATTATGAATAATGACAATCTCATTCTCAATGTCAACAGACAAGGAATTACATTCCACAATCAGCTGGTATTCAGGATCATCTTCCAAAGCCCTTCCCCAATTCAATTCATTAGAACCCTTTTGTAGTGCATCTTCCACTTTCTGGGGAAAAAGAAAAAGAACCATATTTCCCATTACAAACATGAAAACATCCAAACTGCAGAATAATTAATAAAAAAAAGTGCGCCTAAGAGAGTCGAATAACAACCTAAGTACTGTATTAGACAGATCCACAAGAAAAGCTTAGAGGAAAGGCCATGCAGAATCCTAAGTACAAGATAGATCTGAACCAAACATATTCGTCCAAGAGATAACTTCAAGAAACGCTGAAAAAACTATCATCCACAAGAACCCCTAAGTACAAGAGAGATCTGAACCAAACATATTCGTCCAAGAGATAACTTCAAGAAACGCTGAAAAAACTATCATCCACAAGAACCCCTAAGTACAAGAGAGATCTGAACCAAACATATTCGTCCAAGAGATAACTTCAAGAAACGCTGAAAAAACTATCATCCACAAGAACCCCAATTTCAAAGATTTAAAATTTTCTATATTACTGCAGAAAAATAAAGACAGAGAAAAACAGCTATTTCACAACTCACTTATCAGATATCAAAGTCATCAGGCACGCCGTTAAAAAATAATAGCAACACAATCACAAACCAACCTGCATTATATCAGTGAATCTCTGCATTTTTTGCAACTTTGATACACTGTCCAAATCATCGTAATTAAGAGCTTCTATGTCTTCCAAGTCCCCAGCAACATCTTCCTCCATGTGTGCAACTTCAGTGTCATCCTCATTCTGAAACATTCAAAAGATCATAACTAAGAGTTCTTTCTTCTCACCATCGACCAACGAATTCAAAGACCCTTCAAAGAATTATGTATATACATAAACATATATATATATATATAAACAGAGTTTACTCACATGAAAATCTTCTTCATTGTCAGATAATTCGTCAAGGTCTTGAAGAAAAGAATCCGCCAGAGTTGCCTGCAATTTATGATAAAAAGAAAAAACAAAGCTTTGTCAATGGCGTTATCTAATTTATTCCAAAGCCGAAAAATCAGGAATCGAATAAAATCAGCAAAAGCAGAAATTCCCATATCTAAAATTTCTCTTCAAATTAAAATACAACAACATGTAACAGAAAATGTAACGGAATTTTAACAAAGAAAAAAAAAAGCCTATTTAGCAAATAATACAATTAAGTTTTTTTTTTTTAAAGAAAAATCATACCATTACGTCGGGCTTCAAGAGAATGAACTCGAGCGGGAGCTTCTAGAGTTTGTCCCTGCCACAAATCGTCGAGAAGAGAGAACAGAAAGTTGGAATTGAAACCTCCGAATTTGAAAATCATCAATTACGAAACCCTAATCGTATAACATGGAAGGAAGATTGGCACCGCAAAAATCTTTCTAGCGGGAAAAAGATTGGAGCCAAAAAAGAAAAAATTTGTGTCTTAATTAATTAATAGAAAAACAGACCTGCTTGTTAACCGACTCAAAAAATTTCTTTTATTTAAGACTTCATTGTTTCCATTTGAATAGAGTATTTAAACTAGGGTTTAAATTTTTATAAAAAAAATACTATAATAAAATAATTTGAGTCGTGGTTCAATCGAATCAAAACCGACCCTTATTTTTCTTTCTTTTTTCCTTCTAAGTATAGAAATCCTTACTCAGATAGTTGGGCTACAGAGTTCCCCAACGAATTGGGGGGCCCAAACCATGAATAGGTGGCCTTTTTACACGCATTGAGTTTCTTTTTTTTTTTTGAAAAAATTATCTGAATTATTAAAATCTAACATAATATTTAAAATATCTTAAAAATATTTTTAATGATATAGTAATTATCTTAATGATATTATATATTATACTATATAATTACATATAAATAATTTTAATAATATTATGAGACATTTGTAGAATTTTTACAAATTAAAGTCATATTTTAATTTAATAAGTGTAATTGAACCAGTTATTTTATTTTTTTTTTTAAGTACACGTATGGGTTGAAATGTAGAAAATTTTTCAAAATATTACAAGAATACGAAATTTAACATTAAAAAAAATATGCAAAAGGACTAAGATACCTAACATTTGCTAATTTCTTCATTTGTTTATCACGTGATTGTCATGTAATCATCATTTACCTCAAAAAGACCAAATACACCCTTAATTAAATCAACTACTATTTAACAAATATAAGAAGAACAAGAAGAAACAAAAGCAAATTAGAAAAATTTTCATCTTCCCTAACTCCAACCAACAAACCCAAACCTTGTACCGTCCCTTCACTAGAACCGTACCAGCGGAGCTCCCCCACCCCTCCCCTTTGTCGTGCCTCCCTTAGTTATGATAAGATCAAAATCAAAACCATACCAAAACAGAAAGATCAATACTCGGTTACAAAAATATCAAAAGCAAACCTACTTACAAAAGGATCAAAATCAACACTTAAACAAAGATCAAAATCAAACCTAGCTATGAAAATGATTAAAACAACAAACAATTTTCACATAAATTGAAAAAAAAAACTTTAATCACAACACAAATCTTAAAAACAGTAACACATTTCACATAAATTAAAAAAAAAACTAAAAATAAAAAATAAATCCAACCATATGTGAAGCTCAAAATCACGAGAAGAATCACATGGAAAATCCGAGTTTCTCCAAGCCAATTGAAGAACTTTACGATCACTTTTTTCTCGTTTCTTTCTATTTGCTTGTGAAGAAAACACCAAAACCCCCCAAAAAAAAGGAAGCAGGGAATTCCACAGTGGCAAAAGCGATTATTCCTAATTTCCCAAATTTGTTTCCGTATGTTTGTTTTTAGGAACTTTGAAGAATAAAGGAAATATCTTTTTCTTACAACTGGGTCGAGACCCGCTACCTCTTCCAACACATCACCGACGCCTACAACTGAATGCTCAATCATCCTTAGCAAGTTCTTCGAGTTTGATGTCTCTTGAGACTTGATTCGCAAATTAAACCAAAACCCAGTTTTTGTTCCAAATCGTGCCATGGATTTGAGAGAGAGAGAGGTGACAAGGTAGGGGTGGTCGAAAATGGTGAAGAAGAAGAAGAGGAGGAGAAAGATTGCATGGGACGACTGTTGAAAAAATAGTACGTAGCAGAATTTTAAAATTTTATATCAGAGTATTTTCTAAAACACAAGTTTAACATGCTATGTGTATAAATTAACCAGATCTTACTAACCTTTGTGTACCAAAAACTCCTGCAATCAGTGAAGCGAAGTAACATTCCAAAAGAGCCTCAACCAACTGGTCTTCTCTGCTATTCTCTATCCACGATTGGAGTAAGTGTGGGCTTTCTGTACAGCTCCTCCGCTAGGTGACTCTCCTTCTAACCAATTGAGAGAACCCAAAGCAAATGTTCGTGATTTGTGAACAAGAGCTCTTAGGGAGTTTCTAGATTCTTACTAGCAGATTATCACTCTTAATCTCTCAATTGATCTAAATAACTTATGTGACTTACTTCCTATTTATAGAGGTTGGGTCCAGGGTCAATCTTTAAGAAATTAGGTCTCAAAATTTGAATCAGAATCAAATTCGGATCAATATCTTATAAGATTCGTGTAAAAACGTGTGATCTTATCCTTCGCTCATCGGCAGGCCAAACTACCGATTAAAATCTCAGCGAATCTTTTATTTTTCACCCGAGATTTTATAGGATAAAGTCTCAATTTTAATTCAAATAACCCAATAGAAAAGTTATCTGATTAAAACAACTTTATCTAGATAATCTCTAAGAAAATAAATGAATTCCTATTAATTCTACAAGTTTATCTTGATTTAATTTATTTAAAATTAAATCAATCGATAAACAGACAAGAATTATCTGACCCCAATAATTCAACAAGTTTATCTTGAATTAATTTTATTATAAAATTAATTCAACCGATAAACAGACATGAATTATTTGATTTTTTTGAATTTCAATCAATCTAATAAATTTGACATAAGTCACCAATTGGTGGAAAAGCACGCGGTATCGGTACAGGATTTTGTGAGCCAGCAAAGGGGACCAAATGGACCTATATAATTCAAGCTCCCGATAATTATGAAACCCAATATCCCAGATATACATTTTATAATTATCAACTCCAACGCTACTCTACTAAAAGCTTGGAGCTGCACTCTCGAACTACATAGAATTACGAAGCCCGTATAGTTAATTCTCTATGACATATCATAGTGTATCGTATCCTAATATGATTATCCATAATCGGTTTAGGGACAAGTTCTGTCTTACCTTCCCGATTATTTTTATCTTACGTTATGTTATCTCACTATCGGAAAACTTACCATCCAAAGACAGTATATCATTTGGTTACACCTATGTATCCAAATAGTTGAGCGCTCAAGTTTTTCAATTACAGAATAACGCATATAAGAGGATATCACTACTCTTAAAGAGGAGCTATAGATTCCATATCTATGAATAACAAGTCTACGTTATCTAGAGTCATGCCTCTAACGTACCTACATGCATATCACTATTAAGATGTGGGTGTCACCTTTTGGTACATCAAAAGACACAAGTCAAGACAACGGGTCCACTAATCATCTCAGGGTTAAGATACAATACAAATGATTGTCTAAAGTGAATCGATTTGCCGAGACAGAATTATTAATCCAAATCAATTCACTTTATGTCCCGATCCAACACATTGTCACCTATGACAACGTGCCAATATTTCTATTCACGGAGTCCATCTCCGATGGTCAAGACAAACTATCTCCCAATAAGGATATAAGCAACAAAACAATCTTTACATGAATAAAGCGCTCAACTTTATTCTCTCGATTGCAAATCTTGTGATTTAGACCATCACCTTAAGAATCGTGTCTTCCGCATAATCTGTCCATCATATGCCCAATTCTTAAGGTTTAGACCGACAGTTTCAGACTACTGTTTGCTTAACATACATTCAACAAATATGAACGTAAAGAGGACAAGATTTGGTATATAAACAATAAATAAATTATTCATTGATAAAAATGTCTTCAAAAACTTATTACATTTTTACTTCTTAAAGCATACATCTCTAACAACGACAGGGTGGGATCTCCATGGTCAAAGGTGGTCAGTGTGGCTGGGCTTTGAGGTGGGTCGTGCGAGGAGGTCCTCGACGCAGTCGTGAAGTTGGGCTTGAGAGGGTCGGCAACGGAAGGGGTGGGAGGGGGGATCTGGTTGGTCTTGGATGGGATCGTGGGTTTGTTTTTTGGTTTTTTTAAGGATTAATCTTTTTTATGTTTTATAATTTAATTTGGTTTAAATTTTATTAAAATATAATAAAATGTTATTATTTTACTAATATATCCGTGATGTTGAACCATGTGCTCAGTACGTGACCAAAAAAAAGAGAAAAAACTAATAAGTTAATCTTTTTGTATTTTTTTTTGTTTATAGTCAGTTAAGCTAAAAAAAAGAATCAACGAGTAATTTTTTAAATAGTTTAAGCACATGTAGGACAATTTACTTAAAAAAAAAAAAAAAAAAAAGCCCCGGCTATCATTCACAATAAATTGGAACAACTTTACAGAAGTGGTAATGGATTAGCATTGACATTGCCCAACTTCTTTCTTGCGTTTTCTGCTTTTTTCTCGCCTCTTGACATCTTTACAAATTTCATATTCATTCATGCATGGCAGACTTTTAACAGTGGAGTAGTCGTGGGGAAAAGAGATTAAAAAGCAGCTGAAAGATGAGACAGTGCCTCAAAGCTATCATTCTTTCTTGTCAACCTAGGCTTACAGTGAAATGAACAAATAACGAGTTTTCCACGCATCATCATGACTTTTTTTTTTTTCCACCACCGACCAACCTTTTTGTTGTCCATGATCCGTCTACTTTTTTCAACCCGGCCGAGAACAATAATATCAATGAAATTCCAAGTCATATTAGATTCTGTTGATCATGGTAAATCGAATTCTATTTGTTCCACTATAAAAAGCTTAGGGTGCGACATATATAATGAAACTACAATTATAAAATTTTTTTAGAATCTAACGGAAAGATCAGGCCAACATTGTTTTGTTTATCATTCTGGCCTATATATGTGATGATATAGTTTTGGGGATTACATAGTTGTGCTCTTGCTGTAGATGCATTAAACATTTTCCTTTCATACCAATCTTTCGATACAATGGATTTTTTTCTCTTTTATCCGTAGTTTTTCATGTCTAAGATTTTTCACATAAATATGTATATTCTTATTTTGCGTTTTTCTATGCCTATTCACGTTAATTTTGCAACAGATTCTAACTACGATGCAACATCTGTAAAATAGAGGCCTGTACAGTGAGATGCCAACTAAGTTGGGGGTTTGAATTTGAGTTGAAGAGCCCAAGTTTGATCCCATATTTTATAATAAAGTCTATAAATAATCTTCAGTCCTACAGTCATATCGATTTGGTACTTGGAATATTTTTTTGTCAATATTGTAATATTGTTTATGATTCATGTAACATTTAATTTGTTTTAGTATAACGTTCAATAAATATATTATGTTGTCATGTTACATTCAACTTGCTTCAGACAATATCACTCGAAAAATAATAAGACGACCAACGAATTGAAGATTTTGCCTATATACCACTACACATAATGCACACTTTTGAAGAATCAAATTTTTATTAAATTTCATCAGTGTTATATAAGTTTATGTTATACTACAAAGTTTTCTTAATAAGATGAGCTATTATTGTGAACTCCTAAATACAAAAGTCTTTCAAATATCATTCTCCTCGAATATAGAATAAATTCTACCACACAAAAAAAAAAAGGTCTCGAGCTTGTAATAGCATTGTCGTTTATGCTTGGATGTTTTGTTTTGTCATGTAATGAATAAGTGTGAACTCTCTTCTCTTGTGCGAGCGCATGAAATGTTAGAGCCTAATTATTGAAAGCATACAACTCATGCACTTCTTTTTATTTGTTTATCGAATAATGTAAAACTTTAATTGGGATAAGGACCATCCTTGCAATTATATTCCCAATCCCAAAAAGAGATGGCATCCCATTCCTCTTCTTTTTAATCTTTTTCTCTCCTTTTCTCACCAAAATTTTATTTTTTTCCATGACAAAACTTTATAGTAAAGCATGTTGTTATACTTTAGTTGTTTGCTAAATCTTAACGGTTTTAAGTGTGGATATTTTTATATCTTGCAGTGTAATCTTTTTAACACGACCACTTAAATATGTGCAAAATAACATGCCTTACGCTGGATATTTCTTTTTGGTTTATGGCTTTAGAAGTCTTTAAAATTCAACATTATGATATTTTGATCTTTAAATAATTTAATAGGTTAAAATAGTCTCTAAGTTTTGAACGTTGTGACAATTTATTTCTTGAATTAATCTGATAGACTAAAATGTCACTGAATTAATTGTTAAAAGCAAAATCAATCCAATCTGCCAACCATCGTTAAAATTTGAATGAAAAACATTACAGTGTCCTTTAACCTGGGGCATTTCTCTCTACAACATTGACCTTATTTCACCCTTTGTTGCAGCATCATCGCAACAAAAGCACTCTAAAACTGCCCTACTAATTACCTCACCCAACTAGCCACCAGTTGGTTCTCTTTATTCTTCTTCATTTTTTTTCGTTGACAAGTAAAAAAAAATGTTTATAATTCATAAAAAAAAGCTAAAAAAAAAGCTCTAAAAAGAAATGATACCTTTAAATCTATAAGCAATTTAAATTGTGGGTTCTATTACTATGATTTTAATAAATTAGAAAATTTTATTATTTACAAAAAATAATAAAATTTATTCCCTTGCATGCAAATTAAACAATATAAAGTTCTATTACTATGATTTTAATAAATTAGTAAAATTTATTTATTAAAAAAATGGTAAAATTTATTCCTTTGCGTGCAATTATAGTACTTCTTCGATATTATAGCCTGTCATTAGATGGGGTAACAAAGATAAATAATTATTAGTTTTCTTGATGAATTAAAAAATCATCAGTTGATCATGAGCCTATGGCACTAAACCAAACCATCGAAACAGGAGATTTAAAATAATAATAATAATAATGAATAAACAAATTTGAATTAATTAGTGTAAGATTTACCTTAGAAAGTAAAATATAACATAACTAAGGGCATTTTTTGCACGAAACACCAAGCATGTCCCTTTGCTCTTTTTCCTGACAGAAAACATATGACAACACACACATCCCAAATTCGAAGCCCTAATTGATATCCTTATCATTTGACGTAAGTACTACACTGCCAAAAACAAAAGAAAAATTAAAAACAACAGAGAGAGAGAGTTTCTGGTTTTGGTAAACTTCACTTCTTTTCGGTCCATAAAAAATTATTTATGTAAAATTTTTATATATTACAGTAAAAAATAAAAATTATTATAATATAAAATTTTTAAATGCTATAGTATTTTAAATTAAACACTTAATTTTAATTATTTTGTCATGTTAATTTAAATTTAAATAAACTTTTGAATTATTTTTGTGTCACATATTTTAAGTTTATTTATCAAGTATATATTCGGTTTTTTTATCTCATCAAATGTATACCATCAAGTTATATTTAATACACAATTAATCCATAATTTTTCTCATCTAACACTTGATTTTGACCTAAACATGCCCAAAAAACCTTCAAATGCAAAAACGAAAATCATAGGAAGATAGAAAAAGTAAAAATAACAAAACAAAACAAGAGACCAAAAACAAAAAACCTCCCATTTATGATCTGGTTAGCAACAAAGAGTTGGTTTTAGAGGCTGAAGTGGTAGAGAGTTTCGAGGCTCTCGCTGACTCGTATGAGCAATTGTGAAGAGGTTTCAATAGCCATTGCTCAACATTTGTCCATAAGGATTGGTCGTCGACACTCATCCCTTGACCACGTACGAGTTGTGTGGGATATGGATACGAGATTGGAAGGTGGTTGTTGTAAGGATGGTTACGCACATTGGTAGGAGACCATTGTTGTCACATGGCGAGATTTGGGAGAAGTCCTAACATTACTAGGTCTTAGCTTTTTTCAAGATTTTTTTTAAAATTTAAAATTTTAATTTTCTCTTATTATTTTTTCTTTAAGGTATTTTAGTTTTTCATTGATCAAGACCTTCTAAACAGACAAAAGTCCTGAATTTGTATACTAAATAGAATTTAATGGCATACATATGAAATTTTTTTAATCTTTAATAAATCTAAAACAGAGGGTACAAAGGTAAATTTCCTTAATTATTTGAGTGAAAATATATTTTTGCAATAATAAGGAAATTAAAACCCACAAATCGGCCGACTATGAAAAACAGGTCGGAAAGGCAAAAGGCACGGCGGTTCACGACACGCGTAGCTCCTAAGCCAGATACTTTGAGAGAAGTTCACCAAAGTAATCTCAAACTCAATCCCCCTTTTTCTTTTAATTTTTTGATTTATGACATCATAAATACTCTATTATTCGAGGTTCTCTTCTCTCTCACTCCCTCTTTCCTGGTGTCCTTTTTTTTTTTCTTTTTATTTATATAAAAGGCAAGGCAAAGCAAAAGCCCCAGATTGTGTGGTGGCCTCTCTCTAGAAGAGAAAGAGAAGACGACCCGCTCTCTCTCTCTCTCCCTCTCTTTCTCTCACTTAGGATTTGCTTGTTCTAGAGAGAGAAAGGAAAAGGAAAGGAAGCTTTTAGCCATGGCCGAAGAGTTCGTCGCTGGCTCTACTGATTTGTCCATCAAGAGGCCCGGAGAAGAAGAAAACGGCGTCTTGGTCTCCATGGACGCCCACGCCACCAAATCCCCAAGCTCTATCTCCGCCGTCATCCCCGGCTGGTTCTCCGAGATTAGCCCAATGTGGCCTGGTTCGTTCTCTCTCTATATATATGTGTGTGTGTGTGTGTATTATCTCTTCTTTATTTGCTCTCTGTTTTGGCCGACGAGAAATTGCGGGAAAATGAGGCGGAATGTTCGACTATTTTATCTTCTTTATTTTTTTCCACGTTATTGATTATTATATGCTTGTCGCCTGAGTTTTTGTGTATGCAATCAATCTTTGTGTTAAAGAAATGTGCTTGGATTTTTTTTTTTTTTTTTATTCTTTGTAAACTATTAGTCTTCTTTGAATAAAATTTGCAACCTTTTAGGTCCTGATTTGTGTTATTTTTGCTTGTCTGTTGGTCTTTCGATTACTTACTTGAGACTTGATAAGAAAATTAAATAGTTAGGTTTCATCTTTTCACTTATTCTTTAATCACATGGTTTTGGGAGGTTAGACATTTTTTTTTTTTTCGGATTTTTTGATTGGTTTGTGTATAATATTCATGTATGTAGCTGCTTTATCATGCAGGCGAGGCACACTCCTTGAAGGTAGAGAAGATTTTGTATCAGGGAAAGTCTGATTATCAGGATGTGATGGTTTTCCAGGCAAGTTTTGATTCTCTGCATGATGTTGCTGATACTTGTTTTTGCATTGTTTGGTTCGCTCAGTGACAATATTTTGATTCTGTTGCTTTCTTTCTTTCTGTTTTGCAGTCATCAACATATGGAAAGGTCCTTGTTTTGGATGGGGTGATTCAGCTCACGGAGAGGGACGAGTGCGCCTACCAAGAAATGATTACTCACCTTCCGCTGTGCTCAATTCCAAACCCAAAGAAGGTTATATATGTTTGTCTAACTTGAAGACCGGAACATATACTCGAGTGTTGTTAGGAACACGATTTGAAATGACAAGTTTTATTTATTTTTTATTGTTGCTTTTTAATCTGGTTTTATGATTTTCTCACTAAGTTGTTTCCTTCAGGTTTTAGTTATTGGTGGAGGAGATGGTGGTGTCGTGCGGGAAGTCGCTCGCCATTCCTCCGTTGAGCAGATAGATATATGTGAAATTGACAAGATGGTTGTTGATGTGAGTACTACCGTTGAAAATTTTGTTTTTAACATTTGGCTTGTTGTTGGCCAGCTATTTATTATGTTTGTGTTCTTATTATGTGTTGATTGACGATGAACTAAATTCATTGCCTTGTTTTATGAAGGGCTTGTTTAAATGAATTCTTCACCGTTTCTTGGCAGATATCCTCATAAACAAATTTGTGCATTATGCATATTATACTAAACTTTACCGTTTAATCTCTTAGAGATATGATCTTATTTCAGGTGTCCAAAGAGTTTTTCCCTGATGTAGCCATTGGATATGAGGATCCCCGGGTGACACTTCATATTGGTGATGGTACGATCTGCTTGTTTTATTTCCTTCCACTTCTATTCCTTCTTTTGAACTTTTTTTTTTTTTTCTTTTTCATTTCCTGATTTCTTGATGGGTTCATTTTGTAGGAGTTGCATTCTTAAAGGCTGTTCCAGAAGGAACCTATGATGCAGTTATAGTGGATTCTTCCGATCCAATTGGTAATTATATTCCACAAGCAACATTCTTCACGTCCTAAAATGGAAGTTGCAATTACATTTAATAAGTTTTAAATGTTTGGTTTCCGTTAGGTCCTGCTGAAGAGCTCTTTAAGAAGCCATTCTTTGAGTCAGTAGCAAGGGCTCTTTGTCCGGGAGGAGTTGTGTGTACTCAGGCGGAGAGTATATGGCTTCACATGCACATTATTGAGGACATTGTGGCAAATTGCCGCCAGATATTCAAAGGCTCAGTCAACTACGCATGGACTACCGTCCCTACATACCCAAGGTATACACATTTTTGAAAGTTTCCAATGGTCCATCCCTTTTTCTCGCTCCTTCTCTCCCCCTGATGAGTATATTTATACACATTGATATCTGTGTGTGTAATTTAAAAAAAAAAAAAAAAAAAGGTCGTAGCCATGCAGTAGCAAAATGTTGTAGCAATGCAATAGATGATCAAATTTATTATGACCTTCCAAAATGACGTGTTTTTATATTTTCTGCTGATGATGTTTTGTTCTTACCACTTTCTTCAGTGGGGTGATTGGTTTTATGCTTTGTTCGACCGAGGGACCACATGTCGATTTCAAGCACCCTGTGAATCCAATCGATGCCAATGACAAGTCCAAGAGACCCTTGAAGTTTTACAACTCTGAGGTGCGATTCCAGAGGAACCATCCTTTCTCCTTCCATTTCTCTGTATAACTCTTTTGTGTGCTTAACTTTTCCATTTATATCTTATGCCTATATCTTTTTATTTTCAGATCCACACAGCTGCTTTCTGTTTGCCATCTTTTGCAAAGAGGGTGATTGATCCAGAAGCATGAAGGAAAGCGTTAAGCGCTACAGAAATAGATCGCGACGTTCTTCCATTCTCGTGAAAGAGTTCATTTTAGCAATGAAGTAAGGAATAAGCTGAGGTTCAAAATTGAGGTCTCTACTTCTTTGCTGCTAGTGTTGTAGCGTGATTTTTAATGGATTACAATGTTTGTGTTTTTTCTTTTGTTTAGTATTAAAAATTGCGAGCTATGAAACCATTGCAGAATATTAGTTCATGCAATCAGCTTTTTTGTCCCATATAATATTCATTTAAATTAAACTCAATCTAGCTGTTATACTAATAATAATATAGCAACTTTGCTTATGCCCAAGTTGTGAACGGCAAGCAAGGAATTAAAGGAGTATTCATGAACCTGATGGTTGTGGTCATAACTCAAAAGTCAAAAACACTTTTTGATAGATTTCGGATTGAAGTTGAGAAATAAAGTGTAGTAGACACTTGACAAGTGGTTTGGTGCTTCGTCCATACTATACTAGCTTTTGTCTGTTCTATTGTGCAAGTTTTGCCCAGGAAAAAGATTCGAACATTGATATAACAATTCACTAGATTCGTTATTTAATAATCGCGGCTTCTTTTTCTAATAATATCGTGAAATCTTTAAACAAAACACATGTTAAGCTAGCTTGCAATAATTGTTACACAAATAATGCTAGAGAGACGAACTTTAATGCTAGCTTTTATACAAACTCCTGAGTTGTTATCATTTCATTGGTAGAAGCAACATTTTATATCTAACTGATGCGATAATATTTAAACATCTACCAAGAAAATAATAACAACTTAATAGCAAGCTTTGCATATCAAGTACTATGTGCATTGTCATCAACAGCTTCAACATTTTCACCTACTTCTTCATCGAATTTCTTCTCCATAATCCGATTCTTGCAATCGTGGAAATACACAGCACAAGCGACCCATTTAAGCGCATTCCCCAAACAGAACAAGCCGATCTGTGCAACTATCCAAAACTCGCTTCCGAAACAGCCAAAGAAGAGGCAAGGAAGCCTCAAACTCACTCCGAAAACGAAGAAAGCAAGCATCAAAATCAACCCACGACGCTCATTTCCTCTGTTGAAATAAGCAGACAAAGCCAATGCTTCAACCCCATATAAACCCTCCAATATGGAAACCACAAGGCTCATGTTCCACGTAGCACTCCACTCCAAGTAAAACCTTAGCAGCAACACAAAAGCTACCCCACATAAAAGTCCAAGGAATACATAATATAAGGGGTTTCTCAAAACAAAAAAATAGGTTGTTACTAACCAGATCAGCCCAAGAAGAGAACATGTTGACAAAAATGTCATGTAAAGAAACGTGACAAAAATGCCCTTCAAAGTTCTTCCATGGATGGGTCTCTGTACCATATTCTTAAAGGTCATCCAGCTTTCTTCTTCTCTGTATATCTTCGAGGCCAAATCAACGATCACAAGCACCGAACTGAGCTCTAGGAGATGAAGAGGCAGCAAGTAAAGAAAAACCAGTTGAACTAGCTGGTCAGAATATTCCTTGTCAAATTTTTCAACTATGTCAAGTGTTATCGGCCAATAAGAAATGAAGTTTTTGTCGTGTTCCTGCCGAACAATCTGAGAGATTTTAACTAGGAAACCTTGGAGGAAAGTTTCATAGTAAACCAAGAAGAAGAAGAGAGGGAGGGAGGTCAGAATAGTGAAGATGATGAAGTTGGGGTTCTTGGCAAAAACTTTGACAGCTTCTTTGAGTATTCCAATGATCTCTAGTTTCAGACTAACGAGAATTAGGTTGTTGCTTTCCATCTTCTTCCGAGGTTTAGAAAAAATGTCTGAGGATTTTTCCATGAAGTGATTCAGGACTGATTAATTCTCAATAAATCTTGAGGTTTACGCCGAGAAAGTGTGTTGACTTGACTTAAAGGCTTGAACTTGTCCACTTCCCAGTAATTGGTCACCGCTCTCAATCAGCTATGACTTGGTTGGTTTTTCATTTTTCTCTCTTCTTCCGCTGCTGCTACTACTAATAATAATAATAATAATAATAATAGAAGAGAAGTGCTTCCTTTCCATTGAGTAAAAAGTCAATTTGAATTACATGCTATGGAGTCACAATAGGAGCAAGAAAAATTAAGCATTAAGTTTTCTTTTTCTTTGTCTCTTTCTTCTTTTTTTTTTTTACTCAAAGGTATTGGCTTCTTGTTGTCCATAATTCCCTATGTTTTTTTTTTTTTTGTTATCTCTATAAATCATGTCTGACATTAGAATTTTCAGTACATCAAAAGTATGGTTTTTTGTAGTCCTTTTTCCTCGTATAAAGCAGTTTTTCATAATATCATTGAAAAACTATTTATTTTCCATGTGTTTGACCTTTTTGGTTTTTGCCAATAGTCTTTGCCTTGTTACCCAATTAATATGTAAAAAAAAAAAAAAGACATGATCCCCAAATATGTTAAGAAACATATACTTTATTTTTTTTCCGCTAATTATACAGACAAAAAGCCTGCTAATCAAACCAAAAAAAAAAGCCACTGTTGATTATAGCATATGGTTTCTTAATTCTTTGCTTTTAACAAAGAAAAAAAATCTTATGGTTTCTTAATGATTTGCTTTTAACTAAGAAAAAAAAATCTATCTATTGTCAGTTTTGATTTTTCAACGTAACTACTAGATGTACATCCCAATTAAATTAACACTCACAAGTCATCCCATCCAACACTAAGTCCTTTATTAAAAAAAATGACTAAGTAAAGAGGAAAAAAAAACAAGAGTCATAGATACAACTTTTATTTCATTCATAAAACAAAAGAGGGAAGGTGTCTTTACTTGATAACATTCAAGAGGAGATACAAAACCCGGATCTCAATTTGGGCCAAATATATGGAGATACATTGATAGAACAGAATTGAGAAGCTCATTTTAGCTTTCCTATTGGCTTGATTCAAACACAGCTTCTAAACATGGCTTGGAATCACAAGCTTCTCAGATGATAAAAACAATTAGTTCATCTCACTGTTGGCTTGATTCATGAGCTGTTTTGACCTCTCGTCTTTACTTTCTTCTACATCAACTTTCTTCCCAAAAATTCGCTTGACGCAATCGTCGAAATACACCACGAAAGCGACCCATTTAATCGCATTTGCCAAGCAGAACAAACTAGTCTGAGCAACAATCCAACCCCATGTTTTATGGCAGCCAAAAACTAGGCATGGAAGCCTCAAACTCACTCCCCAAATAGAGAAAACAAGCATCAAAATCATCCCATTGTGAACATTCCTTAGGCTAAGATAAGCAGATGTACCAAATGCTTTAGCCCCATGTGTTCCTTTCAACACTGAAATCACAAGACCCAAGTTCAATATTGCACTCCAAACCAAGTAAATTCCTATGAGTGACAAAAGATTTGCTCCATATACTAGGTGAAAGAAAACATCAGATCCCATTCTTCGGGAATGGGCCCTTAGAATAAAAACATTGTCAGAATCATAGTACCTCAAAGCAGCAGAATAGGTTGTGAGTAACCATATGAATCCCAGGAGAGTGCATGTTGACAATAACACAAAATAGCCAAACGTGACAAGAATTCCTCTTAGTCTTGCTCTGTCGGTTTTTATGTCGAATGTGTCACCAAAAGTCAAGGACTTGTCTTCTCTGTAAATCTTCGATGCCAAATCGACAATTACAAGGACGGTTAAGAGCTCTAGGAGATGAAAAGGGACCAAATAGAGAAAACCCAGTTGGAGAAGCTTGTGACAATGATCATTGTTCAATTTTCTGGCTATTTCAAGTGGTGAAGACCAATCGGTGCCGTGACGCTCAGAGTAAGAGTGAAGGGCAATCTGAAAGGTCCCATTTACTGGCAGCAGAAATTCAGTTTCAGGGATTTGATCTTCTTTTTGTTGGAGAAGAAATGTAGAGGTCTGAAGAAGGAAGTTTTGGAGGGAAGTTTCAAAGTAAAAAGAGAAGCAGAAGAGAGGAAGGGAGATTAGAGATGTGAAGATCAAGAAGTTAGTGTTTTTGATAAAAACTTTGAGAGCTTCTTTGATGATATCAAAGGCTTTGAGTTTCTTGCTTTCCATCTTCTTGGTTCTCCTCGATTAATTCCAACCCCAAACCAAAACTAGACTAATATTTTTTGCTGAATAAAAAAAAAAAAGAAAGAAAGAAAGAGCTAGCTGGTGCATCTCACGTCCTATCCCCTTTAACATATTGGCGCCACTGGAGGCCACCGAGAAGTGGAATAACTGGAGAAAGCTTTTGCTTTAAAAATCGCCGGTGGAATAGAGTTTGACTTTGACTTGTTTCTTGGGGAATAGAGTTTGACTTTGACTTTGACTTGTTTCTTGGGCTCCCGACTTTCAACGGTCTCAATAATTCATGTGGAAAAAAAAAACAAGAAGTTATGTTTTTGTGACATGAGTTTGACTTTGACTTTGACTTGTTTTTGGGCTCCCGGCTTTTTAAACACTAGTTCTCATTTTAAATTTGATGTGATGTTTTATTATTATCTTAAATCTTTATGTTTTAAATGACATTCAAAACCATCGTTTAAACAATACAATTTAGAATCTACAGTTTAAACCATAAAATTCTAAACCACATTGTTCTCGAGCACCTATCTACATAGCATCTAAAAATATAGCTCAATCTCTGAAGTCATCTGTTGCATCGACTGGAAAACCAACCCAATGCATGACCCTCCCCAATTACATCATGATTGTATCAAAATGATATTATACACAATCTCATAAAAAAAAAAAAAAAAAAAAAAAAAAAACCCATCTGGGAAAGAAAATTGGCAAGCTGGCTTACCTTCATAACGTCGTTAATCAGCGTCAAGTTTGTCCATTGTCCTCCATTAGCTTCAAGATCTTTCTCCTCTAAATTGGAAATAACAACGCCCACATTCCACTATGTATAGAACTATTGACAATTTGATCAATACAAGGCAGGCCACGAAAAAATTCTCGATTTTGAACGATTATCGTTGGTTGATGATATTTGGTGCATCTCTTACTCCAGTTTTGAAACTCGATACACATTTATTTTCTTTCATTGTTTCATTTGAGTTTGTTGATGGAATGAATTTTTTATTAAGGTCGTACTATCTTAAAGTACGAGGTTGTACGGCCTAATATTAATATTGGTATATTTTCTTTTTTTCTAAACAAACCAAAAAGAAGAGTTTAAGAACGGTTTTGAACAACATAAATATAAAAAATTCAGATTTGTTTTCTTCCAAACTTTGGGATTAAAGATTTAAAACTTTAAACCGCAATATTCTATGCTTCAATTCACCATTGTTTTATGTAGTAACAACTTCAATTTCATTCTTAAAAGAAGAGAGTTGAAATGCATTTTACTTGATAACGTTAACCATGGAAGCCCTGTGTATAAGAGAATCCTGGATCTCAATTCAGGACACATATTTGGAGACACATTGATGGCAAACTGCTTCTCCATCAACATTCTTCCCAAAAATTCACTCTATACAATCGTCAAAATATAAAGGTCATTCCAGGTTCGTTTATAATGACCAGGTGGGTACAATTGATGTAAAGGCAAATTCTTAACAACATTGGTCTGTTCGGAACTAGGTCCCACAAGAAACCCTCAAACTCGCTAGGTTGGCAACTTTCAACTATGAATTCAAACAGCTTGTCTACTACACCACAAAAATTGAGGACTTCTGCATCGAGGGATCGTTTGAACTAGCTTGATCGACTCTTAAATTTAGCAAGTTAATGGAATCATGATCGTCGGGCACAACAATGCCAAATCCTCAATTTGCTGATGTAACAAGCAACTTTTTCACCATAAAATGGCTTATTTTAAGATGTTTTTGACTTATTTTATCAAAAAGTTGTTTATGAGCCCATTTAAGTGAACCATAAAAGTGCTTATGGTTTTTATAAACACTTATTGGAGAAACCAAACCAATGGTGCTTATGAGAAAAGCACATATAAAAAACTTTTTTTATTTACAATTTTGACCTTATATTTGAAAATAACAAATTAAGAATTCAATACGTATTCTTGAATTACACAATTTTTTATATTAATAAAGGCTTTTGACTTATTTAACTAAACAAGTTCAAAAGTTCTTTTGAAATAAAAAAAGCATTTCTCCATACACTATTCAAACACTAATTAAAAAGATTTAGTTTATACTTTTTTTTTTCTACTGCTTAAAAACAAATGCACAAGCTATCCCAAACAGGTACAACGGGCCTATTTGGGAAGGCTTGCTACAAGCTATTTTAGGCTTTCTGAGTCTAAAAATTGCTTCTAGAAGTGTTTGGATGAACTGTTAGAAATGCTTCTTGTCAAAGCTATAAAATATAGTTTCTCAAAAAAATACTTCTAAAATATACTTTAAAACTTGTATCAATGTATTAATAATATATAATAAGCTTAAATATAACAATTTTGCAACTTTTTAAAAAAATAAAACCATTTTGACCTATTAAAGCTTTTTTAAAAATATGGTTCAGACACTTAGTGAAAAGCTATAGCTTTTATTTTTCTTTTTTTGCTAGTTAAAAAGCATAAGCAGAATCTATGAGTCTGTTTGGTATTAGTTGGTTCTAACCAACTTTTCAGTTAGGAACAGTTCAAAGCTCTCACATGCTACAATAAAAGCAAAAAAATTAATATAGTATAAAGTAATCATATATTACAGTATTTACAGTTCTAACCATCGTACCAAACACCCTATATATCAAATGGGCCCTAAGCACCCGCGAGAGTACATCAACTTTCTTCCCAAAAATCCGCTTGATGCAATCGTAAAAACACACCACAAAGGAGGCCCATTTAAGCCCATTTCCCAAGCAGAACAAACTAGTCTGAGCAACAATCCAACCCCACTTTTTATAACAGCCAAAAACTAGGCATAGAAGCCGCAAACCCACTCCCCAAACAGAGAAAACAAGCATCAAAATTACCCCATTGTGAACATTTCTTAGGCTAAGATAAGCAGATGAACCTAATGCTTTAGCCCTATGTGTTCCTTTCAGCACTGAAATCACAAGACCCAAGTTCCATGTAGCACTCCAAACCAAGTGAATTCCTATGAGTAACAACAGATTTGCCCCAAATACTAGGCGAAAGAAAACATCAAAAAGCATGGACCCAATCGGTATGAAATTGTAAAAACCAAATTCTGAGCAGAGTACCTTAAAACATCAGAGTATGTTATAAGTAACCATATGAATCTCATGAGAGTACATGTTGACAACAACACAACATTGCCATATGTGAAAAAAATGCCCCTTTTGCTCTGTCGGTTTTTATGTTTAACATGTCACTTAGAGTCAAGGACTTGTCTTGTCTGTAAACCTTTGATGCAAAATCAACAATTACAAGCACGTTAAGAGCTCTAGGAGATGGAAAGGGACCAAATAGAGAAATCCCAGTTGGAGAAGCTCATAAAAGAGATTCTTGTTTATTTCTGACAATGTCAAGTGGTAAAAACCAGATAGAGCCGAAGTTGACATGGCTAAAATAACAATGTGAGGAAACACCAGAGGCGTCTTGTTCCTTTGGCCTGAAGAGGTCAGAGGTTTGGAGGACAAAGTTGTGGAGGAAAGTCTCGTAGTAAAGAGAGAAGAACAAGAGAGGAAGGGAGATTAGAGATGTGAAGATTATGATGTTGGTGTTTTTGGTAAAAATTTTTAAAGCTTCTTTGATAATATCAAAAGCATCGAGTTTTTTGCTTTCACTACAAAGCTGAAAACTAAACCAAATCAAACCCAAGTTGGGTATTTTTCAAAGGAGAAAAAGAAGGCAAATCTAATGTAAGAGATACATTAAAGAGGGTTTTTATTTTGATTATGGCAATGTCATTTTGTAATAAGAACTGTAAGTGTGCTCTTAGTCACATGGCAATGTCATTTTCTAGTAATAAAATATGATTTTGTGCTGGCCGACGAGATATATACCAAAGGTTGTCATTTTTCTTTTTAAAGTGCTAACGAGCTACGAAGTGTAAGTCTGCTCTTAGTCACATGGCAACGTCATTTTCTAGTAATAAAATATGATTTTGCGCTGGCCAATGAGATATACCAAAGGTTGTGAATCGAGATATTGCCCACAAACGAGTGAGTTTGAACTGTGAGCATCATAAAGCTTGCATATGCTATAACGTAAAACAAAAATATATTACAGTATAAAACTTTCATTTTGAGTTCACGAAACACCTTAGCAACATTTTAAAATGACTTTTCTTAATTCAAATTTCCCATTTGCTCCACCATCAGTTTGCAGCGAAAAAAAAAGAAAAAGAAAAAAAGAAAAAACCACGTCTTTTTTCGTAGGACAAAAACAAATTAAAATAAAATAAAGCACATGTCGTTGTCATATAAACTTGTGTCGTTCAAGTTAAAAATTACATGTGGCTTTCTGCCACCAGTTGTCAGTCGTTTAATCTAGAAAACTACAATGACCCTTTTGGTACCAGAAAAATTTCCCCTTTTTCTGTTTGAAAAACAACGGAACCATTGGCATCATTGCCGTTAAAATGTTTGACATCATTAAAGACGACATGACGTTTCATGTTCAAGACCTGCCGTCATCTATTTTCAGAAAATACTTGTCGTTTTGGGCAAACATAAGCAATAGCGTGCAATAAACGACAAGTCATTCTCAGCAAAAAAGGAAAAAAAAGGACAAGTAGTTTGTCGTATAGAATCTTTGCCCTTTCTCATTTAAAAATTCCTGTTTTGCTACAAGCTCTCTATCGTTTACAATCAATATAGATTCATCCGCAGTTGAATTTTTTCTCCCTCTTTACAAATTATAATCAGCTATTGTAGCTGGTTTTGTCCAAGTGTGGTCCCTCAAGTAGGGATGACAACCGGACAATACGATGGCACAAATGATTTCTCTCCTCTATTTTGGCTCCCTAAAACCATTCCTATCCCTGCCCTCATTTCCACTTAATGAGAGGCAGGGCGGGGGTTGGGGATTCCCTATTGGGGGCATCCCCATATACTTGTCCTTTATTCCATTTCATATAACTATGTATTTTAGAATTATAATAATTTATAACAAGAATAAATTAGAAATTTGCTATAAATTTCAACCAAAATTAAAGATTTCACCTAACAAACAAATTCTAAATATATACAAACTAAATATTAATAGTAGTGCACAAAGGTTCTCATCAAATACAATAATTTAATATTATATACTTGTATATATGTGTACCGGGCGTGGAATATATTTCCCGCCTTTGTCCGTCACAATTAGGAGATAAAATTTTATCCCCATCTCCATTCTTAATTATACTACCCATCATGCCATATCGAATGTGGGGCCCATTGTAACGCCTTGAAATTTATTTAATGTTAATGTAATATAAATGATGAATTAGTGTACCATAATTAACGTTTTAACATTTATTTGATTACTTGGTTGGATTTTTAGTTTTTGGTTGTTTTGTTAAATATATATATTTAAATGATTTCTTATTATTTTAAAATGATGTTTTGAGTTTTAAAACACAACAATTTTTAAAATGTTAAAAATACTCCGTTTTGCAAAACCGCGGACTGCACATGGTTTTTGCACAGTAAAAACGCTCACCGATTTTCTCTATTTATTTCCTTCCTCTCTCTCTCTCCCCTCACTCTCACGCATCTCTCTCTCTTCTCTCTCTCTTTGTCGGCAAGCTCTCTCTCTCTCTTAATTCTCTCTCAAATTTTTTGAAACCAAATTCGAATCCAAGCTTCGGGATAGCAAGGAGGAGGCTCGGGGACGTGATTTAGCAACCGAGAACGCGGATTGAAGCTTCGATTCGAGGTTAGATTCAAAATTTCTAAACTTTTTCCAAAATTTTCAATTTTGTGCATTTTTGAAATCTAGGTTTGTTTAAGCTTAGAAAACCGTGGATTTGAGTTAAACGAACTTAGAACAACTAGAATCTAGGCTTAGATTGAAGAAAAACAAATCGGATTCTAGATTTTTCATTCTTCTCCTCATTTTCTCATTTTTGGATTTTTGAGGATTTCAAGTTTAAATCTTGTTTAAATGAGTCCAAACATGTTCTAGTATGTTTTTCTATCATCTATGAATGTTTTTTATGCCTGAGATTTGAGAAAAACAAGTTAGAATCAAGATTTGAATTTTGGGGATCGAGAAACCCGTGGCTGGGATTTTTAGATTTTCCCAGTTCGGCAGGCCAGAGTGATGATCGGCAGGCCGGTGTTCTTCCGACCGGCAAGCCGAACCTGGGGAAGTGTTCGGCCGACCGAACTTTGCTTCCAGCAGGCCGAACTGTGCAGTTCGGCCGGCCGAAGCAGGGAGTCCGGCAGGGCGACCGAGGCATGGAAAATTTTGTGATTTTTCACCCGTTTTCACTGTTTTGAACCTTGATTTAAATCTCAACCTTATAGGATAATTTTAAAGGTACAAATGGCACACTAGGACATCATGAAATGATTGAGTAACATAGAATGTCTCGAACTAGATATTGATCGACTTAGTTTGTATCTAAGATCGTTCATGGTTTCGTGGAGCTAACGTATAGCGGACTGGGATTACGGTGCGGGGCACCAGCACGAGTATTGAGGTAGGACTTTTATCCTATTTTCTTGGTAGCCTGGTTTTGAAATGATTTGGCTTTGAAAAGGATTTCTATCAAAATGTTTTCAACGGTTGTTTGAAAATGGTTTTATCGGTTATATTTTAATATACCGTGATTATGAAATGAATTTCATAATGAACGTAATTGACAACACTCGGTAATTGGGTTTTGAATGATAATGATAACAAACACAAAGGCATGATGCCATATTAGAGATCGGGTCGTGTAGCGATCGACCTTGGGGGCAGGTCCCGAAACCCAGCTGGGCCACTACGGTAGTGATATCATGGTTTGCCTAGGTAAAAGAAAAATTGTATTTTTGATTGTACGAGTAAACTGTTCTGAATCAGGACGGTTCTACTCAAATTATTTATTTATTTAATTATTTATTCAACTATTTATTTATTTAAGGTTTCTTTTGAGTACTCCTGTCAATGAAATGTTTCTTCAAATTAAATTATTTTATAAAACATAGTCCTACTGAGTCTTTCGCTCACGTTTTATTGTTTTAAATTTTCCCCCTCTAGGTGGTTTCCCATTTAGGTTTGGAAAGGATTCTTCGGACCGAACTCAGGAGCAATAGGAGAATTATTTTATCTTTTGTACTATTTAATCAAGGCATGTAAAAGTTTAACTTTATTTGTATCTGGACTGTGATTGTATTTATGATATTGTCAGAACCATGTGTGTGCACAAGTTGTGGGTTCTGGAACCCATTCTCGCGGTTCTTTATTAATTTTTATTACTTGCTTAATATTTATACATCCTTTTATGAAAATGTGGTGGAAATCTTCTTATTTCTCATTTAATTTGATTCTTAAACCATCGGTTTCAATTAAATTCTCTTTTAATTAATCTAAATATTCCGCCACGTCACCTCCCGTACTCCGGGGCGTGACACCCATCCTTATAGGAATATTGTCATCCATACTCTCAAGCATAAAACCGTCCATAGTCCATCTCTACTCTCATGGGTTTATAACTCGGTTACTCAAAAAACTATATAAACTATGGGTTATGGTCTAGTATGTAGTGTATTTTTTAGAATGAGTCTCATTATTTTATCAATGGCAGGGTTATAATCCTATGGAGTTAAATAGGATTGCTCTTAAATGTTTGATGTCCTTCCTTGATTAACCCACGTGCCGCTCTATGCATGATAGTTTTTACCGTCGTTTATTGAAAAAACCGCATGTCGTTTCTGATTTCTAAACGATATAAAACTATATACAATAAGCGACTTGAAACTTATACACTAAAACCACATGTCCCTTGAATGCATAAACGATAATGGATTGCACATGAACGACAGTTCTTTGTTCACACGTACAACAGCAGATTCCTGAGTCCATGAACATGTCGTTTCTTGGAAAAAGAACAAGAAGCATTACATGGACACTAACGCAGCGTTTTTTACTGCAGACTTTTTTTACTTCAAAGGTACGAACACTGACAAAACTAGATGTGACGGTTTAAAATAGAGCCCTATCAATCTCGCAATTTTGGTAAACCGCTCACTTCCCAAACCTTTTTTCATTCATAGTTTGCGTAGAAAGTACTGAACAAAAAAAAAAAAAACCATTATTTCTATGCAAATACACTAACTCACAGAAATTACGAGAACAAGTGACAACGTTTAATCCATCGCAAGAACCAAACAACTTGGCTGCTACATATTACCAAAAACACACTAAGCTTTGGGCTGATCAGTTTTTGCAGCACCAACTAGTTCAGATCCTTCACCTTCTTCTTTCACAGCCACCTTACCTTTTTGGCGATTCTTGCAATCATGATAATAAAGCATACAAACCACCCAATTCATAACCAATCCCAAACGCATAAAATTGTACCAACAGTCTTGTACACAATCCCATTAGAAAAAGCACCCCATCTAGGAAAGAAAGTTGGCAAACCTAGCTCCAGCTTCCAAACATTATAAAAAACCATCAAAACCATCCCTCGCCTCCTATTACCTCTCATCAACTCCGAAGACTCCGAAAAGGCTTCAAGTCCTATCTTATTATTCCATTCTAAGACGGAGATCACAACACCGACATTCCACAAAGCGCAGTACTCAGACCATTTGATCGGCGCCAAAGGCATATGTTATGCCATGAACAACATGAAAGAACAAAGTCCTTGACTTGACAAGCGGCCCCCACCTACCCCACTGTGACACAAGAACCAAAGAGACTAACGAGAGGAGGGTCATGAACAAGAACGTTAAAATGGGTCCTTTTAGGCTTGCTTTGGTGATTGGATACCGCGAGAGATTTTTCAAGCTTGACTTTTTGTTGGTGGTGTAGAGTTTTGAGGCCGAGTAGATGGTTGTGATGGCGACGAGGAATCTAAAAAAGTCTAGCAGCCAGGATTTGAGAATCCCTGCTGCGAATTCTAGGACCAAAGCTATGTCATGGACAAGGTTGTTGTTGTTGTAGTAGTAGTAGTAGTACCAAGAGGAAAAATTGAAGAAAGCAGGGTTGAAAAGTGAAGGAAATTTTTGGAGTAGTGTTGAGAAGAAGAAAGGGAGAGAAGTGAAGAATGTAAAGATGACAAAGGTGTGAGCTCTAAGAGGGATTTCTATGGCTGATTTGATTTTGCCAAATGTGCCAAGATATTGCATCTTCTTGTTTGGAAGTAATAATGAGGGATCTTCCATTTTGCTCTGGCTAAGATGATTCTATAGACCTATAGCTTTCTGGGTCATATATAGCAACGCAGTTCTTGATTGATATATTTATGAAAATTTTAGGCAGTGTCAAAGTCATATTGATGGTTTTTCATTTGTTTATGGCTTTCTAATTGTGGCAGATCGATACAGGTTTAATGACTCGGTATTATTATGTTTATTTTAAATTTCCCTTGATCACCAAGGACATTAAAGAAACTAGATTTGACTTAATATTTTATCATTGAGATTCCACAAAGGAAACACATGGTTGAACTAGACGTGTTACACAAGAAGACAAAGAAGTCAACTAATACAAATCACCCTGATGAATTTTCCCATGGCATGCTAGGCAGAAAACGGTGAAAAAACAAACAAGAAAAAACATTTCAAAGATTTATGCAATGGAAAGGTTAGTCCGTAATTGCAACCATCTTAAAGAGTAAACCAACTTGCTAAAAGAGTAAAACTTTGGCATTGTTTTTGGGATTGCCCTTGCACGTACATTCTGTTACTCTTACAAGTTGATTTAAACGATAAACAGCTAAATGTTACCTCTTTTCTTGACCCGAGTAATTTTTGTTTAAAGAGAGAATTACGTAATTATGACTCATGGCCTAAGATCGATTAGTTTAGTGGCAACGATAATTGAGGTAAGGTTAAGTTTTGAAAGGAGGTTGCAAATTTGATCCCGGCTGACAGTTGTATAAACACAAAGCCCAACAGTAAATATTCTTTTAAATTCCAACTAAAATAGCAAGGTAATTATAGACCACGTTGACAGATTAAAGACAAGTTCATCGAACCCCCACAACACGCGCGCGCGCGCACACACACAAAAAAAAAAAAAAAAAAAAAGAAAGAAACACACACACACAATGGGAAAAGGAAAATAGACACTATCATCTAATCTAACCTAAAAGAACCAGCTTTCTTTACTTTTTGCATACAAGTCTACGAAGGGGAAAAAAAAGGAAAAGTTAAAAATGCTTTTCAGAACAATTATTAACAAAAGCATTCTCCACCGAATTTACAAAGTCGTCATCAACCGGAAGGTTAAAGTTACAACATAAAATATAAGGATAGAAGGTTTTGGGATCTTGGACCTAAGAGCTAACAGTGACAAAATACAGCAAGCTGACTGGCAAAAACCCGCATGCATGACAATCGACACGCTAAAGAAACTTGTTGACGGGTAAACCAACCGCTGCAATAATGCCACTCCATTTTTGGCAAATGATCAACGCCAAGTTGCAAAACTGAGTCACAAGGTTTAATTGGGAGGCATGCCATGCCCCCCCACACGGAAGAGAATGCAACGTGAGGAAACGAGAAAGTTAGGCGATCATATCTCCTAAGATTTCTACCATGGAAGCTCAGTATCAACCAGTCAAAAACCAAACTTGGACACACGAAACCAATGGTCCAACAAACCAGCTTCACCTTCTTCGACCTGGTAAATGAGAAGTGAGTCTTTACTATGACGGGAGCTTTTTTACGACAGGGGCATTGATAAATGGTTGAGTGCAGCTGAGTTATTAAGGATAATTCGACATGCAAAGTTATGCTGACTAAAATGCAGAAAACGCAACGAGTAGATCATGCGCAGAGACGCGGGGGTAGCGAGTGCAGTAAACAGCTTCAGCATCTTGAAAGTTGAGCCATTTAAGAAAAGAAGATAGACCAGAAGCTTTGTTGCAGAAGAAAGAAACAAAAGAGTGCCACACACAAACCACACTTCCCGTACGTTCCAGTTTCACTCACTAATATGGATGAGCAACAAGAAGTAGAAGATAGTGGTGCAGAAGCAGTGGTGAGAACCATGCACACTAAAGACGCAGTAAGCGGCCAACGATGCCATTATAGCCGGAAACCGACCTCAAATCAAAACAAGCAAGATTCAGAAACTCTTTGCATATAGTGAAATACTACCACGATAAGTTAGCTGAAGCGAGAAAGTCAGCACAAAACGGTGTCCGAAGCACCCCATTTGGCAGCCAACACACTTTGTAGAAGCCATACCAAGTTTCTAATAAAATCCACTGTCATAATATCAACACAACTAATACGATTCTCATCCATTCAATGAATCCTATTAGAACTAAGATACAGTGGTGCGTCATCCTGCAAGGTCATCTAGCATGTACTCCACTTCAACTTCTAGCTTCAGTCCCTGCAGCGAGAATAAATCATGAAGATTCACTAGAAAGAATAAAAAGAATCAAAGGTAGAAGAAAATCGGAAACGCCATCGATAAGGGCCATCATTCAAATCAATATTCAGAAACACTTAACATACCCATTGGCATAAGGAGACCCGCGACGAGCATGGCGATATGGAGGAGACTTGCTGTAGCTTCGACCGCCTCGAACAGGTGATATGCTACGACGTCTGGGAGATCTCTTACGCGGACTGTAACTCATGTCACAAGAAAAAGAAAATTAAAGGGAAAAGTTGGATGATAGACTAATATAGGGAGATATCAAGTAATAATTGCATCGCACACCACATTCCTGTTACTACATATCAGTGATCGTTGCTGATCATCCCATACTAGACCCCAAAGTCAGGAGTTGAGACACGAGCTCTTTTCCTCTCATGCTTTTATACAATTGTTCTCCGTACATACAAATATGGCTTTGCAATCACAAATGGGAACGCATAGTTGAATTGCTTCCTCCCCAGCAAATTTAAGGAAACATAGAGAGAGAGAGAGAGAGAGAGAGACACTTTACCAAGAAGATGCATGATTATGTGGAAACAAACTGAATAAGAGAGAAAATAGCAAACCTGCGCCCATATCTATCATAACTCGGGCTCCTACGGCGTCGAGGAGAAGGGCTTCGACGCCTTCCGCCACCCAAACCACGTGAACCAACACGCAGACGACACTCTCTAGCAAAATGTCCAGGCTCACCACACTCATAACACTTCAAGTCATCACCTCCGCCGCGCCCACGTCCACCGCCACCACGACCTCCACCACCCTTAGAATTATGGGAAAGCTCCACACGCCAACCATTTTTTCCTGTGGAGCAAGGATTTGACATTTTATATTAAAGAAATAAATATCCGATGTTGAACGAGAATGAATTTCTAAACAAATCTAAAATCCACGAAGGAATGTCAACTGTGCTAAGGATAAAAGATGAGAATATCTCTAACCCTCCAGCCATCATTAACGCCCACAAAATTCGGTGACAAACAAGATTTACACAAAAATTACTGACCATCCAAGGCTTGAATTGCATCTAGAGCATCCCTGCGATCATCAAATTCAAGAAACGCATAGCCCGGTGGTCTTCTAGCAACCCAGACACTGCACCCATTTCATTAACATATCAAAATGGGGCACACAAAACACAAAACACAAAAACAAAAACAAAAACGTTGTTTTCAAAGTTAAACAAGAAAAAACAGACACTTAAAATGACCATTAACGTTTTAGCATATGTTTACTCTCGTTAAAGACATAATTTGAGATATACTAACAAGGACCATGTAATATACTCGGCCAAACCACCAAAAAGTCATATTGCATATGTAAGAGGATAATACGAGAAAATGTTTCAACAAAATATCACATAAACGACAACGATTTTCATACTATAATTAATAAAAATAGCTAAAATTATAGGTAAACTGGGAAAAAAAATTAGTAAATCTCACCTCCGAAGAACGCCATACATCCGAAATTCATCTTCCAGATCCCTTTCAGTCACTCGAGGATCCAAATTCCCAACGTAAACGCGAGACATCGTCACGATTCACAAAACCAGTTTCAATCTAGAAAACAAAGACATCCAAATCACAAAAATTATCAGACTTTGTTTCTTCGAACAAAAGATAATCCAAAAAAAAATATCGAAAAAAGAAAAGAAAGAAAATTTCCATAAAACATCTCGCACACCCCCAATGACGAAGAAAATGCACAAAAAAATATGAACTTTCACCAAAAATTCGTTTCCTTTTTCCCTCTGCGAACTATTTTCTGCCGGACCAAACAGAAAAATCGGATCAAGTCGGCGATTAACAGTCGGTGCAAAAGAAGCAAAATTAGATAGCGATCTTACAATTCAAGCTGTGCCAAAAAAAATCGAAGCTGAGAAAGAATGCTTACATGGAATAATATTTCCTCGGAAAATTCTTCCCCGATCGAGGAAGAAATTGAATTCACTCCAAAAATCTTCTAAAACCGTAGAAAACAAGACGACTTTACTCTTTTTCGAGTTTGAACTCTGCGGTCGATATTCACGTTTTACCCATGTCTCCCCATGGGCCTGCACTTGTGGGAGACATGTATTGGATTTAGATAGGGCCATTGTCGGCCCAAATGGCTCAAAAGTGGCCCAATCCAATACGTCCAACTTTTTGGCTTGGAAATTGTTCCCATTATTTATTTATTTTTCTCCAATTTAATGGCTCTACCGACCGTGGTCCCATTATTGTCTCCCCGGTATTCTTGATATTTTGTTATTTTCTTAAAATCAATTTTTTGGGAATCAATTTTTTGTTTTTTTTACTATTAAAAAAAGAACTGACAACAGATACTACCTCAATACTTCAAGAGAAAAAGAAAATAATTAGAATTCTAATCACTAACAAATTAATTGTTCTAGTAAAAGTTTCTTTTTATAAAAAAAAAAATAGTAATCAAGTGAAAAAAGTGTGTTTTTTTTTTTTAATTTTAGTTAATGGAACATTAAACATTCCTCCGAATATACCGAAACAAATTGTTACGAAAAAGATGACGAAAACTGACATGCCAATCGTGTTACTTGACAGAAAGCACTTTAGAGACTAGCAACGTAATAATCTCTCTTTCTCTTCGCTGTTTTTGGCTTGTCCAAAAAAAGAGGCATTTTGATAACTGGGCTCGACAGAAATTTTTTTTGACAAATAAACCTATTTTTTTTTACAATTTTTGACACTAAAAAAACAATTTTTGGACATCAAAACGGTTTCAGTTTTTTTTTTTTTCATCATGTTGAGGTTCCTTATTCTGTTACAGTCATTTTTCTTATTTTGTTGAAAAAAACTGAGACAGTTTACCTGCACATAAAAACGTGTTTTTTTTATTCTAAAAAAAAAAGAGGCCTTTTATCAAATTCAAATTTTTTTTTATCCTATTCATCAAAATCTTCCCCCAAAAATTTAGGAGGCGTTTGGTACGAATATTTAAGAATAATATTTGAATAAAAATTTATAATTTATGTGTTTTGTGGTTTAAATTATAATTTAAATTATTTTATTATAGTATTTTTTTATAAAAATTTAAATTTTTATTTAAATATTTAAACTAAACAATCTTTTAAATTTTTATAAAAAAAATACTATAACAAAATAATTTAAAACTTAAACAAACACACTCTTAATAATCATAATTAAGATTAAATATTAATATTTTCTATTGCTATTCTATTTTCTCGTGACGATGTTCGTTTGTCCTTTCGGTTCTCGGACCATCAAGGCTGTCTATTTCAAATCTCAAACGAGCCGTAACAGTCCTCCGACCATGATCACGAGACACAAACGATTCCCCCGAGCTATTGCTCAAAAATTGTAGAAGGACATAAAAAAAATTCAAACTTGGGAAGAAATGGTTGAAAAGTGAAGATTTTTAGGGGCATTAAAAAAAAGTCATTTCCTTAATTAAGAATTTTTTTTTGCCATTTTTTTCAATTTCTTCCAGATTTTTAAGGCCAAAAGAGAGGTTTTGGGAAGTGGGTTTTTGTTGTTTTGATGAAAAGAAGAGATGGAAGGAGGAGGAGATAGGATTGAAGAGAGTAGTAGTGTGAGATTGTTTGGGGGTAGCCGTAGTTGGAGTGGAAGTGAGTCGAGGTGGGTTGATGGGAGCGAGGTGGACTCGGAATCACCTCCGTGGTCTCAGATTGACGATGAGAAGGAGGTGAGAAAAGAAGGGTTTGGATCTCTCAGAAGGAGGCTTGTCAAGAAGCCCAAGCGTGTTGATTCATTTGATGTTGAAGCCTTGCAGATTTCTGGAGCTCATGGTCATCATGCCAAGGTAACAATATAGTGGAATACAATCAAATCACTGTTTCTTGTATCGTTTGTTTCTTAGTTAACTTTTTTTGTTGGGACATTGGATGTTATTTTGTCTGTCTTTATGTGATGGATAAATCTGTTGTTTTCATATGGGGAAGTGTGAAATTTTGCTGTATCGAGGAAATTTTTAAGTATATTTGAGTAATTGATAGCTTTTTTTCTTTCAGCTTATTGGATTTTGATCAATGGAAAATGAAGATGGGATTATTGAACTGACAAAAAAAATATGATTTTGTTACAATTCTATTCAAGTGACTGCTGGATACGTTTTGAATAATGCTACGTACCACCATTGGTGATCATCACCGTGTATTTTTTAAAGCGATATTACCTTGTGTTTGACAAAAGTGATTCCCATTATTTTTTCAGTTATAAATAGCGTAAACCTCTCACATATTACAATAACAATAAAAAAAATTACTATAGTATAAACCTCTCACATACTACGATAAAAATGGTCCTAATCAACGGTTCCCATCACTCTTCCAAAACATCACATGTTAACTGTGGGAACAACGGTTTGTGTTTATAGGGGTTCACACAATTTTTTATACCAGTAATCTCCAACCAGCTAAAAAGCCAGTGGTAAATGGCCAAGAGCAATCAATTAGAGGTTCAATAAGCATACAATCACTTAAATATTTGCAAACAACAGATGTTACAATCTTTGATCTATAATGGAACAATTACATTCCATTGGAGGTGCAATATATGACACTCGTTTCCCCGTCAAAGAAAGGAAACTCTCCGTATAATGTTCTCTTACAAAGCTTTGTTATTTAAATAATTTAGGACCTTTCCACATGGAGCACTCTTGCTTTAGCATTTCAAACACTTGGGGTTGTGTATGGTGACATGGGCACAAGCCCTTTGTATGTCTTCACCGATGTCTTCAGCAAAGTGCAAATTGACTCGGAGGTTGATGTGTTGGGGGCTTTATCGCTTGTGATGTACACGATTGCTCTTATACCGTTAGCAAAATATGTTTTTGTAGTTCTCAAAGCCAATGATAATGGAGAAGGTGAGAATTCCTTTCTTGATGTTATTGCTTCCTAGCTTTATTTCAATTCTATCTAGCTTAACGCATGTACATACTGACGACACCTTTATCCTTTCAAATAATAGGAGGAACATTTGCACTGTATTCGCTGATATGCAGGTATGCCAAGGTAAATATGCTCCCAAATCGTCAGCCAGCCGATGAACAGATCTCGAGTTTTAAGCTGAAATTGCCCACTCCAGAGTTGGAAAGGGCTTTGAAAATAAAAGAAACTTTGGAAAGGAAAGCGCCCTTGAAAACCCTTCTCCTGTTGCTGGTTCTGACGGGGACTTCCATGATTATAGGAGATGGAATACTAACCCCATCAATGTCAGGTGGGTCGATGGACATTGTTCTTGCAACTAGAAATTTGGGGGTATAAATGTAAATTCCTCTAGTATTCCGGTCTTCCCTCTTTTTGGCGTTGTGAAATGCTCAAGTATGATTTGAAGCCGAATATCGGTCTATTGTAATTGTAACTAAGATAACTTAGTCTTTCTAACGGTCTTACATGTGAGTTTGTCATGTTCTTTTGATGCTGATAGCAATGAGGGTTGCAAAAAACTATTTTGAACCTAAAACTAGCAAGTTGTGCAGCTTTTTGACGATTCAGACAAGGGTCTAGCTTTATCAGCATACTTTATGCAATCTCTCCCACCTCTGCCTCCTTTAATGAACTATTGAACTTTTTATTCAAATATGAAGTGATGCCCATCTTAAAATCCTAGAACTATTTAATATTAACATCTTCTTCTTCTTTTTGTATGACAGTGTTGTCTGCTGTGAGTGGTCTGAAGGGTGCAGTAAAAGGCTTTAATACAAGTCGGTATCTTACTTGCTTTCCTAGACGGCAGTATCATTTGATGCTAAGAGTAATAACCAATAATTATATATGTGTAACTCCATTCACAATCTTCTGATTTTGCTTGCAGATGCTATAGTTGTTATTTCAACTGTGATCCTGGCTGCATTATTCAGCATACAACGCTTTGGGACGGGCAAAGTTGGTTTCATGTTTGCTCCAATACTTGCCATGTGGTTCTTCAGTCTAGGATCTATTGGAATTTACAATCTTGCCACGCATGGTTTTACGGTCCTTAAAGCATTTAATCCAGCCTATATATATTTCTTCTTCAAAAAGAACAGCACAGAAGCCTGGACAGCTCTTGGTGGCTGTGTTCTGTGCATTACAGGTGCATTCACTGTACAGCTTAATAGGAATAGAGAGACTGCAAACACTTTTATGTATTTTTTAACTTGCCTAAATTTTAGAATCTGCCTTACCTACTTTGTCTGCCTTGTACTAGTCTAAGTCTTGTTTGAAGCTGAAATCTGAAATGTAAATGTGTATGTACTAAGCTTGATATGACTTTTCAATTCCATTTCTTAACAGCTCAAGTTCTTAAGAAATTCAGATGATACATAACAATATCATTTATAAATTGTTCATTCGGATTTTATTTTCAGTTTTATGTGTCTGTGTCGCTTATGTTTCTTGATCTATGCAAAACTTTGGGCCCACGTATAAAGGGGTTAGATGTTATTTTGGGTCTTAAGTTTGTGTATCTTATTTTATAATATCACCACAGGAGCTGAAGCAATGTTTGCCGACTTAGGCCATTTTTCTGTTCGAGCCATACAGGTTTGGTTTTTCAATATCACATCACTTTTTATCTCTTTTTTGCATTTGTTTTAGTAAAAGTCTTTTATGGTTAATCTGTTCTGCTCGTGCAGATTGCTTTCAGTTTTGTTGTTTTCCCATGTCTTCTTTTGGCCTACATGGGCCAAGCTGCATATCTACTGAAATACCCTGATTCTGCAGAAAGAATATTTTATGATTCTGTGCCAGGTTATACTTGCTAACACACATGCGCTATTTTTTTTTTTTTTTTGGAGGGGGGGTTTTTTCTTCTCAATCTAGCTTCTATTTTGTAAATATAGGTGTAATTGTATATGTTGCCTCATTTTAACTTCCTAGTTTTTGAATGTTGTGAACAAGCAGAAAATCTTTTCTGGCCTGTCCTTGTTATAGCCACTCTTGCTGCAATGATTGCCAGCCAAGCGATGATTTCTGCTACATTTTCGTGTGTTAAGCAAGCCATGGCTCTTGGATGCTTCCCAAGGCTGAAGATAATTCACACCTCAAGGAGACAAATGGGCCAAATATACATCCCTGTCATAAATTGGTTTTTAATGGTCATGTGCATAGTCGTAGTTTCCATCTTCCGGAGCACCACAGATATCGCCAATGCATACGGTTGAGTATCTTCGTTCTCCCCTGTTCCCGGAATTGCCCATTTTATTTTGAATTTGAGGATTATTCTACTGATTAACATGTTTCACATACATATTATAAATGTTATTGCACATAGTTCACATGAACTTCTTAAGATGTTAATCATACCAAAACTTCCACTCAAGCTTTCCTCAACATGTCATGCCTTTTTATTTTTTATTTTTTTGCGTAATTTCTTTTTGTATTTCTATTTCTTGAATGAGGAAATCTGAAGACCTTTCTGCTGCCAGGTAGTTTTATGACGAAGTTGTTTATATGCCAAGGCTCAGCCAATTACATGAATGTCCTCGATATGACTCATAAAACCTAAAAACTTTTGTGTTGTACTTACTAATGCAAGGCATATTGTTCTTACAGGCATAGCCGAAGTTGGCGTCATGCTTGTGAGTACAACCTTGGTGACACTTGTAATGTTTCTCATTTGGCAGACCAACTTGTTTCTGGCCTTGTGTTTCCCCATCGTATTCGGGTCAATAGAGCTCATTTACTTGTCTGCAGTTCTATCAAAAGTCTTGGAAGGTGGTTGGCTTCCACTTGTTTTTGCCACTTTCTTTCTCTGTATCATGTACACTTGGAATTATGGGAGTGTGTTGAAGTACCAGAGTGAGGTTAGAGAGAAGATATCCATGGACTTCATGCTTGAGCTTGGGTCCACACTTGGGACTGTTCGAACCCCAGGAATAGGACTGCTATACAATGAGCTTGTCCAGGGCATTCCCTCCGTTTTCGGTCAGCTTCTTCTCAGCCTTCCAGCTATCCACTCTACCATAGTCTTTGTTTGCATCAAGTATGTCCCAGTCCCAGTTGTTCCTCAAGAGGAAAGATTTTTGTTCCGAAGAATTTGCCAAAAGGACTACCATATGTTCCGCTGCATTGCCCGGTATGGCTACAAAGATGTCAGAAAGGAGGATCACCACGCATTTGAGCAACTTTTGGTCAAAAGCCTCGAGAATTTTTTAAGGAAGGAGGCTCAAGATCTAGCATTGGAGAGCAATTTAACAGAAGTAGAGCATGATAGCGTTTCAACAACATCAAGGGATTCGAGAGTCCCAACCGGTGATGGGAATGAAGAGCTAAGGATTCCATTAATGCAGGAAGGAAGGTTTGATGAGACAACTACTTCCGCCTCAGAAGAAACTGCCACCGCATTGCCATCTGGTGTAATGTCATCAGATGAAGACCAAAGTTTGGAATATGAGCTCTCAGCACTCCGCGAAGCTATAGATTCAGGATTCACCTACTTGCTTGGACATGGGGATGTGAGGGCAAAGAAAAACTCATTTTTTCTCAAGAAGCTGGTTATAAACTACTTCTATGCATTCTTAAGGAGGAACTGTAGAGCTGGTGCTGCAAATATGAGTGTACCTCACATGAACATCCTTCAGGTTGGGATGACATATATGGTCTGATTTTAGTTTATTTATTTGGAATCAGCCCATTTTCATTTATTAGCCGCGTATTGCAAGTTGCAATTTCTATGTTAAAACCTCAACATCCTTGCTTCTAAAGTAATAATAGACAATTTTAAAAAAAAAAAAAATGTTCTCGGTTTGATATCACTCTTATACTGCTTTACCTTTGCGCGCGTTGTGCTCTTGTCATTTTTAGCTTTGACGAATGTTCACCTTTGTCTCTGCCTTGTTTTCCAGAATTGACTTATAAAAAGTACCCCGTATCGGAAATCAGATGTTCTTTCAGTGCTTGCCATGTTTGCATAAAAAGAATCAATTTGTCACTTTCCCACTTTTTCCATGCCATTTCTCAAAATGCCTCCATTTGCTTGTCTAGTCTTGACGTTTTGCGTCAACAAATGTTACTTATCACCAGTGATGATTTTCACTACCAGCTAGAAATTGACATGTAGGATATAGTTTAATCTCTGGCTATACATATATATATATTTGCTATATATATATATATGTACGTATGTATATGTATATATAAATGAGTAAGTTTTAGAGTTGACAGGTAAATTTGTGATTGATTAAAAATGTGCAGTCATAATCGTGACTTGTTTGACGGAGACTAAAGTTGGTAGGACCGTTTGAAAAAGCAGCCATTTGAGTCATTTGGGTTTCATCTCTTTCGAATGTTTCTCCAAATAGATATGAAAGGCGAAACAAGTGCTCTCTTCGTGCACGGATCGCCTTAAGTGCTAATTCCATTTGGATAATTTCCTTTTCACTCTTAAGGAATACCTTGCACAAATTTGTGGTCTGAAAGAATCTATTTGGTGGTTCAAATTTTCTTGTCTTGTTTTCCAGAAAGCCAGGTGTTCAGGGGAGAAAAATAACAATCTTTTGACTTGCTTGTCCCCCAAGGAACTGTTTTCTTTTCATTTTATCAGCTTCTAAAGAAAACTTGGAAAATATACAATTCCTTCTCCGACGCGCAGCTGGAAAGGTTGTTTGTTTCCCATCTTAATAGACATATTATCAACCTTGGAAAGTAGGTTTGATATGTTACTCTTTTCAGCCAATTGAAACTACCCATAGAAGCAACAAATGTGACTTTTTTCCCAAGGTGCCTACTTATTTTCCTACCCAATTACACTGCCAATGGTCAATTCAATATGGGGTCTTTCTATTTTTTATTTTATTTTGTTTTGTTTTGTTTATTTTTTTGTTTGGTATGGTGGCTGCCATAAATTTTGCCATGCTAAACAAAGCTTGATATTTTGGCATTTTATGAGGAATTGAAAGCGGGCAGATGACAGATTATTAATGATTGAAAGTTTAATTGAACAAGAAATTGGTTATTAATTTATCATTTTTCGTTGTAATCAGATGTTTATGTCGTAGTCGTGCCAGAATGAACCTAGTCACTATCGAACAATTCGGCTGAGTTTGGGCTTCCTCTGAATTTGGTTTGCCAAAAAAATTCCAACTTTTGTTGATATATATTGATGTTACATCCTTTAAACTTGGCAATTTTTTGTTTTTGTTAATGAACAAGTAGCGTTGTTTATAGTGTTGATGTACTCTAAGCAGGTTTTACTCAGTAAACATGTATTGGTTTCTCACAAAAACCAAGAGCACAGTTATTGGAAAATGCTGATATATAATGCATTTATTTTGCATGAAAAGGAAAGAAAAAGAAGCTTTATCATCTGATTATGTGTTTATTTTATAAATAAGAGTTTTATAGACCATATATAAAAACAATTTAATGAATATTGGTTGAAAACGAATGTTTGTTGAAGACCTTATAATCGAGCCTTTTTATTTAATGAGAAGTGAGTCATCTCATCAATCAAATATGGTTAGCGTTAAAGATTTATAAGAGTGCAGTCCTAGACACTTTAAATTGAGTATTTGATTGACAGATACACAAATCTTCACACATTTAGACCTTAAAAAAAAAAAAAACCACCCAACACTCGAACCTTTGATCACAGACTCATACTATAGCATGCCACTTGGTGTTGGTGGTCTCCTTGACATAGAGAGTGATTAGAAAGAATGGTGGGCTTTGTGATCAAGGAATGAAATGCTGGTAACAAAGGACATATGATCAAATGCTCAACTGGGTTTGTCTAGTTTGCACCATCAAAAGGGGATAAATGTAACATTAGGTGGTCCGAATATGTTTTCAATTTTCCAACAAAAAAAAGGCAAAAAGATGGTGCTAGTATAGTTTACCACATGCCATGGATGGTAGTGACAATACTATTTAGTATGTCCACCCAATTGGAGCCAATTTCATTTCATCAGAGGCCACAAGAATAATCCGTGGCCCAAAAAAACATATGCTTGGAGAATAATCGCATAAAGTCCTTTTCTTTTCTTTTCTTTTTTTTCTTTTGGTGATTGCATAAAGCCATATTTGCTTCACTCATGTGTTCTTGTCTTTGACGGTGAAAACTTGCATCAATTTACTCCATCTAATTTGTTTGGTGGTCCTCCAATAAGACACTATTTTAGTGTGACTAATGATTAATTAGTGATGTCTAAATTAGAACAAAGATTATTGAATTCTCATATTTATGAGTTAATGTTGGAATACTAACACAATCAAGTTTTGACTTTTTCACTCTATCAGACTATTGAAATCATTTTCCTATATTTATAGTCTCAGATTCAATATCTTAATGTTCAAGCACTTTAAGGTGTCAACTGATGATGCACATGCACGTATATAGCTATAGAGATAATATTTCAGAATTTTGGAATAATATTTTCGTGTTGGGCTAATTTTTTGAAATATAAGGTATATGTGACATATTGTGTTTGACCATACCAATTGATCTATGAGATCCTCTAATAAGAAAACAAAAATATTCCATTTCCATACATAATTTATTCCTTAACGTGATACTCTCCCAGTTTCCTTTCAAGACCAAGTCATTTTTCTAGATATAGTTTGATATTTAAATTAAAAAAAAATCTTTACAAGCCATAATATTGTAGAATATATTTCCAATCACCTAGGACAAAAGATTCCATAAATATTTTTTTTTTTTTGGGGGGTGAACGATTCCAGATTTGTAATCAATCACCAGCCATCACCTACAAAAGTTATATCACATGACAGCGCGTTTGCTTGCACACAAAATTATGGCCTCTTGTTTTTCCTCTTCTTCACTTCTTTAATCGAAGTTTCCTGAAAAAATAAATAAATAATAAAAAGGGGGTAGTTGAATCTTGTCAAAATCGGATCCTACGATAAAGGAGATTCATGAATCAGATTTGATCCGGCATTGTTTATTAAAAACAAAACAAAACAAAAAAAAAAAAGACAACTTTGGATGATAGTCCAAGGAACAGTAAGGCCTAGTTTGATATTGAGGTTAAAACTTATAGGCAGTTCTAACTATCAGTTATAGTTGTTTATAGTATAAAGTTCTCACGTGCTATAGTAACAAGGAACCGTGTAACTCTCATATGGTACAGTTCTCAAACTAAAATTGTTAGTTCCAATAGTTTTGTCAAACGACCTATTATTAATTCCAACTGCTACACTGTAAAGGTCTCACAAGCTGCAATATAAAATAAAAATATGTTACAGTATAAAGCTCTCATATACTACAATATTCAAATTTAAATTTCAAGTTTCAACTACATTCTCCAACAACCATTAAATACCATAAGTTACATATCACTGCCCATGGTTTTTACGAGCTATTAATTAGAACAAACTGCATGCCAAAAACAGTATTTATCATATATATTATCATTTTTTTGATCCTTGAGCTAGTATTTTGATGTGACTTGCCTACTATATGGATAATGCTTCGTTTATATTATGATATCAATGCTAACTTTTTATTAAGATATTGAGTATGATTAAACTACCTTCCTAGTCCCCCACGTCCAATTATATTAACATTGTTGTTTTCTTCGTTCACTATAATTAATTAGGCCGACATAGCTCATTAATTAATTACTCCTCCATTGGCTTCCCCCAAGCTTTCTGTCCCTATTTCACACTTACATATACAAATATATATATATATACACACACACACGAAGAGAGCGAGAGAGTAAATTTAAATACTTGACTTGCTGATCATGTGCGTCACTCATTACTTCATTCATTCAAGTCAAATAACTACTACAATTTAAAATGGATCAAATATACAGTTTTACAATATTTTTAGGCTCTATTCTTTCAATAAAACGAGTCTTCCTTAATCATAATGTATAAGTTATGACTTAAAATAATAATAAAAAAAGCCATTGTGCATTATATTAATTGAGCTTGTAATTCGGCCTTGTATCATATTTTTCCAATTTCAAATTGGGTTGTCAATTTTTTGTCAAATAACTAATGAGGAGGGAAAAAAAAGAGCAATGATATAATTTGTTGAATCTCTTAAAAAGTTATAAAAGTCACCTTTGACATTTTCATTTTGTATTTACCGTTTATAAAACAATATGTATGTCAGTGGTGTGCTCGAGAAGCACCTAGGAACAATAGGTCGGGACGCACCGACCATATTGATCAGTAAAGTTACTCCAGCATCCCTTTATATCTCACTGCTTGGTCGAAATAAGGTCCTCTTGGAGCCCAGCCATCACCGACCAAGGTACAAGAAGAATCCTATCTCAGTGTGCACTGAGCACCGCGCATGCCCTTGCTTGGCATCAAGGCATGTCCTAACCAGGCATGGCGGCGGCCGAGCTATTCACAAGCCCATGTGGTGTTGCTATAGCCCCGGATGGGGCCAGTCCCTTTGCCACAGGAATCACGACACCTGTCATCAATCCCCCTAACACCACCGTACAAAGCACTCAGGTCAAGGGTTGAACCTGCTTTGCACCTGGTCCAAGCGACGGGCTATAAATAAAAACATTTACTCCACTTCTAAGGTAAGTGGACTTTCTCTAACTTACCCTTAGCTTCTCTTTTGACCAAACAGGTACTTGACTTGAGCGTCAGAGAGCCCTTGGCTGACACCACACTGGTTTCCCCCTTTGACCTCTGAGACATCCCCCCTTCTTGCAGGATTAACTACAGAAGTTGAGAAGGGCAGGGCAAGGCAATTGACCACCGTACGTAGCTGCATGTGGTGTTGACCATCAACATTTTGCACTAGAAGGAGGGCCCATGCACCCTTGTAGTATTCAGCCCACTCCATGGTAACAAGGAGCCAAGCCTGGAACAATACAACTCGATGGGAAGGATAAGGGAGCAACCCACTCTTGATTAGAACCAGTAGCAGGACAAGGGGCTACCCAGAATGCCAATGACCCCATACATGAGCTAATCGTAGTAGTCCGGCTTCTAACGCAACGAATGGCGGCTCAAGCACCGCCACAGCCGCCATCCCCAACACCCCTTTCGCCGACCAAAGAAGACCAGGCCGGTGGTCGAGCAAGGCAAAGGGGTGGTTCAAAGGAAGCAGGATTTCGAGCACAGAAAATAGATTGATGAAATAGCAAACCACCGTTATGAAATCAATGATGATGGGGTGGTTAGTCTGTGGTTCATTGAGGCCGTCATAAGGGAACATGCACTGAACAAATTTAGAGTCCCCCAAATAAAAGCATACAATGGGACGACAGATGCCGACAAGCATGTAGAACTTTATCAGGGGCATATGCTGCTTTAGAATGTAGACAATGTAGCTATGTGTAAGGCCTTTTTCTCTAACTCTATCCGGTCCAGTTCGGCAACAGTACAGGCGCCTTGAACCAGGTACTATAAGTTTCTTTCAATAGTTCTCTAAACAGTTCTCGTTGGCTTTTTTTACCTCCAAAACAAGGAAAAAAGAAGTCATGCACTTGTATGCCGTGAAGCAAGGTGATGGAGACGTCCAAGATTATATTAACCGATTTACCCAAGCAACATTGGAGGTTAAAACTTTGGAAGATGGCACCCTCAAGCATGCCTTCACTGTCGGCCTTAGAGATAAAAACCTGCTTTACATGCTTACTTTGGAATAGCAGAGTACGTTTTTACATATGCTCGCTTATGCCCAAAAACACGTTGATGCTGCCGACTACATGAGGAGCCACCAAGAAAGAAAGGTGAACCAAAAGGAAAAAAATGAATAGGAATTTGCCTGGCCAGGAGGAATCCGATCAAAGAAGAAGCAGAAAATCAACAAGCCAAGGGTACCCACTTGGAAATTCGAAAGTTATACGCAATTGGTCCCCACTATCGACAAAGTCCTTAACCAAGTGGGCCATCGAAACCTTTTAACTGACCCAACTCCATTGAAGGGAGACCAAACCAAAAGGGACCAAAACAAGTAATGTAATTTTTATAAGGATGTAGGGCATACCACCTAGGAATGCATTCAGTTAAATGACCAAATTAAGAAGCTTGTGCAGGGTGGGCATCTCCGAGAGTTTATGGAGCAAGTTTTACCTCCCAAAAATAACGGGAGGAAGAACAACCAGGCTACTTGAAAGGACCAATCGAAGGGACAAGGCCATGAGGTATGAATAACCAGAACCGACTGAACATCATACCTGCGATTTTCGGCAGGTCAGTCACTGGTGATACTACGAGTAGCCAGCAAACATATGCCCAAAAGGCTCGTCTGATCGAGAAAGGAGACTACATGAACATGTCCGAGCACATCAATAAGGTGTGCCGACAAGAAGACATAGCCATCACCTTCACATAAAAAAAAGCAAGCAGGTTAATCCACCCTCATAATGATGCCCAAGTCTGCAAGTTTTAAATCGTGAATAATACCGTCTGGCAAGTCTTGATCGACAACAGGAGTTTGACAAATATCATGTTCAAGCAGGCACAAGATAAGATGAGAATCAACAACAGTGTACTGGTCCCGATCCAGACCCCCTTATACGGCTTCTCGAGAATGTGTGTTCGAGTAGTCATAAAAATCTGTCTACCCGTCACTTTTTGAAGAGGATCGTGCCCAAACCACCCTCTTGGTTGAATTCTTAGTGTGGACAAACTGTCTTAACACAACATCATCATAGGCAAGCCGACCCTTAACGCCCTAAAAATCGTAGTATCTATGTACCACTTGGCCATGAAGTTCTCGACTAGTGACGAGGTAGGTGTGGTTCGGTCAAGACAAAAGGACTCGAGGGAATGTTACATCAAGGCCGTCAAGGACATGATAACCTGGCAAATTAATATTTCAATAGTCTATAAAGTGGACGCGATAGAGTTCCCCCCCGAGTCAAGGACAAAAATGCTATCCAACCTAGACTTGTAGCTTCCCCAAGAGGAAGCCAGAGCTTCGTCAGTGGAAGACCATGTCTCGTTCAAATTAGACCCCAAACAACTAGACCAAACAGTCATTATCGGTTTTTAGCTAGAGCTTGAGGCCTGAGCATACCTAGAGAAATTCTTAACAAAATATCAGGATGTGGTTACTTAGTCTTACAAGGACATGCTCGGGATCGATACGAGCGTCATTTGCCACTACTTGAATGTCAATCCCAGATACAAACATGTTATCTAGAAAAGGAGAGCCTTCAACTCGGAAAGGTACATGGCCATCAATGAGGAGGTATAAAAGCTGCTTAAGACCGACTTTATTCGCAAAGTCGCCCATCCCGAGTGGATGGTAAATGTGGTCTTGGTCAAGAAAGCCAGCGGGAAATGGTGGATCTGTACTGATTTTCATACTTGAACAAAGCCTGCCCAAATGACTGTTTTCCTCTGCCACGGATAAATCAACTAGTTGACACAACGGCTAGCCATGAGCTATTGAGTTTCATGGACGCTTATTCTATATACAATTAGATCTGAATGGCTAAAGAAGACCGGGTCAAAACTGCCTTCATCACTGACCAAGGCCTATTCTGTTATGTTGTCATGCAGTTCAGATTGAAGAATGTCAGGGCCACCTGTCAGCGTTTGGTTGACAAAATGTTTGTTTAGCATATTGGTAAGACAATAAAGGTGTACGTTGACGAAATGCTAATAAAATCTACCCGAGCAAAGGACCACGTTGCAAACCTCTGAGACTATTTTAACATACTCTGAGAATATAAGATGAAGCTCAATCCTACCAAGTGCGTATTCAAGGTGGAATCTAGGAAGATCATCGGATTCATGGTTAATTAGAGGGGGATAAAGGTTAACCCTACAAAGGCCTAAGCTGCAATAGACATGCATTTGCCTTGGATGGTTAAAGAGGTCTAGAAGCTCACCGGAATGGTCGTTGTGCTTTCACAATTTGTTTCTTAGTCCACCAATAAGTGCTAGCCTTTTTTCCAAGCACTCAAAGGGAGGTTTGAGTATAGCAGAGAATGCTAGGATGCCTTTCAAAAAACACATGCATCTTTTGCAACACTCTTTTTCTGTAAAGAGAAATTCTTAATCGTATTTGTCACATTCATTTACCAACTTTTCCTACTTTGTTACCAACCTGGGCCAGATCACACTATTTTGCTCAAGCAATGCACCACACACACAATTTTTCTCTTTTTTTTTAAACCATATATAAGACCATCTTCTATGCAAATATCAATATTAATATTATATTAGTCATTAAAAACTAAAAAAATAGCACATTTAATGTGCTGTTTTATTTTGTGTTTCAATACATAATATTATTGAAAATATCATATTTGCTTTTTGTCATGATTATTAAACCTTAAAACTTATAAAATAAACTTTCAATATTAAAATAATTAAAATAACAATATTGTAATTATTGAAAACAAAAAAGTCAGTCCATCAACCAATATGAATCAAATGTTAAATTTATCATGTACTAAACTTAATGATAAAGTTTAACATTTAACTTTGACATTAAAAAGACATTACATTAATGATTTTTTTCTTTTATATTCCAATATCGCATATTAATACAGCATTTCATTTTGAAAATATTCCGATATTATGACATATATCATAGAGTTACACGTATATATATATATATTCGCAAGTTTTCAGCCATGCGGGATGCCAAGTGTCATGGTTTTAAAACTCGCTTCCAGACAGGTATCATCACCTTCATGCACAGATATGAATATTCGTTTTGCTTTTTTTTAACATTTTATTTTTTTTTACTTTCCCTTATGAGTCACTCAACTAGATCATATGGCCAAAGTGTATTGATTTGACTTCAAAGGGACAGCAAGTCAGATTGTCAATTTCAACATATTTTTATCTAGAAATTGGGGTTTATTTTATTGGTCGCGAAATTGTGATGATGTGATACCGATTGTTGGAGAATCACGTTTTTAGCTCCAAGATATAGTTGAATTATAGAACCCTACCGTACAAACAAACACACACAAACATATAAATTGTTGAGGTGTTGAGATTCTCGGTCAGAGCCTGATGGACACCTCTAACATATTATTGGGAAGGCTGTCCGATTTGACTGAGAGTGTCCCAACTGAGTTAGATCCCAGCTGAATTCTCAGGGAGGTCGGGAGCCCCATGCGAATTTGTCTCTTGCGGGAAAGCGTGTCCCCTAAGGGTTGAACCTGTAATCTCTTGTATAAGAGGCCTTAAGGTAACCCCAGATACCAATCCATCCAATTGGAGGGACACTCGGGGTCGAACCGGGCAGCCTCTCCGGCAATATGTTAGAGGTGTCCGCCAGGCTTCGATCGGATATCTCAACACCTCAACATATATATATATATATATATATATATATATATATATATTTACACACACGCATATACCTAAAAGAGTACAAAGGGTAATTTTCTTGTATCAAAAAAGATCGTTAAATTGTTCACCAACCAATCTTTAAGCAGCCGAAAGGGTAAGTAGAAAAGAGAGCCGAAATAGACTCCCTAGCCTTTAATCTTTGCCCTTAATTTGAAAATCATTCATTAATTGGAAGAAGGGACACGACAAAGAGAAATATGCGTTTACCCGGTCCAAAGTACCTTTTCCTAGATATAAGAAAAAAAACAAAGAGAAGCAATCTATGGGAAGCCATTTGATAAAAAATAAAAATAAAAATAAAAAAAGATAATAAATTCCACGTCAGAATTTCATGATGACGATATTTTAGGAATTCTCCAGTTTGTTAACGGATTTTTTTTTTGTCTTGTTGCTCAACGAACACACTAATTTTTCTTTTGTTTTCTTTATACTCTGCAAGGTGATCATCACTTTCTACTCTGTTTTGCAGATTCTTCCTTCTTGCAAGATTTGGACCAAAGCCAAAAAAAAAACCGTGTTGAAAATGTTTCGAAAGTGACTTTCTTTTGTGAAATATTACTACAAATACACCAAACCTCCTAATATGGTCTAAAAAATATGTATTTTGCCAGTTGTGGCTAAGAGATTTTTTATTTAAATTATATGGTTTAGTGGGGCACAAATTGTTTATGTAGGAGTGTGAGAGATAACCACCCTACAAATAATAATTATAATTTTTTTTAAAAAAAAGAGAGAGAATGAGAGGAAACCCACGAAGGGGGAATAAACAAAGATGTGTGAGTATATCAGAAATTGCACGATTTCAATTTAATTAATTATAAAAGGAATCAATTAAAATTGAGTTAGGGCATATGTGTAAGTGTTGAGACTTGTTTAAAACAGAGTTAGGAAAGAATTATCTACTTGGCACTACTCAAACAACTCAGGTTCATTAGTTGGACCCAATTCTTCTTATAATTAATTTAATCGCTTTTTTTTTTTTAATCTCGAAGATGCTTAAACAGCATAATGAATATAGAATACCATTATTCGAATACAAGAAAAATACCAAATTATTATAGAAATAAACTTGATTATAAGAGGAAAAAAATTATTCATCCATGTACATTCCTCTTTTATTAATTAAGTGTTGATTTTTTTTTTCCCCATATTCATCCCTTCTTAGCCTCCTTACCCACTTTTTTCTTAGCCAAAAAAACAAAGCTTCTTTTTTTCTTTTTAATTTTATGGAAAACCACCTAGCCACTTAACCACTCAATGGTTCTATGTTATAATCAAATGACGTAAAATTTATAAGTTGTTTGGCAGGGTGATTAAAACTGTTTTTACTGTAACATGTGAGAGCTTTATATTGTAGCAATTTTTTTATTGTTACTATAATACGTGAGAGCTTTACACTGTAACTGAGAAAGTGGTTTAGACTACTAATGCCAAACACCTTTTTAGTTTCTTTCTTTCTTTCTTTTTCTCCTTCGTCCATCTTTTTTTTTTTTTTGGTATTCCTTTCATTTTCCTTAGGATTTTCACATTTTTGAAAACAAATGAGGACAGAGTAGCATAAACAAATGGGGGGAAATGAATCTTTAAAACATCTCTTGACTTTTGGTAACTGTAGGGCACTACAAATAGACTTCAAATGTCATGAAAAGGTTAGTTTTAGAATGGGGTGAAAAAAAAAATATCAATAGGTCACACAAAATAATGGAGTACCTAAACACTTCGTTAATTAATTTTGTGTCCCCTCTACAGCCCCACATATAGATGGAACATAAGAGCCAATAAGTCAAATGAGTTATAAATTTCCAAAACAAGTTGTTGTATTTATTAATGAATACCAACCCTACATTTATTACTACCATCATTACATTATTATTGGGTTTTCATCAATCAATCTAGCTAATTAGAATTATTAGCAGCCTGGACAAATGGATTTGAAAAAAAAAAGGTTCAAATATTGTAATGTATAAAAGCTTTATACTATAATTATTTTTTGCTTTATATTATAGCTACTAAGAGTTTTATATTATAAATGGTTTGAACTCATCGACGTGCCGAAGACATTATGAGAGCGTTTGAGAATCAAGTTCTAACACCAAAATTTTAATTTCTGCAGTGTGAAGCTCTCACATGTAATAATATAAAACACAAGTATGCTACAATATAAATTCTCGTGTGCTAAAGTATAGCCGTTGAGTGCTTTACACTGTTGACAGTTGGAACTCATCAGTGTGTCAAACGCACTATAACCCTGTTTGGTAACTAAGTTCTAACATCAAAATTTCAACTGTTACAGTGTAAATCTCTCACATATTATAACGTAAAGAAGAAGATATTATAGTATAAAACTTTTATATGTTGCAATATTTATGTTAAAATTTTAACATAGTTTCCATATGCTACAAGCTCTCTTCCATTTGTCTGCCGTTCTATAAAATCATCATCATCATCATCACAACAGTGGTACAAGGAAATCTAAAGCTAGTCTGCCAATGCAGTGTCCAGACCCTTCTCAAAACTTGGGAATGATTCTTGGTAAGACTCCACTTGAACGGCAGACAAATGGGAAAATAATGGGCGTCTTTACTTATCTTAAAAAAAAAAGAAAAAAACTCTAAATATCAACAAGGGCTTATATTAGCAAAAGTGATAGCCTATCAAAGTGTCTGTGTGATATGTTTCGGGTCAAACTCAATCTTGTTCACAGTATAGGCTCGACAGATGGTCACAATGAAAGTTGCTTTCTCTTTTTATTATTATTACATTCACTGTTTTTAAAAAGCTTGTACCTTTTTACGAAGAAAAAAAATGTGTCTGTGTGTGATTTTGATTTTACTATGGTTTTCAGCCAACATGAAAAAACTGCCACTAGGCACATTACTTCCATTTCTTTTTGTTGGTTTTCATTTAGGACTTAATTTTATTTCCTCTTGTCTGCTTCCTTTCATCATTGCCAAAACTTTAGTAAATCATTTCAAAAATAAATAATCAATCTAAAATTTTGTGCATAGTAAAGGTTGATATAGTAAAAAAAAAAAAAAGAAAGTGAAATATTCATCCTCTTTTGGATTTTTTATTGTGGGTCTATTATCAAACTATAAGCATGATAATTTAACAAAATTTGATACTTGACCAAATGAAAACAGTTTTTACTGAAAGATATTTTTGGGTATTTTTGTAACAAAATTCTCTAAAAAAAAAATAACGTGTTTGAGGCGTTAATTCAACCACTTAATTTTTAGAGTGTTTGGCTATTGGTTAGAATTAATTGATTTTAACTAACAAATAATGAAAAACTCCTTCATGTTAGAGTAAAAACACAAAAATTTACTATAATGTAAAACTCTCACATGTTACTTTTAACCAAAATTTGTTCTAACCATAATTTTCAAATCATAAATAGTAATATAATAAAAAAGCCATAAAATTTGTTAAAATATAAAAAACTTTTATATATTATAATGAACTATTCTTATTTTGTTTTATTTTTATAATTTCAACTCTTTTTTCAAAATCATAAATATTTGAATTTTGAGGGATTAGTTTAGTTAGTTAAGAGTGAAAACGTGTAGATAGGAAATGGTTAGTTTGTTACCTTCCAGTTTCAATCTCCCACGTTTTTTGCCTCAAAGACAAAACTCCCATTTATAAGTTATTGCTTGAAAGTTACAGCACACAGTTTTCTTTTCCCTCTTTCTCTCTCTTCACCCTCTCACTACTTTCTATTTCTTTCTCACACACACACACCATTAAACCCAAAATATCCCCAACTCACCACTCAATACAAATTCTGTCTCTGATGAAACCCGTGAGAAATATTCTTCTAATCTTATTATTATTATTTTTAGCTCTCTTTCATTCTTTAGGATTCTTCATCTCTGGGCTTTTTTGGCCTTTCGTGTTTGGTCTTTCCATTCATGGTTGTTCAACTGCAGTACACATTCCTTGTCTTTTAAAATTAAAGAGTTGAAACAAGTAATAGATTTGTTTATTTACCCCTTCTCTAATAACTCTCTTATTTAAAAAACAAAAAGATAAAAACCAATTATCATTTAATTTCTTGTATAAATATATATAATATAACATGATTACCATTGTTCTTTTCAAGTGTTGAAAGAGTCTAGCCAAGGCAACCCATCATAGATTTGGAAAGTTTAATTAAAAAAAATTATCTTTCTTTTTATTTTATCAAAAATATATATATATAGATGGAAGTAGTAGAAAGAAGAGTCTCTCTGAAAATGGGTCTTGTTGTCTTCCTTAAATCTCTTCAATCCAGAGCAACAATGGCTTTCTTCCCAAAGCACTGAGACAAAAAAAAAAAAAAAAAAAAAAGAAGAAGAAAAAAACCCATCATGGATCTGGAAAGTGCGTCATGTCAATACCAAGCTAATAACAAGGTCAGATTATCAATCTTCTTTCTTCTTTTTCTGCTTTTTTTTTTTTTTTACCATAAACACATTATTCATGTTTTTTTGTTTAACAGAGAAAATCATGGAGGACGATTCTGAGCCTGGCGTTTCAGAGCCTGGGAGTGGTGTACGGAGATTTGAGCACTTCACCTCTGTACGTCTACAAGAACACATTCTCCGAGGACATAGCTCACTCGGAAACAAACGAGGAGATTTACGGCGTCTTGTCGTTCGTTTTCTGGACTCTGACTCTGATCCCACTTCTCAAATACGTTTTCATTGTCCTCCAAGCCGACGATAATGGCGAGGGAGGGACTTTCGCGCTCTACTCGCTGCTATGTCGACACGCCCGAGTCAGCTCGCTCCCCAACTGTCAGGTCGCCGACGAGGAGCTTTCCGAGTACAAGAAGAAGAAGAAAAGAATGGAGGCTCCTCCGCTGTTGCAGGAGAATTCAGGATTCGGGTGCAGGATCAAGGCCATGCTGGAGAGGCATCGGGTGTTGCAGAGGCTGCTTCTTGTTCTTGCTTTGATTGGGACTTGCATGGTCATTGGTGATGGTGTTCTCACACCTGCCATTTCAGGTTTTTTTTTTTTTTTTTTGGGTTTCTGGGTTCTTTGTGTTTTGATGCAAAATGGGGAGTTTTTGATTTTTTTTGGTCCTGGGTTTGGTTTTTAGACTGATTTTGTGATTGTTGTTGTGTGGATTTGGGCAGTTTTCTCTGCAATTTCTGGGCTTGAGCTTTCTATGTCCAAAGAGCATCACAAATGTAAGATTTTTTCTTTTTCTATTTCTTTTTCTTTTATCATATATAGATTAATTTTAGTAAGAATTTTGGATTTTGGCAAAGTTCTGATATTTATTTGTTGGGCTATTCAATGTGTCAGTGGAAATTCACTCATCATAGTTTCTAGTTCTACGTTCTTACTGTTTAATGGCTTTTTCAGTTTTTTTTTTTCCTTTTAAAAATGTTTTTCTTGTATTTTTCCAATTGTGAATTTGTGACTCCCTCAATATTTCCCAGACCAAGTACTATAACTGGTCATATATCAATGCTATTACTGGCTGGATAAAGCGCCATAGTTCCTTCTTCTTTCTCCAGAGGGAGGAGAGATAAGGTGGGGAAGAACAAAGTCAAGCTCTTGTTATTCATTCTCTTGTTTTGCTTGTTTCTAGCGTTTTCCCTCATGTCTCAGCATGTAGCAGCTAGATTCCACCACTGTTTTAATTTACCTTTTACTTTTCGGTGCTAGAAATTCATTTAAATTATATATTCTCTAAAAAGATTTTTTTGTAAAACTTTTGCAGATGTTGAAGTCCCAGTTGCTTGTATTATTCTTATTTGCTTGTTTTCGCTTCAACATTACGGCACCCACAGGGTTGGCTTCTTGTTTGCCCCTATAGTCATGACATGGCTTTTGTGCATAAGTGCCATCGGCGTGTATAACATTTTCCGCTGGAACCATCACGTGTATCGTGCACTCTCGCCATACTACATGTATGATTTTTTGAAGAAAACTCAAAACAAAGGTTGGATGTCCCTAGGAGGAATTTTATTGTGTATAACAGGTAAACCCTTTTTAGATTTTGGTGTCGGCATTCTGTTTTGCTACAAGTGGGTGAGTTTGAAAAAGTTCCTAATTCGCATTCTTGTATCAACAGGTTCGGAAGCTATGTTTGCTGATCTTGGACACTTTTCACAGTTGTCAATTAAGGTATATAGATTTAGACTTATTCTGTGCTTTTGTCACAGTTTCATCTTAAAGTACTTTTTGTAGTTTTGATTGGAAGTTGTAAATAAGCCACACAAACACAGCATATGGTGATTGTTTTATTTGGTAGAAAATTCCTAAGCAATAAAAATCTTCGGTTTAGTTCTTATTCTTAAGGCAGTTTAGTAATTGGCGGTTGGACCACATAAGTTATCTAATTCATCTCTTTTTGAGGGGTTTGTTCTGCACTATAAAAAAAAACTAAGTTTTATGCTTTAGTGAGAATATAACAAGTTATTTCTCAAAGCACATCCAAATTGGGAAATCGCTTACACTTGTTGTTCTGTGTTTTAAGTTAGGATAACAATACCCACTTCTTTAACGCATATCTCTGTTCTCTGCAGATTGCTTTCACTTCCATGGTTTATCCGGCGTTAGTTCTTGCATATATGGGCCAAGCAGCATTTCTGTCTCAGCACCATTTTGATAAAGATGATCTCTACGTTGGATTTTATGTGTCTGTACCAAGTAAGTAATCTTCAGCTTGTTCTTTCAAGTTCGGATAATACTTCACATCTCAGCTAATCGAAAGCACCCCAAATTTTTTCATTACAGAAAAACTAAGATGGCCTGTTCTCGTAATAGCTGTACTTGCAGCCGTAGTAGGAAGCCAGGCCATTATTACCGGAACTTTTTCGATCATCAAACAATGTTCTGCCCTGGGTTGCTTCCCTAGGGTCAAAATAGTCCACACGTCATCCAAATTCCACGGTCAGATTTACATACCAGAGATTAATTGGATATTAATGATGCTATGCTTGGCTGTTACTATTGGTTTCAGAGACACGGGACGCTTGGGTAATGCATCAGGTATGCTAGTCTTTGCAAAGTACTTGGTTTTTTTTTCTTGTTCTTTTTCTTTTTCTTTTTTTTGTGTATATGACATTGTTTATCAATGAGTTTGTTTGACTCCTGGTTTTTCCATCTCGAATATGTCTTAGCCATAATAAAACTAGAGAGAAGAAGTCAGAACAAACTTAACATAGAATTTACCAGTTGTAGTATGTGACGATGACATTGAATTTTACCTTTCTTGCTCCATGTGGTAACATGCTGTCGGATATATCTATTAATATGCTGCTCACTCTCTCTCACTTGCTATGAAGATAGCTGGTAGACTTTCGGGGTGAATATGCCATGTCAGTCATTTGCTTAGATTTATAGATAAGTTTGAAATGAACGGTATGGCTGTTTTGAACACTTACGTAGTTGAGGGGATGCAGAAATTACAATTAGGGTCACGTCAGCCTTCTGTTAGTATGATAGACAGACATGGAATGGGTGTTTTGATCAATTTTATACAGTTGAGGGGAGTAAACTAAAGACTTTTAAAAATCCGGGAGTTTGTTGAACTAGGGCATACATAGTTCAAGGGAAATTATGAAATTAATTCTAATTTCTTCTCCTGTCAATATCCTCTACTCACTGGTTTCTGTGGCTCAGGTTTGGCAGTTATCACCGTCATGCTGGTCACTACCTGCTTAATGTCTTTAGTTATTGTCTTATGTTGGAACCGGAGCGTCTTTTGGGCAATTTGCTTTGTAGTCTTTTTTGGCTCGATTGAGTCTCTGTATTTCTCGGCTTCTTTAATCAAGTTTCTTGAAGGAGCTTGGGTCCCGGTTGCCCTTTCTTTCATATTCTTAGTCATAATGTACGTTTGGCACTACGGAACAATCAAGAAATACGAGTTCGAAATGCATAACAAGGTTTCCCTCAACTGGCTACTCACCCTTGGTCCGAGCCTGGGCATTGTACGCGTCCGTGGCATTGGCATCATACATACTGAGCTTGTATCCGGAATCCCTGCAATCTTCTCCCACTTTGTCACCAATGTTCCAGCCTTCCACCAGGTCCTAGTTTTCCTCTGCATCAAATCTGTCCCGGTCCCACACGTGAGGCCCGAGGAACGGTTCCTCGTGGGAAAAATTGGACCAAAAGAATACAGATTGTATAGGTGCATTGTTCGATATGGCTATCGTGACATCCACAAGGATGATGTGGAGTTTGAGAATGATCTAGTATGTAGTATAGCAGAGTTCATCCGCTCAGGAAACACTGAATTTGATGAAGACATGGAAAAGGAAGATGACAAAATGACAGTTGTTGGAACGAGGTCTGCTGCCAATGCAGATGGTATTCGGTTGAGGGAGGACAGCGAAGACTATGAGTGTACAGTAGGAACATCAGAGCACAGGGAGATACTATCCCCGCCCGCGACAAAACGAAAGAAAAGGGTGAGGTTCGTCGTGCCAGAGAGCCCAAAGATTGACATGGGTGTGAAGGAGGAACTAGCGGAGCTGATGGAGGCAAGGGAAGCAGGCATAGCTTACATACTAGGGAACACGTACATGAGAGCAAAGCAAGGATCGAGCTTAGCGAGGAGGTTCGCAATCGATTATGGATATGAGTTCTTGAGGAGGAATAGCAGGACAGCCACCTATGCACTAAGCATACCTCATGCGTCTAGTCTAGAGGTGGGGATGATCTACCATGTTTAGGTTTTGGTGAACCAAAAAAAAAAAAAAAAAGATAACACATAAAAGTAGAAAATGTAAATGTGATATTGTGCACAAAGTGAAAAAAACCCGCCATTGTTTTCATGTCGGTTAAAAGAGATGTGCAGCAGGTCAGTCATTTGCTGGTCGAAGAGCCTCTTTTATTTTCCCTTTTTTTTTAACTTCTTTTTCTTTTGGTGGTTATTGAAGAGGGAATATTTGTTTTGCAGGCATGTAAAGATGTAGTTTTGTTTTACGAGCCCCTTAGAAGAAAGAAGAGTGTTGCACTTTTTCTTTTTTTTTTTTTTTTGCTGTGAATTATATGTTTCTGTTTTGGTAGATTCCTTTTTTGTTATGTCATTGAGGGGCATAAAGTTTTGTACACAGAAGCTGGTATAAGTGACATATCCCAAGTTTTTGCACCATAAGACCACTTCCCAAGTTTTTTACTTGAAAATATTATTTTATACATTAATTTCTAATGTTATTTCAAATGTTACACTTATTTATTTTAAAATTATTATTTTTAGAACTTGGAAAAGGTAATTTTTTATTTTGAAAATGAGAGCGGTGTGATTATTAAATAAAGCATTATTACGTCACCTAACAACCATTAAAGTTAAAATTTGGCATATGCAATATCTAATAACTAATGTGAAATTTGTACAAGGTAATTTTTAATTTGGAAAATGAGAGCGTTTTGATTATTAGTGGCCCGTTTGGTTCGAGTATTTGAATAGAGTATTTGAATGAAGATTTAAATTTTTATGAGAGAAAATACTGTAGCAAAATGATTCAAACTGTGATTCGAATATCGAAACAAACATGCCTTAAATAAAATGTTATTACGTCACCTAACAACCATTAAAGTTAAAATTTGGCATATGCAATATCTAATAACTAATGTGAAATTTGTACAAGGTAATTTTTAATTTGGAAAATGAGAGCGTTTTGATTATTAAATAAAATGTTATTACGTCACCTAACAACTATTAAAGTTAAAATTTGGCATATGCAATATCTAATAACTAATGTGAAATTTGTACAAGGTAATTTTTAATTTGGAAAATGAGAGCGTTTTGATTATTAAATAAAACGTTATTACATCACCCAATAACCATCAAAGTTAAAATTTGGCATATACAGTATCTAATAACTAATGTCAAATTTTTACAGGGTAATTTTTAATTTTGACAATGAAAGCGTCGTGATTATTAAATAAAATGTTATTACGTCACTAATAACTGTTAAAGTTAAAATTTGGCATATGCAATATTTAATAACTAATGTCAAATTTTGCACGAAACATGGTATGAGCCCTGCAAAAAGGGTTGTCCAACCCAGCCCATGTGTGATTTGGGCACGACAACCCAATAACTAAACCGTTAACTCAACGGTCAAATGTAATTCAAACTGTCTCGTATTTTTAAGGGTAATTTACACAAGCTTCTAATTATAAGGCCTTTGAATTTAAAATTATCCATAAATTAATCTAATTACAAACTGTCAACTAGACTATGCATAAAAAACACAATAACCTTAAATTGTAATAGGAAAGAATCAACCTCTTAATTTCCTTATTGGAACAAAAAATAAATTCAGATGTTTCATAATAAATAGATAATTATATTAATTAGACAAAACAGGGAAAAAAAAAGAAGAAGAAGGGAAACAATCAGCTTATTTGAGCAGTGTGCTTTTCTATCTAGGTTATTAAAATTTCATTATAAATTTTAAAAAATAAAAATAAAATATATGTTCAGTGAAGGTTAAAAGGGCAACATATAAATGGCAATTAGCAATTAATTTAAAATATGCTTCATTATTGAAAAAAAGAAGTAAAAAACCTTCATTATTGAAACCAAAAAGGGAAACTAACATTTTAAACACAATTGAGTTTATTAAATTTCAGGACCCTTGATTCGTCCTAACCACCACCTCCTTTGAAGCCAAAAACCTACCCTTCACTAAATCCAGCATACGTCCATAATTCAGACCGTTTGTAGCCGTAATTTATATATCATTATGGTAATAACTATGACACTTTTCTACATGTGATATCTTAAATTTATTGGGGCATGATTATTTTCCAATTTTTTTTCCTTTTGGAGTTAAAAAACTGAATAGTTACGTGCAACATTTGCATATAAGAAACTTAAACAAAAAAAGAACATCTTAGAAATTATGAAGTATATAAACTATAATCTTATATATATTATTACCATAATTTATTTATCATTATGGTAATGAATGACCATGACAGTTTTCTATATATAACATCTTGAACTTATTTGTAAATAATTATTTTTCAATTTTTTTTTTCTTTTTGGACTTAGAAAGCTAAATAGTTTTGTGCAACTTATGCATACAAGAAACTTGTATAAGAAAAAAATCTAGTATAGAGAAATTGTGAAGACTATAAAAAATAATCTTATATATATTATTCTCATAATTTATATATCATTATGTTAATAACTTTGACAGCTTTTTATATATGACATCTTGAACTTATTTAAGCATAATTATTTTCCAATTTTTTCCTTTTTGGACTTAGAAAACTGACTAGTTATATGCAATTTATGCGTACGAGAAACTCGTATAAAAAAAATCTATTACGGAGACTATAAAAATAATCTTATATTATTTTTCAAGTTTTTTCCCTTTTGGAATTAGAAAACTAGAGCATAACGCGAATAAATGCTTCCTAACTTAAATTCAACATGTAATTAATCAAATGAAGCAAAAAATATATATCTCAATAATAAAGAATAAAAAATTTGGATGATAAAAGCTGACACACGTGAAGTAAACGTGCAATTGAAATTGATCAAATGAAGCAAAAGAAAAAAAAAAAAAAGGCCCCCATTTTAAGATTACCAACATTCGGGTATAAAAGTTGAATGAAAATTGTTGAAGTCATCGAATATATTTGGGGTATAAAATTTGAATGATAATTGGTCGTCGGCGAATTACTCATATACTAGTAACATGATAATGTAAATAAAATGACAAAAATTGTTTAAGCTTTTAAAATTAAACATTGGAGTATATTGGGTATTCCAAATCCTCAAAATTTAAAATATAGATAGTTGTTTAATATTATTTATAAGTAGACAAATTTTGATTCAATAAGCTCAAAACAGACATTTTGTGTAAATACCTATATTTTTAATTAAACAAAGAATGAGGAAAATAGAATAAAAACATTAAAGGTAAAAATGTTCTTATCAAAGTAAATAGATGAGTAAAAAAAAAATTATGGAGTTAATTTTTTATTTATTTCTATTCATTACAAACATTTCCCAAAGAAGACCATCCGAGCTGGGCCGACTGCGTTGCAAAGTACAAGTCTAGGCCCCAGTTCATAGCTCGAATCCTTATGCAGAATCAAGTGGGCTTGTCTGGTCCCTTGCATATTTACTGCCCTACATGGCATTATGCAAAACTTAGGTCCTTTGCTAATCGAGTTAAAACTCCGGAAATTATAAATGTAAAAATAGTAACACCATTTTATATTGGTAGAAAGCTGAAAAATGTCGTATTCAACATAGACATACTCCCAATAACTGGTACCATAGAGAAACAGCCATAAACCGAAAAGTCTTGACCAGTTTAAAAAATCACTTGATGTAGTTGAAATCAATCAATCAATCAAGGAAACCTCGATAATATAATTCCTAACTGCCAATTGGCACGTCTCAAATGCTAAAATTTAATAGGGTATTTGAAAAGGCGGTGAGAACCAGTAGTAAAAACCATTTTTTTTTGTAGTATGTAAGAGTTTTATACTGTAGTATTTTTTTTATTATTACTATAACATATGAGAGCTTTATACTGTTTATAATTAAGTTTATAGTAAAAATTAAATGGTTTCTACCACTGTTAAACACCCTCTTAATATCGTTTCTGCATTGAACCTGCACAACTCAAGTTCTGGTTTGCTTGCTAAATCAGCTTTTCATTACTAACCAACCAATCAAAGGGAGCTACCTAAGATGGTAGAATTCTAACTTCCAAAAAAGTTGAAAAGAAAAAGAAGAAAAACAAAACACGTTTTTTTTTTTTCATATTTAAAATCGAGTCATTTTCGTTAAAAACTATACGTCGGCAAGGCGGCAAAATATATATATTAGGTTAATTTGGTGACGTTGAAGATCAATGTCACGTCAATTTATGTTATTTCATTATTGATGCAACTATTACGTGTTGCCCCATTCCTCTTCCCTCCCAATTTCCTATTGGTAACAAATCCTTGTCCTAGGCGTTGATATATATGGCCTTTAGCTGTCCTTTAAAACTAATTTTGTGGCTTGGATTTGCATTTAGGGTGAAAAGGATGGGCCATAAATTGGTTGCCGTGGACCCCATACTGAATCCCATTTGCTAGAAAATTTTCAAACAGTCTAATTCACAAACGATAAATGCGTTTAACAACTCTGTTACAACTATATAGTTAAAAATGCTACAATATAAAGTTTTTATGTGTTATAATAAAAAACAAAAATACGTTATCTTACGTTTTACGGTAAACTTATTTCAACTTTTTAATTTTGATTGTATTGTAAAACATACTCTATATACTACCATAGATGATGTGAAAGTGGGTCCGTTGAAATCTTATTGTTTATTGAGGTTTTTGAAAACCCGTGGATTTGTTCATCCTATTAAGCTCATTTTTTAAATGAATAATAAAAGGCTTAAAATCTTTAAAAAGCTCAACATTATTCCCTGAAAAAGAAAAAACGCTCAATAATATGTTACATCGAAAGGTTGCGTCGTTTCACTAAAAGGAAAAAAAAAAAGAAAAAAGGTGTTAGATCCTAAAATGGCAATCCAATGATAGATACTTCAAGCATGATTTCCACGTTAAAAATTACAAAGTGTTTGCTTTTCAAAATGTTGCTCAAAAGAATGGAAGAATAAAAGAAAGAGATAGTGAGAGGACGCAAGGATAAGAAATTACTTAGGAATATTAAAAATCTAATGGATTACAATTTTTACTATGTATGTTTATATTAAAATGTATTGTAATATATGTATTATTCAATCGATAAAACCAAAGTACTATCCTTTTTTTCCTCAAATTTTTAGATCGTTTAAAAACATAATTTAAACCGTAAAAATATGGTTCAAGCACATATATGTAATTGCCAACAAAAACAATATATATATACATACTTACTCAAAATGTTGTTATCAAAATACTCCATACAAATGAAGGGCGAGACCTCTTCACCCCTTTACCGGTTCCTCAATCCAAACCACGTGAAGCTTACAAAAGCAAGAGTTTTTGTTCAATGAACAATAGTTTTGAACTCAGAACTATGGTAGAATATTCCTTTTATATACAATACTGTCACTCCATGGCCACTTATTATTATTATTATTATTATTAGGATGTTTGGTAAGGATGGTTAGAATCAATTTTTTTAGTTTAAAATACTACAACATGTGAGCTTTTCATTGTAGTAATTTTTTACTTTTTATTATAATATATAAGAGCTTTATACTATTCTTTATTCAAAAAATTTTTACTAATTAATTTTATCAAACAACCTTTTTAAGTTTTTCTTTAATAAACTATAATTTTAAACTCAAAACCCCGAAGAATATTCTTTTTATATACACTATGTCCACTCCATGACCACTTATCATTATTATTATTATTATTATCATCATATATATATATATATATATATATATATTTTGCTCTCATGACCATATCCTGACCTCTACGCTATCACAAAAACACTTCTATTTCCCGACTTATTCACAAGATAAGACCCAACATAATCCGAAGATGTCCAATTAATCACCAAATTCTAGTTAAGAACGAAGACTTGTACTACTGTTCTGATCTTGTGTGATCCAGCTCCCCACTGACATCCAAACCAAACCAACGTTTATTCTGTTCCTTAAACAAATAAATTAATAAATAAATAAAATATTTTTATCACCTTTTTCCTCTTTTCTCATTTGACAAGTTATCCACTAGAAGAGGTGAGGATAGAGCTTCGCTTCTGTTAAGCGTTTTAAAACCAAATTTCAAACGTTAAAATTTTAATCATTATGGTATAGAATTTTTACACATCATAGAATAAAATAAAAAATAAAATATATCGTAAAATTTTTACACGTTCCGATATTTGATAAGATATTTGACAAATTTAATTTTAATTCATCAGTTTCAACTCAAACAATATAAAATTATCATATACTATAAATAAATAAAATTATACTATAATATTTACAGTTTTAATTTTTAATTTTAACTTATTTTTTAAACAATCTTAAAATTTTAAATTTAAGTTTTAACTTCATTTTTAGGCGACTCTTTCTCATTACACTAATGTTTCACTTCTTAAACTGGATAAGAGTGCAGAGCTTTCAATCGCTGTTGAAAAACACCGACCACCAACCTTATCCTCTTTTTTTTTAATAATAATAATAATAATAATAAAAGAAAAGAAAAGAAGAGGGGAAATTATTAGACTAGATTATAGTTTGTTAAAGTCAACGCGACAAAGATATAGGTATTACCGAAGCTATATTTGTGTAGCTGAAACTACACTTTCGTTTTCTGCCTGACAATTCGAGGCAGTGACGATGGTTTTTATGAATCAGGCACACAATATTATATTTTTATATATATATATATATATATTGTTTGAAAACTAGTGCTTGAACGTGCAAGCAAGAAACAGAAAAATAAAAGTAAAATAACTCAAAAGTCTTTTATTTTTTTGTCAATAAATAAATGTTTGACCAATGATGAAAATCTCAGCATATATAAAATTTTAAAAAATATTTTTTATGCAATAAATAAACATGCTTTGAATAGAAACATTATACAAATTATATACCTCAAGTAAGAGAATAAAAATACATCAACTACCAATATTTACAAATTTTTTCTCAAAGTTTTTGATATTTCTCCCGTCTCTCGTAAACGTTCTAATGTATATATATACACACACATTATAAGCTCACCAAAATCTATATTCTCACATGTATTTCCTTAAATATTCCAAAATTTCCCCAGAACTTTGTGTATGTACAAAAATTTCCTTGTTGTGTTTTAATATTTCAACAAAATTTCAGAGTTCTTAAGGTTCTTAAATATCACATATGTGTAAAAGAATTCCTTTGAATACTTTCAGAAAATTTTGATAAATATAATGTAGAATTATTTTACATTCAAAAGGTTGTTCTACATCTTAAAATTTCAAAAAATTCAGTCGAAATACGAGAATTTTCTGTTTACGTCTACACAACAAGAGCCGCTGGCATAAGTAAAATACCATTTTGCGTAAAACGCATTGCTTTGGTGAATAGTGCTTTTGTATGTGTGTGCATTATACAATTATCTGCCTAAAAAATAAAAAATAAAGAAACGTATCAAAGCTGTGTCTAATTAGCTCTTTAGAGACGTCCAAGTCGGTCCTGTTTAGAATGGTTTAAAATAATATGCTTTTGTCTATCCAATTTAAAAACTACTTTTAGGCATATTTAGATAGACAAACGGTTTAAGCTTTTGGTTTTTATAAACATTTTTGGAACAAATATTTCTTGGGTGTATATAAAAAAAATTTATTTATCTTTTTAACTTTTTATATTTATAAATAACAAATTAAAATTTTATCTACATCTTTATATTACATTATTTTTTAAAATAATAAGAACTTTTAACATATTTAACAAAACAGGTTTAAAAACTTTTATGAAATCAAAAGGCAATTTTCTATATATTATCTAAACACTAATTAAAAGCCTCTAATCTTCTCGTACTGTTTAAAAATAAAAGCACAAGTTATCCTAAACCGGCTTTAATATCGCATAGCTTTATATAAAATAGAGCAGGTGTGTAACGTCCCGAAATTTATTTAATATTAATGTAATGTAAATGATGAATTAGTGTGCCATAATTAAAGTTTTAACTTTAATTAGATTATTTGGTTGGATTTTTAGTTTTTGGTTGTTTTGTTAAATTGATGTGTTCAAAAGATTCCTTGTTGATTTAAAATGATGTTTTGAGTTTTAAAACACAACAATTTGTAAAATGTTAAAAATACTCCGTTTTACAAAACTGTGGGCGGCACATGGTTTTCGCACAGTAAAACCGCCCACCGATTTTCTCTATTTATTTTCCTTTCCTCTCTCTCTCTCCTCACTTCCACGCCCATCTCTCTCTCTCTTCTCTGGACTCTCTCGGCAGCCCCTCTCTCTCAATCTCTCTCAAATTTTTGATTTCCATTCGAATCCAAGCTTTGGAACAGCAAGGAGGAAGCTCGGGGACGTGATTCGGCGACCGAGAACGCGGATTGAAGCTTCAATTCGAGGTTAGATTCGAAATTTCTAAACTTTTTACAAAATTTTCGATTTTGTGTGTTTTTGAAATCTAAGTTTGTTTTAGCTTAGAAAACCGTGGATTTGTGTTAAATGAGCTTAGAACAACTAGAATCTAAACCTAGATTGAAGAAAAACGGATTGGATTCAAGATTTTTATTTTTCTCCTCTTTTTCTCATTTTCGGATTTTTGAAGATTTTGAGTTCAAATGTTGTTTAAATGATCCCAAACATGTTCTAGAATGTTTTTCTATCAACTATAGTTATTTTTCATGCCTGGGATTTGAGAAAAACATGTTGGAATTCAGATTTGGATTTTGGGGATCGAGAAACCCGTGGCTGGGATTTCTGGATTTTCCTAGTTCGGCAGGCCGAAGTTCATGTTCGGCAGGCCGGAGTGATGATCGGCAGGCCGGTGTTCTTCCGACCGGCAGGCCGAATCTGGGGAAATGTTCGGCAGGCCGAACTTTGCTTCCGGCAGGCCGAACTGTACAGTTCGGCAGGCCGAAGCAGGGCGTCCGGCAGGCCGACCGAGGCATGGAAAATTTTGTGATTTTTACCCGATTTCATTGTTTTGAACCCTGATTTAAATCCCAACCTTATAGGATGATTTTAATGATACAAATGGCACACTAGGACATCATGAAATGATTTAGTAACATAGGATGTTTCGAACTAGATATTAATTGATTTAGTTGGTGTCTAGGATTGTTCGTGGTTCCGTGGAGCTAACGTATAGCGGATCGGGATTACGGTGTGGGGTACCGGCACGAGTACTGAGGTAGGACTTCTATCCTATTTCTTTGGTAGCCTGGTTTTGAAATGATTTGGCTTTGAAAATGATTTCTATCAAAATGTTTTCAACGGTTGTTTGAAATGATTTTATCGGTTATATTTTTATATACCGTGACATGAAATGAATTTCATAATGAATGTAATTGACAATACTCGGTAATTGGGTTTTGAATGATAATGATAATAAACACATGGGCATGATGCCATATCAGTGATCGGGTCGTGATCGACCTTGGGGGCAGGTCCCGAAACCCAGCTGGGCCACTACGGTGGTGATGTCATGGTTTGCCTAGGTAAAAGTAAACTGGTGTTTGGATTTGACGAGTAGACTGTTCTGTGTCAGAACGGTTCTACTCAATTTACTTATTTATTTATTCAAGTTCCTTTTTGTATAACTCCTGATAATGTTATGTTTCTTTGCATTAAATTATTTTATAAAACTTAGTCCTACTGAGCCTTTCGCTCACGTTTTATCTGTTTTAAATTCCCCCCCCTCTAGGTGGTTTCCCATTTAGGTTTGGAGAAGATTCTTCGGACCGAACTCAGGAGCAATAGGAGAATTCATTTACATTCTGTATTTATTAATCAAGGCATGTAAGACTTAACTTTATTTGTACTTGGACTGTAATTGTATTTGTGATATTGTCAGATCCATGTGTGTGCACAAGTTGTGGGTTGTGGAACCCATATTCGCGGTTTTTATTCAATTATTGTTATTTGTTTAATGATTTTAAATTCTTTATCAAATGTGGTGGAAAAATCTCTTTATTTCTTGCTTAATTGGATTTTTAAACCCTTAATTTCAATTAAACTCTCCTTTAATTAATCTAAATATTCCGCCACGTCACCTCCCGTACTCCGGGGCGTGACAGAATGGTATCAGAGCTCAAGGTTATGAACCTTGGGAATTGTGCACACATAGGTTTGACAATGAAATACCTCTGACAGTCCAAATTTTGTTTTCAGAAGTGAGAGAATGGCACCTAGACGTCGTTCGACAGCTGACGCCGAGTTCGGAAATGATGAGGGCCTGATGAGGTCTATGATTGCGGCTTTCCGGCAGATGGCAGCCAGGACTAGACCGGAAGACTCCAGTGTTGGTAGTCGGCATGCCTTCTTTAAGGAATTTCGGCGGGCGTCTATTCCGACTTTTGATGGCAATGGGGATCCGCAGTTAGCAGAGTATTGGTTGGATTCGATCTTGAAGCATCTTGATACCCTTGGTGTGCCTGAGGAGTATCGTGTGGAGTTTGCGGCGTATAAGCTCGAGGGTGGCGCTAACACCTGGTGGAAACAAACTAAGCGTCTGGAGCACGGTGGCGATATCGGTTGGGACAAGTTCGAGGATTTGTTCTATGATCGGTATTTTCCGCAGGGATATAGAGATCAGAAGGCAGCTGAGTTTTATAGATTGCAGCAGGGTGATCTATCAGTTCGGGAGTATGAGGCAAAGTTTAGCGAGTTGGCTAGGTTTGCTCCATCAGCTGTGGCATCGGAGCGCGAGAAATGCATCAAGTTCCAGGAAGGACTCAAGGCTCCTATTCGGCGGCAGTTGGTTGCTCTACGGCTTAGGAGTTTCGGAGAGCTTGTGTCGTCGGCGATCTCCGTGGAGAATGATTACGTGCAGTATTGTGAGGACCGAGCCAAGGCTTCAGGAGGACCGCAGAGGAGTGGCAGGAAGAGCACCAGTAGTCGTCCAGCTCCGGGGAAAGGCAAGCAAGGCGGTGCGACCAGTGGCAGTAGCAGTTCGTCTGGCAGCGGGCGCAGCAACCCCTACAGCTTTCATTGTCATTTCTGTCAGCAGCCCGGACACATCAAGAGGAATTGCCCGATCAGGAGTGCTCGTCTTGGATCGCAGACCGGGGAGGATGCCAGTCGTTCATCTCAGCCTCAGCCTCAGACCCTACCTCCGCCTCCGCAGTACCCGCAGTTGCAGTATCCGCAGTTTTCTCCTCAGCAATTCTCATATCCGGCACGGGGACAGCAGCCGCAGTATTTTCAGCGCAGTGTTCCTCAGTATAGAGCGCCGAGTACAGGTAGTGTGCAGTCGTCTCCATCTCAGCAGTATCGGCCGAGTAATGCAGGACCCAGCAATGTCGGTAGAGGAAAAGGAAAAGCGCCAGTACAGGTTCATGCAATGGCATCTGGAGGGTCAGATTCTCAGACTGGTAACGCGGTTGTCGATGGTATGGTTTTGGTTTCTAGATCTCTAGCTCGCGTTTTATTTGATACCGGTGCCTCTCATTCTCTCATTTCGAGTTCCTTTGTACATGCCTTGGGATTAGAAGTAGAAGAGTTTAATGAACCCCTAGTTATAACTTCTCCCTTGGGGCGGGTGTGTGTGAATTGTATGTGTAAATCTTGTAAAATAAAGATTGGGGATGAGATTTTGAAAAGTGATTTGATTATACTCCCCATGAGTTCCTATGATGTGATTTTAGGGATGGACTGGTTGTCCAGGTATAGTGCAGTTGTGGACTGCCAACTTAGAAAAGTGACCCTAGTGTCTGATAGTGGAACGGTGATCACTTACCAGGGTGGTGGTGATTGGCTAATGAGTGAGCGTCTCATGAAGTCATGTCTAGGAGGGCGAAGGAATCTAGATTGTTTTGCTTTTCTTGCCAATCTAGATTGCGAGCCCTATGTTTCCAGTAGTAGTGTAGCGATTCCGGTGGTTGGTGAGTTCGAGGATGTCTTCCCCGACGAGTTATCAGGGTTACCACCGCATCGGGAGATTGAGTTTGGTATCGAGTTGTTTCCAGGGACATCACCGATTTCTATGGCACCTTATCGGATGGCGCCGGCAGAAATGAAGGAATTGAGGAGGCAACTTCAGGAGCTTGCTGATAAAGGATATATTCGGAATAGCACATCTCCGTGGGGAGCACCAGTTTTGTTCGCTAAGAAGCACGATGGGACTCTCAGGTTATGTGTGGATTATCGGCAGCTGAATCGTGTTACGGTGAAGAACAAGTATCCTTTGCCTAGGATTGATGAGCTATTTGATCAGTTGGGAGGTTCGCGATACTTCTCGAAGATTGATTTGCGGTCAGGTTATCATCAGCTCAGAATCAAGGAAGAGGATATTCCCAAGACAGCTTTTAGGACTCGGTATGGGCACTTCGAGTTTCTGGTTATGTCTTTCGGGTTGACGAATGCTCCAGCAGCTTTTATGGACTTGATGAACAGGATTTTTAGGCCGTATCTGGATCAGTTTGTGATCGTGTTCATCGATGATATTCTTGTGTATTCTAAGACATGGGAGGAGCATGAGCAGCATCTTCGGGTCGTGCTTCAGACTCTGCGGGAGCACCAGTTGTATGCTAAGAGGGAAAAGTGTGAGTTCTGGTTGACTGAGGTCAAATTTCTGGGTCATGTCATCTCGGAGCATGGTATTTCAGTGGATCCGTCCAAGATTGAAGCTATATTGGAGTGGGAACGACCAAGGAATGTAGCGGAGATTCGCAGCTTCTTAGGTCTTGCTGGATATTACCGGAAATTTGTAAAGGACTTTTCGAAGATTGCAGCTCCGTTGACGAGATTGATCAGGAAAAACGTCAGGTTTGAGTGGGATGAAGACTGTGAGTCTGCTTTTCAGGAATTGAAGAACCGGTTGACTTCAGCTCCAGTGTTGATTATTCCTAGCAGTGACGAGCCGTATGAGGTTTATGCGGATGCTTCAGGGCGCGGACTTGGATGCGTGTTGATGCAGCATGGACGTGTGGTTGCGTACGGATCGAGACAGCTACGACCTCACGAGCGGAATTATCCTACTCACGATTTAGAGCTTGCAGCGGTGATCTACGCGCTGAAGATTTGGAGATGTTACTTGTATGGAGCATCGTTTCAGGTCTTCTCCGATCACAAGAGTTTGAGGCATTTGTTCACTCAGAGGGATCTCAACTTGAGGCAGCGCAGATGGGTGGAGTACATGGAGGATTATGATTTCGTGTTGCAGTATCATCCCGGGAAAGCTAATGTGGTCGCGGACGCGCTTAGCAGGAGGTCTTCAGGGATTCTCGCTTGTTTGATTTTTGAGGACTGGAGCAGGGATGCGACAGTGAGTGAGTATCGGCTACAGTATCATGACGACGGTGATCGAGTTTCGTTATATCATGTGGAAGCGACTCCAGCTCTTGTTCGGATGGTGAAGCAAGGTCAGTGGCAGGATCGACATTTGCAGGGGATTTGGTCGCGGATTCAGAACGGGGAGCAGTTCGAGGAATGGAGCGTGCATGCAGATGGATCGTTGTACTTCCGGGAGCGTCTTGCAGTTCCAGTTATCGCCGAGGTGACGAAAGCCGTTCTAGATGAAGCTCATAGGTCTCAGTTCGCTATTCATCCGGGGAGCACCAAGATGTATCGTGATTTGAAGAGGCACTATTGGTGGAGAGGCATGAAGAAAGATGTTCGCGAGTACGTGGCCAAGTGTTCGACGTGTCTTCAGGTGAAAGCCGAGCATCAGAAGCCTGCAGGTCAGCTTCAGCCGCTTCCTATTCCAGGGTGGAAATGGGAGCATGTGACGATGGATTTTCTCACAGGTTTGCCGAGGACGGAGCAGCGGCATGATGCAGTTTGGGTTGTGGTCGACAGGTTGACGAAATCGGCGCATTTCATTCCGTTTAGGTCGACGTGTTCGAGGAAGATTCTCGGAGAGTTGTATATGCAGAACATTGTGAGGTTGCATGGAGTTCCTTTGTCCATCACCTCTGATTGAGATACCAGGTTTAATGCTAAGTACTGGAGGAGTTTTCAGGAGGCTTTGGGTACGGATTTAAACTTCAATACGGCGTTTCATCCTCAGACTGATGGGCAGTCTGAGCGGGTTATTCAGGTTCTCGAGGATATGTTGCGTGCTTGTGCGTTGGACTTCGGCGGGAATTGGAAGCAATGTTTGCATTTGGCGGAGTTCGCGTACAACAACAGTTATCAGGCGAGTATCGGTATGGCACCATTTGAGGCGTTGTATGGGTGACCATGTCGGTCACCTGTGTGTTGGGCCGAGCCGAAAGATAGAGTTATTCTTGGGCCGGATGAGATTTGTGACAGCAACGAGAAAGTCGAGGTGATTCGGGATCGGTTGAGAGCAGCTCAGAGTCGGCAGAAGAGCTACGGGGATAGGAGACGTAGACCTTTAGAGTTCGCGGTTGGAGATTTTGTTCTCTTGAGGGTGTCACCTCGTAAGGGAACTATGCGGTTCGGGGTGAGTGGGAAACTCGCGCCGAGGTATATTGGGCCATTCGAGATCACTCAGCGTGTTGGTGTGGTCGCTTATCGGCTTGATCTTCCGCCCGAACTTTCTCATGTGCACGATGTGTTTCATGTGTCTATGCTTAGGAAGTGTCCACCTGAGCAGGGTAAGATAGTATCATTTCGCGATGTGCAGGTTCAGGAGGATACGACGTACGAAGAAGTGCCGATTCAGATTATCGACCGGAAAGTGATTAGCTTGCGTCGTCGTGAGATACCGTTGGTAAAGGTCGTGTGGCAGCATCACGGTGTTGATGAAGCCACTTGGGAACTAGAGTCGGGTATGCGGGAGTCATATCCGCATTTGTTTTGTTTTTGAGATGAGTTGTAAATTTCGAGGACGAAATTTCTTTTAGGGGTGGAGAGCTGTAACGTCCCGAAATTTATTTAATATTAATGTAATGTAAATGATGAATTAGTGTGCCATAATTAAAGTTTTAACTTTAATTAGATTATTTGGTTGGATTTTTAGTTTTTGGTTGTTTTGTTAAATTGATGTGTTCAAAAGATTCCTTGTTGATTTAAAATGATGTTTTGAGTTTTAAAACACAACAATTTGTAAAATGTTAAAAATACTCCGTTTTACAAAACTGTGGGCGGCACATGGTTTTCGCACAGTAAAACCGCCCACCGATTTTCTCTATTTATTTTCCTTTCCTCTCTCTCTCTCCTCACTTCCACGCCCATCTCTCTCTCTCTTCTCTGGACTCTCTCGGCAGCCCCTCTCTCTCAATCTCTCTCTCAAATTTTTGATTTCCATTCGAATCCAAGCTTCGGAACAGCAAGGAGGAAGCTCGGGGACGTGATTCGGCGACCGAGAACGCGGATTGAAGCTTCGATTCGAGGTTAGATTCGAAATTTCTAAACTTTTTACAAAATTTTCGATTTTGTGTGTTTTTGAAATCTAAGTTTGTTTAAGCTTAGAAAACCGTGGATTTGTGTTAAATGAGCTTAGAACAACTAGAATCTAAACCTAGATTGAAGAAAAACGAATTGGATTCAAGATTTTCATTTTTCTCCTCTTTTTCTCATTTTCGGATTTTTGAAGATTTTGAGTTCAAATGTTGTTTAAATGATTCCAAACATGTTTTAGAATGTTTTTCTATCAACTATAGTTATTTTTCATGCCTGGGATTTGAGAAAAACATGTTGGAATTCAGATTTGGATTTTGGGGATCGAGAAACCCGTGGCTGGGATTTCTGGATTTTCCCAGTTCGGCAGGCCGAAGTTCATGTTCGGCAGGCCGGAGTGATGATCGGCAGGCCGAAGCAGGGCGTCCGGCAGGCCGACCGAGGCATGGAAAATTTTGTGATTTTTACCCGATTTCATTGTTTTGAACCCTGATTTAAATCCCAACCTTATAGGATGATTTTAATGATACAAATGGCACACTAGGACATCATGAAATGATTTAGTAACATAGGATGTTTCGAACTAGATATTAATTGATTTAGTTGGTGTCTAGGATTGTTCGTGGTTCCGTGGAGCTAACGTATAGCGGATCGGGATTACGGTGTGGGGTACCGGCACGAGTACTGAGGTAGGACTTCTATCCTATTTCTTTGGTAGCCTGGTTTTGAAATGATTTGGCTTTGAAAATGATTTCTATCAAAATGTTTTCAACGGTTGTTTGAAATGATTTTATCGGTTATATTTTTATATACCGTGACATGAAATGAATTTCATAATAAATGTAATTGACAACACTCGGTAATTGGGTTTTGAATGATAATGATAATAAACACATGGGCATGATGCCATATCAGAGATCGGGTCGTGATCGACCTTGGGGGCAGGTCCCGAAACCCAGCTGGGCCACTACGGTGGTGATATCATGGTTTGCCTAGGTAAAAGTAAACTGGTGTTTGGATTTGACGAGTAGACTGTTCTGTGTCAGAACGGTTCTACTCAATTTATTTATTTATTTATTCAAGTTCCTTTCTGTATAACTCCTAATAATGTTATGTTTCTTTGCATTAAATTATTTTATAAAACTTAGTCCTACTGAGCCTTTCGCTCACGTTTTATTGTTTTAAATTCCCCCCCCTCTAGGTGGTTTCCCATTTAGGTTTGGAGAAGATTCTTCGGACCGAACTCAGGAGCAATAGGAGAATTTATTTACATTCTGTATTTATTAATCAAGGCATGTAAGACTTAACTTTATTTGTACTTGGACTGTAATTGTATTTGTGATATTGTCAGAGCCATGTGTGTGCACAAGTTGTGGGTTGTGGAACCCATATTCGCGGTTTTTATTCAATTATTGTTATTTGTTTAATGATTTTAAATTCTTTATCAAATGTGGTGGAAAAATCTCTTTATTTCTTGCTTAATTGGATTTTTAAACCCTTAATTTCAATTAAACTCTCCTTTAATTAATCTAAATATTCCGCCACGTCACCTCCCGTACTCCGGGGCGTGACAAGGTGAGTCTTGCTTTAGTTACTTTCGTTGCAGAGCTGTACGGCGGTGAGTTTGACAACTTCATTCCTTGAATCTTTTAGGTTGTTTGGCAGTATTAGTTGAAACCATGGTTGTGGTTATTAAATAGTATACAACTTTTACATGTTACAATAAAAATAAAAAATTACTATAATGTAAAGCTCTCCCGCCATAGTTCTAACCACATTTATCAAATACCCTGTTTTTATCTTTTTTTTCCTCTTCGTATAAAACGTTCTCTTTTCGTTTTTGTTTTTGTTTTGTTAAAAACTTCAAATAAACATTTATTTTGAGAGTGGGAGGTTTTTTAATGAGGATGCAATATGAAGGATGCAATACCCTCTATATACTACCATAGATGATGTGAAAGTGGGTCCGTTGAAATCTTAATGTTTATTGAGGTTTTTGAAAACCCGTGGATTTGTTCATCCTATTAAGCTCATTTTTTAAATGAATAATAAAAGGTTTAAAATCTTTAAAAGGCTCAACATTATCCCCTGAAAAAGAAAAAAGCTCAATAATATGTTACATCCAAAGGTTGTGTCGTTTCACTAAAAGGAAAAAAAAAAAAAAAAAAAAGGTGCTAGGTCCTAAAATGGCAATCCAATGATAGATATTTCAAGCATGATTTCCACGTTAAAAATTACAAAGTGTTTGCTTTTCAAAATGTTGCTCAAAAGTATGGAAGAATAAAAGAAAGAGATAGTGTGAGGATGCAATGATAAGAAATTGCTTAGGAATATTAAAAATCTAATGGATTACAATTTTTACTATGCATGTTTATATTAAAATGTATTGTAATATAAGTATTATTCAATCGATAAAACCAAAGTGCTATCCTTTTTTTTCTCAAATTTTTAGATCGTTTAAAAACATAATTTAAACCGTAAAAATATGGTTCAAGCACATATATGTAATTGCCAACAAAAACAATATATATATACATACATACTCAAAATGTTGTTATCAAAATACCCCACACAAATGAAGGGGGAGACCTCTTCACCCCTTGACCCGTTCCTCAATCCAAACCACGTGAAGCTTACAAAAGCAAGAGTCTTTGTTCAATGAACAATAGTTTCGAACTCAGAGCTATGGTAGAATATTCCTTTTATATGCACTATTTTCACTCCATGACCACTTATTATTATTATTAGTATTATTATTATGTTTGGTAAAAATAGTTAAAATCAATTTTTTTAGTTTAAAATACTATAATATGTGAGAACTTTTCATTGTAATAAGTTTTTACATTTTATTATAATATATAAGAGCTTTATACTACTCCTTATTCAAAAAATTTGTGCTAATTAATTTTGTCACACAATCTTTTAAGTCTTTCTTTAATAAATTATAGTTTTGAACTCAAAACCGTAGAATATTCTTTTTATGTACACTATGTCCACTCCATGACCACTTATTATTATTATTATCATCATATATATATATATATATATATATATTTGCTCTCATGACCGTATCCTGACCTCTACGCTATTACAAAAACACTTCTATTTCCCGACTTATTCACAAGATAAGACCCAACATAATCCGAAAATGTCCAATTAATCACCAAATTCTAGTTAAGGACAAAGACTTGTACTACTGTTCTGATCTTGTATGATTCAGCTCCCCACTGACATCCAAACCTAACCAACTTTTCTTCTGCTCCTTAAAAAATAAATAAAATAAATAAATAAAATATTTTTACCACCTTTTTCCCCTTTTCTCATTTGACAAGTTATTCACTAGGAGAGGTGAGGATAGAGCTCCGCATCTGTTAAGCGTCTTAAAACCAAATTTCACGCTAAAAATTTAATCATTAAAATCTAAAATTTTTACACATCATAATATAAAACAAAAAAATATAATATACTCTAAAATTTTTAGACGTTACAGTATTTGATATGATATTTAACAAACTCAATTTAATTTATCAGTTTCAACTTAAACAATATAAAATTCTCATATATTATAACATAAAAATATTATGCTATAATATTTTTAATTTTAATTTATTTTTTAAACAATTTTAAAATTTTAACTTTAAGTTTTAACTTAATTTTTAAACACTGTATAAGCGACTTTTTCTCATTATACTAATGTTTTAATTCTTAAACCGGATAAGAGTGCAGAGTCTTCAATCGCTCTTGAAAAACACCGACCACCAACCTTATCCTCTTTTTTTTTAATAATAATAATAATAAAAGAAAAGAAAAGAAGAGGGGAAATTATTAGACTAGATTATAGTTTGTTAAAGTCAACGCGACAAAGATATAGGTATTACCGAAGCTATATTTGTGTAGCTGAAACTACACTTTCGTTTTCTGCCTGACAATTCGAGGCAGTGACGATGGTTTTTATGAATCAGGCACACAATATTATATATATATATATATATATTGTTTGAAAACTAGTGCTTGAACGTGCAAGCAAGAAACAGAAAAATAAAAGTAAAATAACTCAAAAGTCTTTTATTTTTTTGTCAATAAACAAATGTTTGACCAATGATGAAAATCTCAGCATATATAAAATTTTTAAAAATATTTTTTATGCAATAAATAAACATGCTTTGAATAGCAACATTATACAAATTATATACCTCAAGTAAGAGAATAAAAATACATCAACTACTAATATTTACAAATTTTTTCCCAAAGTTTTTGATATTTCTCCCGTCTCTCGTAAACGTTCTAATGTATATATATACACACACACATTATAAGCTCACCAAAATCTATATTCTCACGTGTATTTCCTTAAATTTGCCAAAATTTCCCCAGAACTTTGTGTTTGTACAAAAATTTCCTCGTTGTGTTTTAATATTTCAACAAAATTTCAGAGTTCTTAAGGTTCTTAAATATCTCATATGTGTGAAAGAATTCCTTTAAATACTTTCAGAAAATTTTGATAAATATAATGTAGAATTATTTTACATTCAAAAGGTTGTTCAACATCTTAAATTTTCAAAAATTTCAGTGGAAATATGAGAATTTTCTGTTTACGTCTACGCAACAAGAGCCGCTGGCATAAGTAAAATACCATTTTGCGTAAAACGCATTGCTTTGGTGAATAGTGCTTTTGTATGTGTGCATAATGCAATTATCTGCTTAAAAAATAAAAATAAAGAAACGTGTCAAAGCTGTGTCTAATTAGCTCTTAAGAGACGTCCAACTCGGTCCTGTTTAGAATGGTTTAAAATAAGATGCTTTTGCCCATCTAATTTAAAAACTACTTTTAGATATGATTGGATAGGCAGATGGTTTAAGCTTTTAGTTTTTATAAACATTTTTAAAACAAATATTTATTGGGTATTTATGAAAAGTTTTTTATGTATCTTTTTAACTTTTTATATTTGTAAATAATAAATTAAAATTTTCATTTATATCTTTATATTACATTATTTTTTAACATAATAAAAAATTTTGACATATTTAACAAGACAGACTCAAAAACTTTACTAAAATCAAAAGGCAATTTTCTATATATTATCTAAACATCAATTAAAAGCCTCTAATCTTCTCGTACAATTAAAAAAAAGAGCATAAAATATCTTAAACAGGCTTTAATATCGCATAGCTTTGTATAAAATAGAGCAGGTGAGTCTTGCTTTAGTTACTTTCGTTGCAGAGCTGTATGGCGGTGAGTTCGACAACTTCATTCCTTGAATCTTTTAGGTTGTTTGGTAATATTGGTTGAAACCATAGTTATAGTTACTAAATAACATAAAATTTTTACATATTACAATAAAAATAGAAAATTACTATAATGTAAAGCTCTTGTATGCTATAGTGTTTTAAACTTCAGCCATAGTTTTAACCATATTTTTCAAATACCTTATTTTTATCTTTTTTCTGCTCTTCGTATAAAACGTTCTCTTTTTGTTTTTGTTTTTGTTTTGTTAAAAACTTCAAATAAACATTTATTTTGAGAGTGGGAGGTTTTTTAATGAGGATGCAATATGAAGGAAATAGAAGGGAAAACAAGTCTTGTTTTGATTTTTTTATTTTTTTCTCCTATTATAATATTTTTTCTTTTTCTTTTCTTTTTTTTAGATTTTTCCAATGAAATTTCACAAAGTAAATTCCGAGTAAGTCCCTCTTTTTGAACTATTAGATTTATCTCAGAAACTGACCAAGTCTAATTATAAGAAATGTTCACAACTAATTATAATAAATGTTCATTATTCGCATGAGCTCTTATAGTAAAAGATTTTCATTTTTTTTTTTTCTGTAATGTCGTTTTGGGTTTGGAATAACATAGCGTGAAAGATACGCTTCGAACACTCTATTCGGGTGTAGTGTGGGGGATGTGGGTCCCACTGCCGAAATGAGTTTTGGATAGGGACGAGCCCCAAAACGCACAGCCCAACCGCCTCTTGCATGGTTTTATCATCCCGCGAAATGCGGCAACCGGATAAGCGGGTCCCACATCACCTGTTTACTCCCGATTACCCACCAACAGTTCGATCATCAATCACCATAACATCATGGATTTGCATTAAAACACTCGTTCATGAACTTTCTCCCCCCCACACGCCGGTACTATGATGAAGCCCAAACCGTATCAAATGAGAATATACTCTCGTTATGGGTAATAAAGAATAGCTTTTAATGTTTGAGGTGGGGATTACAAAAAAGAGTTTTTAGCATATTTATCGTTTAAATTTAAAGCTTTTTTTTTTGGGTTATGTGATCTTAAACTTTTTTTTTAAGCAATTGAGTCCTTAAACTTAATTAAGTGTAATAATTAATAGGATGTTTGACAGATAGTTAGAACCGTTAGTTATAAGTATTTTTTACTGTAGTATGTAAGAGCTTTATATTGTAACGATTTTTTGGTTGTTGTAACATGTAAGAGCTTTACATTGTTCATAATCAAGGTCCAGACCGATCTGCCAAACACACTTTAAGTCCTTAATCACAAACTTTTATCAAAATTAAGATGCAAAATACTCACGTGAGACACACATGGCCCATTTACAAGGAATAGGCAAAATTTTGAGCACTACAGTGATTAAAATATACATATAAGCCAACAAAATTGTTGAAAAAATATTAACGATAATATAATTTCTTTTTTTTTGTATTAAATTGAACAATTTGACTCTCATTGTGAGAAAAATGAAGTGCGTAAGTCTTCGATATGCGTCACATGCATCTTATGTATTTATTTTCTATCCTAATTTTGAAGGAAGTTTGCAAATTAAAATTAACTTGTTACACTTTGCTAAGTTTAGGGACTTAATTTCCACAAAAAAAATCAAGAACCAAATTGCAAAAATATGAAAAGTTTAGAGAAAATATGCCAAAAACCTAAGAAAACTAATAGCTTTGAGCATTTTTATTCAATAGTGAAATGATGATAATAATAATAATAATAATAATAATAGAAAACGTTGAACATTGAATACTATATTAACATGAATACTATAGTGTTATATACAGGGTTTGAATTTCTGTCTTAAATCTATTTTAAAAATTAAATAGTAAGTTCATGGACTTCACTTGTTTGATATTTTTTATTGTATTTTACTCTATCTTTTATGAGTTTTAGCACGCCGCCCCAAAGAGAAAAAAAGAGATAAAAGAGAGAATTTAGAAGAAAGTAGGATGGTCGGAGTTTCCGGAACGTATTTGAGTGCATTATTGGGCTCTTGGTCCTGAAATTTGGTCTCCAAGCTTGCCCGATAATAGGTTTGCTGATGGCGGGGGCGGTGTATGGCATGGAACTTCTGTTGAGGTGGATCAAATGTTAGATAGAAGTTGATCATGACCGTTGGTTTGGAGCATTATCATTAGTGCATCTAACATTATGCGATCAAAATCTATTGGGAGCTTGATCTATATAAGAGTGGGATTCATACGGTGGTGGTGGTGTTGTAGTCTTCCAACAACGAGAGGGTGCCGACGTGGAACTTGCGTGTCACTACTTGATTGGCACTTCGACTACACCGTGCCACTCTTGAGTTCTAAAGCTTTCTTTAGTGGTTCTTTCACATATTGTCATTGCTAAAGGCTTTGTTAGCAATGCTTACGGTTTTTGTTTTGTTATTCTTTATCTTGTGGTATGCAAGAAAAATGGACTTTATCCCAATTTGGCGGTGCTTGTCCCATTTTCTACTGTTAGTTCGTGTTTCCAGCATGCTGGATTTGTAGAATAGCCTCGTTTAGTTTTATTTTCAGAATTTTTTGAAAATATTTTTGTATGTTTTTTGAGGCAAGAATTTTAAAAACATTATCAATACAATTTTTAAAACATTCTTATGTTTCAAAACAAAAACATTTTCACTCATTTTAAAAATAATACCAAACGATCCCAATTATATTTTCGTGTTTTCTGAATACAATGGCTCTCTCAATTTTAGAGGAATAAAATTTTCCTATCAATTGTAGATACATTGTTAAAAGAGCCACGCGTGTTTTAGAGATGCAACAATAGGCCGGAGCCCGTGGGCCGGCCCGAGCCCGTCCTGCTACAGTGATGGGTCGGGCCGGCACTGCCTATAAATACTTGTGGGCTAGGCTAGGCCAATATATGTCGGCCCATGGGCCGGCCCGACACGGCCCATGTAAAATCATGGGCCGGGCTGCCCGTCTAGGCCCACAATGGGCCGGCCCAGCCCAGCCCACAAGTATTTATAGGTTGTGCCGGCCCACCCTTAATTCTTACTTCTATGTATTATTGGTCTTACATCTTTCTAACGTCACTCTTAATTTTTTTTTTGTTTTTAGTAATTTTGTAAACATCTTATGTATAATTATCCCGATTGTACTCTTTTTTCCTTACCAAGGTTTTGTCCCACTAGGTTTTCTTTGGAAAGGTTTTTAATGAGGTAATTGTAAATAAAATATCTTTTTTTATATTTCCCTTAACTATTCAAACTTTTTATATTTGTTAACTTGTTTAAAAATTCAAAAATAAAAAAATTGAAAATTATATGTTTAGATGGGCTGGCCCATTTAAACCCATGATGGGCCAAAATGGGCCGGCCCACGGCACGGCCCGACACTGCCCATGGCACGGCCCATGTAAAATTGACCAACGGGCTAGGCCGGGCCAAGTTATTTTTAATATGGGCCGGCCCGGCCCACGAAATTCATGGGCCTACCCGGCCCGACCCCGCGGCCCGTGTGGGCTTAAGGAGAACGGGATGGGCCGGGCCGGCCCATTCTTGCATCACTAGCGTGTTTGATTGTTTTTGTGGTTTTATATTTTTAAAACTTTATATATATGCCTATTTCCTTTGAGCATTTTGTTCAAGTTTAACGATGGGATTGATTGTCTTTTGTCATCATGATTTTCTATAATTGAGGTAAGATGTGTCAGTATTGGTGTTTGCATTTTTTTATTTGGAAATTATTATTCTAATGTTTTGGAAAAATACTTTATATGATGTTTATTACATGCTTGTAATATTTACATTTATAATCTACAATCTTTAGTATTGAAATCTCAAAATTTATAGAGGAAAATAATTGTGTTAAGGTATAAATTTTTTTATTAAATAATAAATGAAAATAATAATACAAAACAATATTGTTTTGTTGCGATAACTAAACCACAATATTTTTTAGTTGGGATAACTGTTAAATTTTAAATCTTTATAATCATAAATAATATAATTGTGTAAAAAATAAATTTAATAACTTTGCAATTAGTAAATACTATATAGATTTAAAACGAAAAAATTTCGATAAAAAATTTGTATTTAAGGTTTATGAAAGTAAATTTGATAAATATTGAATTTATTAAATTCTATCATTGATGTAAATTTAGAAGAATTTATGGAAAGAATATGGGATTTAAAAAATTTGGTCATGAAGTGAATTATCTTGAAATTGTTGAAATTAATTATGAAGCAAATGCATGATTTATCTGGTAAATTTTAAATTTACTATCATTCACTAATTTTTAAATAATTTTTGATGTATAAATGATTCAGAAAAAAAAAAGTTGTACACCTCTTATTTGTTTTTTTTTTTAAATAAATTCTCTCTCTCTAGGAATTTCGTACCCAAACTCGAACCTCACGTGCAGCCACGCGTCGCGTCCGCGACTGCCCAAGGTTTCTTGACATGGACCATTTAAAATCGCATTCGCAGGTGAAGGCCTGGTGGGGCCCAGAATAAGTAGGTCGCCGGTGGAGGGGCAAGCATGAGCTTACACGTGTTTCCTCTCCGTACTGTTGGAGAAAATGGGAAGAGTTGGTTGGACGAGGAAAAAGGTTGGACCGTTGAAGGGGCAAAAAAAAATCCAAAAAAAACTGAACCACTTCTCAATGCCAGAAACAGAAAGAAAAAAAGATAAAATAAATTAAAATATCCTTGTCCTGTCAGACTTTATCCACTTTTAACAACCATCATAGATAAAAATAACCAACCTAATTGTTTGATGAAATTACACTAGATGCCATTGCCATGCCCCCTTTTTTTTAATCGATGTTATTATTATTATTATTTGGATAATCTTAAATGGTTATTTAAGATATTTGGTATTAAACAAAATATTTAGTTGCTACAACATAAAATTTTGATATTCTATATTAATAAAAAAAAAGTTACAGTGTAATATCTTTATATGCTACAGTATTTAAACCAATTAATTTAAATCAGTTAATATTTTTAAACACCTTATTATGTATATGTTATATACCAACTTTAAAATATCTAGGTGAGTGGTTTAAACTATTAAATTTGAATCATAAATAGTATAAAATTCATACATACCACAGTGAAAAATAAATGGCTGTGCATATTTGATTTTGGGATTATATTTTTTGATATTTTTTCTTTTCAAAAAATGGATAAAAAAATTAATATTAATTTTCATTAGAAGTGCATGTGATTTTTTTTCTCTAATGAAATTTATAAACATTTACATTGTTATATGTAGGATCCTGATGTTTCAAAATTAATTTTTAACTTTTTAATTTATGAAAATATCTGTTAAAATTTACTACATATAATACAAAATTAATCTCATACATAAATCTACAGACGGTGAAAATGGGTAGTTCTCAAAGTAAAAACTCTTTTTTGTTTTTATGGATAATAAAAAAATAATAATAATGTTCTTTTTTGCATGCCCTTTTTCTTAAAGGGCGACACATTTTTGCGATAAGGCTCATGAGAGATAGATTAGGGGTAATTTGGTAAAAAGGTGGAAATGGTAATGCTGATCCGCACGCCAGCTAAGGAAGTGGTGTGGTCGGACAGCGGCATGCTGTCTGGGTCACGCTCACCGAGTCAATCCCCTCTCTCTCTCTCTCTCTTATCTATGGACTTGGAATTTTGGCTTTTAAAAACTTAGCCAAAAGTAATTATCAATTAATCTCAATTAAAAAAATTGGCCTTCACACTTTTCTCTTTTTTTGGAGAACCCAATCGCCAGCTGTCACTTATTAGGGCACAGCTCATCTCGTCTCAGTCACTGAATTCTTTTATTTACCCCTGTCTTTGCACTCTATTTACCGGGAAACGACATCTTAATTTTATTCCAATTATATATATGCTTATCCCCTTAGCTCTGCCCATCAAGGAATCGATCCTCTATTTGCGCACGTGCCTTTTATTTGTAAAAAGCGTTAAATTTTTTCATTGAATAAGTGCTTTTTAGCTTTCTTTTTTTTTCATGTTTTAATTGATGAGGCTTTTTGAAAATTTAGAGTGAGCTTATTTATTTATTTGTAATGCTATAAAAGGGCAATGAAGTCCAATCAAGACACCATTTTTTACTTTTGTTTGGATTGGCCTTTTTTATTTGGCCAGATTAATCTTTGTTGCGTGTTGAAATTTTTCTATATTGCATAGTCAAAATGGAGTTTCCTTGCAGCCTTGAAAAACGTATATGAAGTTGATCAAATATTAAACAACAACAATAATGGTGATTATAATAATAATAACAAGAATTATTGATTGAGGAGAAAGTGAGGCGGTATTGTGAAGATGTGATATTTGGTCAATTAGAGGTTGGATCTGACTTTAGTTTCTGTTGATACTTTAGTTCGAATTAACTTAATACAATGTAAATTTTTATATGTTATAATAAAAAGCAAAAAAATTATTACAGTATAAATGTTATAATTTTTAAACTTAAAATTTTAGTTTTAACATAGGCCAAATATAGTTCCAACTAAAATATCAAACGACCTATTAAATTTTTTTAACTTTAATTCACAAGCATCCCTATTTATTATTGTTGTTGTTGTTATTATTATTATTATTTTGTGCATCCTTATGCTATTTGGGTACAGTCGCCACATCCATAAGCTTGTTTTTTATAATTTTTTTTAGCATATATTGCATCTGACAATTTAGAATCCAAGCCAACTTTCAACAAAATTTTGGTGTCATTAGGTCACATATTATTGTCTAGAATATACAAAAACGAAAAAAAAAATATTGTCATTGAAAGTCGTTTCATCTTTCTTTTTCTTGTAACTTGCTTTTGTTTATTTATTTGTTTGTTTGTGGAATGAAGACTTTACACAGGTTCATTTGTTATATATCGAGCCCTGTTTAGTGGTCTCGGGAAGCAAATATGTGCATCCTAAAAAAATCTAAGAAAATAAAACCAATTTGACCTGATATTAAGGATTTCATTTTTTTAGATAAAAGACAAAAATTCAACCATATTAAAGTGAGTGCGAATATTGTGACTTATTCGAAAGGTTTTTTCAAATATCCAAGCCACGTATTAATAGGATGTTTAGGAGGTGGTAAAAAATGTTACTGTAACATGTAAGAGTTTAATACCGTTTATAACTGAGAAAGTTGTATAGACTAACAACTAACAAACACTCTCTAAATGGTCTCCACTAAAATCTGTTTTAAAAATATTAACAGAAAAAAAAGGAAGTACAATTCTAGATATGTTTTATTACATTCCACTCACATTTAGACCACAAAGATTGTTTGGTTAAGAGTACGAGGATACTTGACAAACCAGTTTACATTAAAAAAATGAGTTTAAATGTTGTAGTTTACGAAAGCTCTACGTTATAATTCCCTTTTATATTATAGCTGCTATAAACTTTAAACTATGGACAGTTTAAACTAACGAGTTCGAACGAATATGCCTAATAAAAATGTAAAAAAATATTGTATTATTGTAAACTTCAAGCTCATCAATAGAAGATATTATTTGTTAGTCTGTTAGCTCATCAATAGAAGATATTATTTTTGAGTCATTTGAACAGTGCAAGCCTCTTGGAGTGCTGATGACCACACTTTAAGATCACTAATGGGTTGCGGCATGCAAATTAATTAATTAATTAATCCGCTATTTTTTAATGTTAATTTCTTTTTGTTTATTGTTGGAGATAATGATCTAATATTCTAATTGGTCTACTAAATTAATGGGGCCTATACAGCCTAGTCCCTACTTATCTTCGTTTGACTAAGACTTTATCCGGTATTAAATTAAAAGTTAAAGGAAATTCATTGGTTGGGACAAGTTAAAAATAAAAATAAAAATAAAAATAATTGGACGTGTAGAAGCCTGTTTGCCCACTAAATGGTCAGGTGTTTTAGTTTGGTTGGCCTTTCTATCCCTTCTCACTTACATGGTTCATTTGATTATTCTTTTTTTTTTTTTTTGAAATGATTGACTATTCTAATATAGTACATGTACTTTAGCAAGTTACGTTTTAGAATAAAAATCAAAGTTGTCTTCGAATTGGTATTCTATGCAGTTACCCACTACATATCTTATAAGAGGTTTGAAAAGATAGTAAAAAACATTTTTATTATAGCATATAAAAATTTTATATTGTAATATTTTTTTTTATTATTACTGTAACATATGAAAGTTTTATACTGTTTATAACTGAATTTATGATGAGAACTGACTGATTCTTACCACCGTCAACAAACACCCTCTCAGAGTATTTGCTTTAGATTGTGGCCTGGGCCCAATTAAACACGATCTCTTGTTTATTTCTAATTGTAACAACAACAACAATAAATAACAATAATGGCAATAATAATCACTTTTGTAATTACTGGTTAAAAAGCACGCTCCGAATGAGTGTATTAAGATAAAAATAAAAAAACAAAAACAAAACAAAAAACATAATTTTTTTAAAGAAAAACGTTTCAGACAGTTAAAAGAAAAAAAAACGTTATAAAAAACAAGAAAAAACGTTTCGGCTGAAAAAAAAAAAAAACTGTTTTGCAAAAAAAAACGATGAAACGCCTTGAGTTTTAAGCGTCTTGAAAGCATCACGTGAAAGTTTCACTTTATATATATGCTATTAAAGATTAAAAAATTACTATGCTACATAATAATAATAATATTATTATTATTATTGTTTGCTAACAACCAAATAATAATATGAAGTGCATGTACGCAATGTGCGAATTTTAAAATTAATTCCTATCAACAACACCAAAATTTTGAAGGCTATTAATTTTAAAGATAATTATAAAATCACTTGTGTGGATTGGCATTTCATGAAAATCGCATTATTATATATATATATATATATATTTATGTATATATATTGGAAAGCTACATGAACGTCCTGTGAACTATAATTTTAATAGAAATCACATTGCATTTTCTTTTCTTTTCACCTCTGATGTTACTTAAACTCAAATTAATATCAAAAACCATTTTGTCCAAATAACAGGAAGTATTACTTGCAAAATTTTTTTCTCCCCTAAAAATCAAAGACATTGAAAGAAAATAGTGAAATAAATGTTGTTTTAAATCCAAAATCACGACTTATGGTCTCTAAATAAAAGTTCCTATACATTTTTAGACATGGAAATGTCCTTATCTAGGTTGGGTATACGTTCCTCCTTTAATGGCTTAAGCGTAAATATTGTTCGACGCTAAAAATTCATTTTAAGAAAATAAAATCTTCTCAATGTTTGTGTTTGGTTCTCTTTTTAATTTCAGTGTACGTGAACAATTACGCCTTTTTGAGAGGGCATTTTAAGAGCTATTTTTGACATTTTGAGTTCAAAAGTTATTTCTGGAAGTGTTTAAATGAATTTTCAGAAGGGCTTTTGCTCTTCAAAAGTGTTTCTTGTCAAAGCCATAAAATATAGTTTCTTAAAAAAAACACTATTGAAATAGACTGAAACTTGTAGTAAAGTATCAATAATATATTATAAGCTAAAATATATTATTTTTGCAACAAAGAAATTGAAGCCATTTTGACCCATTAAACATTTTTTAAAAATATGATTCTAAACACTTACTGAAAAAGTACATCTCTTGTTTTCTTTTTTTACTAACTAAAAGCATAAATAGAAGTTGTACCAAACAGGCCCTCAATACTGTATTTGAAAATGTAACTTAGAAGCGTAAATCAAATTTATCGTCCCTGAGTGAACCATTACATGGTGCTTTTCCATTTTTATTAGGAGTCTAAACAAGTGGTTTTTTTTATCAGTGAGACAGGTGAAATAAAAACTAATGTCCTATTTGACAAAGTTAGTTTTAACTAATTTTCAGTTAATAACAATATAAAACTCTCATCTATTATAATAAAAGAAAAAAATTGATACAATATAAAACTATTATGTATTATAATATTACAGTTTTAATTAATAATTTTACTTATTGTACCAAACACCTTGCAAATTGTGAAAATTTAGAAGTTGCAGCGCAGCTGTCGTTTATGTAAGAATAGAAAGTAGATCCCTTAAAAAAAAAAAGAACAAAAAAATATTTAAAGTGAAAAAAAAAAAAGATGAAAGGTAAACAAATACATTACACATACACAACTCTGTTGGGGGCATTTTGATAAATAGGCTGGCCAGAATTTTTTTTTGACAAATAGGTCATTTTTTTTTTTTCAGTTTTTGGTATCAAAAAAAAGGTTTTTTAGACATCAAAACGGTTCCATTTTTTTTTTTTTTCAGCATGTTGAGATTCCTTATTCTGTTACAGTCATTTTTCTTTTTCTGTTAAAAAAACTGAGACAGTTTACCTACATAAAAAAACGTGTTTTTTTTATTCCAAAAAAAAAGAGGCCTTTTGTCCGATTAGGATTTTTTTTTTGCCTAGTTATCAAAATCTTCCACTCTTTTGTTTGTCTCAATTGTGGGTAAAAAAAAAAAAAAAGGAAAGGCAATTTTTGGAGTACGAACGACCAAAGGGCATTTTAGTAATTCCAAAGGGAGTTGAAATATTTAAAGCGCAATCCAAAAAAATCCAGCTCAGAATTCAGAATTTTAAAAGGAGCAAAAAAAAAAAAAACCGCGGTAAAGCTTTTTTATGGACCCCATCCCCATGTCTCTCCGCGATGATATATATGGGAATATCTATAAATATATATGCGTGTATATATAATATATATCCATTTCTCTCCTTCGGATCTTTCTCATTGTTTATTGAAACATCCAGCACAGCCTCCATTCTCTCTCCCCTCCTTCTCTCTCTCTACACTTTGTGTCGTCCTCACCGTGAATTGCTTCGCCGGTCGCCGAACAACCACCGTCTCCGATCGCCGGATGCTCGACGGGAAGGTAATCCTTGGTTTTCTGTTGTTTTGTGGTTTTGATTTTTCAGGTTTCGATGTTGAAATTTCAAAGTTGTCTCTTTCTTTTTTCTCTCTGATCTGCTGCTTGGACTTGGCCCGAGTTTTTTCCTTGAATTTTCGTCCGTGTTTGTGTTTGTGTTTGGTTTGCGAAGGAGTTTTCCGAAGTGAAAGTGAGATTAAGGTTATGGAACTTTTGATCTGAGATGTATTTTGTAGTTTGCCTGGAATTTTGAGTTTGCTTTGGTGAGTTTAGTTTAGAAGTTGTTGAAGTGATTTAGAAACGATATTCGTTGTTATTTTTATGTAGTTTTTCTCGGGAACCTAACAGATGGTTGACGACTTGACGTTTTCTTAAAGGAGTTGATTTGGTTCGTTTTGATCCTATTTTGGATTGTTTTCTTGATCTAATCTTCTCTCAAGTTCGTTGATTTTTACTTTAGATGATCATACATAAGAAAATTTGTTTTAATGGATAATTGTAGTATTATTATTTTTTTAATTTCCACTTTTTATTTTATTTTCAGATAAGAAGTTGGGAAAATCTCTTGCTTATTTTGAGCAAAAATTGTTTTTCCTAACATTACTTATATAATTAGACGGGGCAACTTCAGGAGTAGAGATACTATCTTTTGCTGAACTTACCTTGCATGGTACCCTTTCTTAGACTCTCTGAAAGACGAAACATACGCAAAAATTAAAAAAAGGGTTGAGTATGCCATTTTGGAGCCGGGTAATCAAATAAAGCGAGCGTGCCCAGTCTGAATTCTGTGGTAGATTAATTGAATGATAGATTAAGTCATTTTCTTTCATTTTGGGCAAACTTTATCAAATTCTTTTGTTTATTTTGGCTAAATCGCTGGAGAGAATAATTGTGAGGAGGGTTTTATGAACTTATTCATTTATAGTATAGCCTATGAGACTGAGAGAAAATTCGGAAGCATGTTAGTTGTTATTTTTTCTCGGGCCATATGAGGTACATGATGTAATTCATAAGAAACCGAGAACATGATCTCAATTCTAATTTCTAACATCATGCGGCTGTTTACGTTGATTAACTTGGATGAGGTTATGTGTTCATTTATTTTTCTTTTTTTTTTTTTTGTGATGCAGTAAAATCAAACAAACAGAAGTTAAGATTAGTGTTGTTCTTTTCTTTTTTCTTTTGCTAGTTTAATATGATTTCTAGGAATCAGCTTGACGTTGTGGTTGATTCAGGGATTGAGGTACATACCGGAGGAATGTGGTATATTCTAACCCTCCCCCCCCCCCCCCCCCCACAACCCGAAACATCCCCTTTTTTATTTTTTATTTTTTTGTTTTAGGTTTTTGTGTATCTCTGATTGTTTTTATAAGCAGCAGCCATTTTGGTTTCTACTGTTGAATACGTGTGTAAAAAAGAATATATGTGGATGGTCTTAACATTAATAATATCAAATGAGGAATATATAGCTCAGTGATCTTGTCCTGCTGAACTGTATATTGACATCGGCATTCTGTCTTTTGCTGCAGATTTATACATCTCTGGCGAGCATTAAGCATTAACTCTGTATGTCTAAGTTTCATTCATGGCATCAAGGTCGTGCGCAAACCTCTTAGATTTGGCCTCCGGAGGCCTATTGGATTTTCCTTGCACTCCTAGTCCAAGGACCCTTCCGAGGGTGATGACCGTCCCTGGCATTATATCTGATTTGGATGGCAGAAATGACGCGGACTCAGATGCTGCTTCATCTGTTTGTCGAGATCGGAAAATTATAGTGGCAAACATGTTACCCTTGCATGCAAAAAGGGATCCAGAAACTGCAAAATGGTGCTTCAGTTTGGACAAGGATTCACTTCTATTACATCTTAAGGACGGATTCTCTTCAGAAACTGAGGTTATTTATGTCGGTTCGCTCAAGGCTGAAATAGATCCGAGTGAACAGGAAGACGTTGCACAGACGTTGCTGGAGGACTTCAATTGTGTACCTACGTTTCTGCCCCATGATCTCCAGAGGAAGTTCTATCTAGGATTCTGCAAACAGCAGCTGTGGCCGCTTTTTCATTACATGCTACCCATTTGCCCGGACCATGGTGATCGCTTTGACCGCTCACTCTGGCAGGCCTATGTATCTGCTAATAAATTATTTGCAGACAAAGTAATGGAAGTGATCAATCCTGATGACGATTATGTGTGGGTTCATGACTATCATTTAATGATTCTTCCAACATTTTTGAGGAAACGATTCTATCGAGTCAAGCTTGGATTCTTCCTTCACAGCCCATTCCCTTCTTCAGAAATCTATCGGACTTTACCCGTCCGTGATGAAATTTTGAGGGGGTTGCTTAATTGTGACCTCATTGGTTTTCAGACATTTGACTATGCGCGTCATTTCCTCTCATGCTGCAGCAGAATGCTCGGCCTGGACTATGAATCAAAGCGAGGACACATTGGGCTGGACTATTTCGGTCGCACAGTGTATATTAAGATTCTTCCTGTAGGTGTTCACATGGGTCGTCTGGAATCTGTTTTGAATCTCGCCTCTACATCTGCCAAAATTAAGGAGATTCAAGAACAATTTAAGGGAAAGAAGCTAATTCTTGGAGTTGATGATATGGATATATTCAAAGGCATCAGCCTCAAACTTCTAGCAATAGAGCAGCTTTTGCAGCAGAAACCAGATTTGCAGGGAAAAGTAGTCTTGGTTCAGATTGTGAATCCCGCGAGGGGCTTGGGAAAGGATGTTTTGGAAACTAAAAGTGAGACATATTTAACTGCAAGAAGAATCAATGAGGTTTATGGATTGTCAAATTACAAGCCAGTAATTTTAATTGATCGTCCTGTCCCACGTTTTGAGAAGTCGGCTTATTATGCTGTAGCAGAATGTTGCATAGTAAATGCTGTAAGGGATGGAATGAACTTAGTTCCTTACAAGTATATTGTTTGCAGGCAAGGGACTCCTTCTATGAATAAAGCTTTAGGCATAGAAGCAGATGCTCCTCGCACAAGCACGCTTGTCGTGTCTGAATTTATTGGTTGCTCGCCATCTTTAAGTGGAGCGATTAGAGTTAATCCTTGGGACATTGATGCTGTTGCGGATGCCTTGAGTTCAGCAATCACCATGCCTGAGCCCGAGAAGCAATTGCGGCACGAAAAACATTACCGGTATGTTAGTTCTCATGATGTGGCTTATTGGTCTAGTAGTTTTGTGAAGGATTTGGAGAGAGCATGTAAGGATCATTACCGTAAACGTTGCTGGGGTATCGGTTTGGGCCTGCGTTTCAGAGTTGTTTCTCTGTCTCCAAACTTCAAGAAGTTGTCAATTGACCATGTCGTTTCAGCATACAGAAGAACAAATAGGAGGGCAATATTCCTGGACTATGATGGCACTGTTGTTTCCCAGGCTTCTATTATAAAAACCCCAAGCGCGGAGGTGATCTCCATTCTCAATTCTCTGTGCAATGATCCTAAGAACACTGTCTTTATTGTTAGTGGAAGGGGCAGAAGTTCTCTGAGTGACTGGTTTGCCCCATGTGAGACACTAGGAATTGCAGCAGAACACGGATACTTCCTAAGGTACGTGAGTTGTTAATTTAAACCGTTGGTGCAAATGATGTGTTGTTTCAATGTTCTTAGGTCTTCTCTTTGTTTTTGGTGCAGGTGGCGCAAAACCTCTGAGTGGGAGACCAGTCCCATCGGTGCTGATCTTGATTGGAAAGAAATTGTGGAACCTGTAATGAGATTGTATACAGAGGCAACCGATGGATCCAACATTGAGACAAAAGAGAGCGCTTTGGTGTGGCATCATCAAGATGCAGACCCAGATTTCGGATCTTGTCAAGCAAAGGAATTGTTGGACCACCTGGAAAATGTACTCGCTAATGAACCAGCCGTTGTCAAGAGGGGCCAGCATATTGTTGAAGTTAAGCCACAGGTATAAGCCTTCTCTTTCCCCACATATGCTGGTTCTTCTTCTTCTTCCTTTTTTTTTTTTTTTTTCCCGCACATAAGCATTTGGGTTTTAAGTTAATGTTGTATTACATGCAGGGAGTAAGCAAAGGTTTGGTAGCTGAAAAGGTTCTTTTGAGGATGGTTGATGATGGGACGCCACCGGATTTTGTGATGTGCATCGGAGATGATAGATCAGATGAAGACATGTTTGAGAGCATACTAAGCACAGCGTCTAGTCCATCCTCGCCTGCGCCCCCTGAGATATTTGCCTGCACTGTAGGAAGAAAGCCAAGCAAGGCAAAGCATTATCTTGACGATGCTACTGATGTTGTAAAGTTGCTACAAGGCCTAGCCAACGCTTCAGTCCCAAAGCCTCGGAATCTCGCCCATATCCAGGTTTCTTTTGAGAGTGCCCTTTGAGTTGAAAGGTGTTGGCTGGGATTGGTTCACTGGCTTTTGATACACTGGAACCATTGTTTTTGGTTGAAGGGATTCCCTTTTCTGAGATGATGATGATAATGATGATATATTATTGGCGATTGATCTTAACATGTTTCGTGGGAGGAGCTTTTGCTAATCGCTAATCTGATTGGTCCACTCAGAGAGAAAAGGTGATTTTGGTGCATTATCAGGACCTTGGGAAATGACCATTATTGATTTTGTATATGATGGTGATACAAATCTTGTATTTACAGGGTGCCCAAAAAAAAAGATGTATTCAGGATTGGTTTTACAGAGAGTCATTTAGTGGCTATTACATTGATCTCGGGCCCCACTGTTAACTTGTATAGATACAATGGTTCTTTTTCATAGTATAAGAAAAATGTCCAGTTTGTTCCAAAGTTGACTCTCAATTCTCTCATCTCTGTTTGCGACGCTTTTACAATCTAGATTTTTGTTTGCGAGAAAAAGAGGAAATAATAAGATAGGATGACATTTACTATTCCGGCGGCTGGAGATTTCTTCTGTGCAAGATGCTTCCCACTATAGCATCCTTAGCCAAAAAGCTACTATTCTGATGGGAAAAGATAATAAAAGTGAGGCAATGAGATTCCAGAGAATGAAAAGGGAGGAGATTATTGGCAACAAGGTTAAAACTATAAAAAAATGATTATTAAATAGTATAAAGTTTTTATATGTTATTGTAAAAAATTACTATAGTTTAAAACTTTTATATGTTATAGTATTTTGAAGACTGGTGTTGTTGTTCTAACAAGACTTGTCAAGCATTCTAATATTGGCTTCAAGGTTCTCATCTCTCTACCAAAAGTCCGAACAATCATGGAAGAGGATGTTGTTTGTTACATCATTGCACTATGGCTCATGCTTATCTTCATTGGTATAAAGTTCATGTTCTTTTGAAATTTTTGCAATGTGGGACAAAAGCATCAATTAAAAAAAGGGCATATTCATCGGCACTTTAGTGGTGCTAGATCAACACGTTTTATTCTACCAAATTAGGCAAACCATAGAAATAGAACATGCGTGACAAGCTCTTCAGATAGGAATCATAATCTTTAGAACTAATGGTGATCTAGAACATTCTACACAATTTCGAGTAATACCCTTAAAAGAACCAACTATGACCATAAAAAAAAAATATATATATATATATATATATCCAAAAAACAATATTTAATGTAATTTTTGAAGGTAAGTGAAGAATAATGTTGATCAATAATTACATTCTGATACGTTGTAACAATGTATGAAATTTTATGTAACAATCCTTGAGATTCGACCGGTCTATCCTACAGTTATCAATTATGTTGTAGCAAACAAGGCTTTGTCTGTCTATATATCTGCTTCTATCATTATCTCTTCGATTTCTGAGCAAGACGAACCGGGAAAAAGGCTACCTTTTACTTGTGCTTTTAACTAATAATAATAATAAAAAAAAGTTATAACTTTTTAACAAGTGTTTATAAATAATTTTTAAAAAAACTTTAATAGGTTTAAATGGTTTTAATTATTTTTAGAGGTTATAAAAATGTTATATTTAAATTTATAATGTATTATTGATATTTTGATATAAATTTTAAAATTTATTTTAGAAGTGCTTTTTTAAGAAGTTACATTTTATAAATTTGATAGTAAGTATTTTTAAAAAACAAAAGCTCTCTTGATAGTTTATCTAAATACTTTTAAAAGCAACTTTTAAACTTAAAAAACCAAAAATACCTTTTAAAAAGTCCTCTTAAACAAACCCTTCGAGGCTCTAGCTCGCTAGCTAGCTATCTACCACTTGTGACATGGCATTATCATTAAAAAATAGTGGCCAACTTGCTCCGAGGTAAACGTTGTCATCATCAGGCCCAGCCTGGCCTTTTGGCCAATTTTCCCATGGCTTCTTGCTGGTCCTTGGGTCCAGCAGAGCCCATCTTTCTCTCTCTTCTTTCTCTCTCTAGAGAATAGGATTACAAATAATCACGTCAAAAGTCGTCCTCTTTGGACGACCACGTCCCCTGCAACAATGACAGTCTTATATCAAACTGACATCATTTTCGGACTTCAGAATTAAAAACTATGAATTGACGCATGTTATTTATCACATGCAACCGTTGCACGTAAAATAGAATTAGAAACCTTTAATATCATATTATAAAGTAAGAAAAAAATCAAAACATGTGGGTCATTAATTGATACCTTGGACATGGCGAGGATTTAGGTAAGAGAGAATAAATGTGTGATTGCTGAACCTTTTTAATGAACAATAAAAATGTGAATTCTGTAAAAGATAAAAAGAAAGAAAAAAAAGCTTACCATATACTTTCTCTCTCTCTCTCTAAATGAGCCTTCTGTTTTTTGCTTTACTTTCCCGTTCCTTTTTCTCTCTCATTTTTCCTTTTTGTCTCTTTTCATTCTTTTTCTACACTCTCTATCTCGCCACACTCACGTACCAGTGGTTTTCAATTTTGCCGAAACCCAAAACCCTTTTTGAGTTGAGCATCTCTTTACTGAAACAAACCCCGGATAAATTTAGGGTTTTGCTACAATGCAGAGAGCTTGAATATCGATCAGAAGTTCATTTTGTGGATTCAAGTAATGGGTCGGAATCTTCTGGTTCTGGGTATAACTTTTCTGGTATTTTTCAGAGGTGTTTCTTCAGCTCCAACAAATGCACCAGCAAGTAAGTCAAGTTCAAATAATTACAAAAAAAAAAAAGTGTTTATTTGTTTGAACACTAAAGAGGCTAATGATATTATTAAGCTTTAGTCTATGATCTGATTTTATTTTTTTTTCGTTTGGAGCTTGAAAATGAAGTTACGTTTGCATTTTACGTGTGTTTTTCAGAGCTCATAAATGGGTTTGTGTCAAATGCGGTCTCTATGGCCATGAAATCTCTCCGGTCACTCAAATCCACGACCAAAACAGGTATAGATCTCTGATTAATGAGTTTTTTTTTTCCCTTTTTTAATTCTTAAAGTTTTTTCATTTTTTGTTTTGGTTCTGATTTATTATTATTTTTTTTGGGTGTATGGATTTGAATTTATGTAGCGATTACTGGTCGTCCATTGATGAAGTTTGAGAGTGGATATACCGTGGAGACTGTGTTTGATGGGAGCAAACTTGGAATTGAGCCTCACTCTGTTGAAGTTCTGCCCAATGGGGAGCTTCTGATTCTGGATTCTGCCAATAGTAATCTTTATAGGATCTCTTCCTCTCTTTCTCTTTGTAAGTGGATTTTTGTTTAGTGCCATTGAATAATTATATTAGTCTTTTGTTCTTTATGGATGGAATTAGCGTTTGGTTTGGCAAGTTAGAGCATATTTCATCGTATCTAAAAAATTTGAAGGGGTTTAGTTTGCTTTCACAAATTTACAGCTCAAGTTAATTTTAGGTTGTCAGGTGTTAGTTGGCGTGTTCTTACGAAGATATTTGATGTTCTTTCGCAATGATTGGTTGTGTTTTACTTTTACCATTATCAATCTATTTCTTATGTAGAATGCAAGAGTGCTCAATCAGTGAATCTTTTTTATGCATTATGGTTAATCCTTTTGTGCTTTACATGTTCTCTATTCCTAATTTTTTGTCCTTGGAACGTTTGGCACGTTGCAGATAGCAGACCGAGGCTGGTGGCAGGATCGGCCGAAGGATACTCTGGACACGTAGATGGGAAACTGAGAGAGGCAAGAATGAATCATCCAAGGGGACTTACAGCTGATGACAGAGGAAACATTTATATTGCAGATACAATGAACATGGCAATCAGGAAGCTAAGTGATTCTGGTAAGCAACATATGCATTATGTTTGCGTTTTTGTGTGCCAAATTAAGTTTTGGTGTTTCTTCTTTAAAGTTTGTCGTCGTCATATTATGTTGGTTGCTCCAAATTGGAGTTGTGAACTAGCCATGTTAAGATTCTAATATAAGTGAATTTTCTGCTGGTAGGGGTTACAACCATTGCTGGAGGGAAATGGGGTCGCAGGGGTAGTCATGCTGATGGACCGAGTGAAGATGCAAAATTTTCTGATGATTTTGATGTGGTTTACATTGGTAGCAGTTGCTCCTTGCTTGTCATTGACAGAGGAAATCGTGCTATCCGGGAAATCCAGCTCCATTTTGATGACTGTGCTTATCAATATGGCACCGGTTTTCCTCTCGGTATGCAACACCAGCCAAATTTTTTTTTTTTCTTTTGTTATTTGTTAGCACGCTATATATTGATCCTTTTGTCTCTATTGCAGGGATTGCAATGCTTCTGGGGGCTGGCTTCTTTGGTTATATGTTGGCATTACTGCAACGTCGAGTGGGTACAATTGTTTCTTCGCAGAATGTGAGTACTCTCCTTCGTTATGTTTCTCTACAATTTGATGCTAAATTGGCTTCGTTGAAGATATTTAACTTGAGCTTGCTTATTACATCGATAAATGGAGTTCAAATTGTTCCACCTAGGCTTTCCTGCAGTGTTTAGGGATTGTGTTTGGGTTCAGGTCGAAATATTTCCAAGAAATGAGCTGAAGTCATTTTTCATCTTTCTGTTCTGGAGATGGGACAAGTAGAATGTGCAAAGTGTTTATGTTTACCCACTTTTGCTATTACAGTGAATGAATATTGAAACAAAGAGATGTCATGTTCCTATTGCAAAATAGAGAATATTTTATAATATGTTTGGTTAACTGGTTTGAACCGAAAAAATTCTAGTTTGAATTGGCAATCCAAACACTCTGGTGGCTACTTTATTATTATTATTTTTTCCCGGTGATGTACATGACAAAATAGGGCGTTCATGCAAACCTCCCCTGGCAGTAACAACTTTACTATGAGAGGAGTTTTCATGTCCTTTCTAAAATTTGGGAACGACCTTTTGTTGTTCAAAAAGAGCAAAATCAAATTCCTTGCATTTTGTATGTTAAACGTGAAAGTTGAAACATTCTATTACTTTTGTATTTGTATTGCTTCTGTAGGATCCAGGCCCGGGGAAAACAAGTACTCAAGGAAGTGTATTTCACAAGCCTATGAAGTCGGGCAGGCCACCTTTAATACCAACAGAAGATGAGCAGGAGAAGCAAGAAGAGGGCTTCTTTGGATCCCTTGGAAAGCTTTTAGCAAACACTGGGACGTCAATGATGGAGATTTTGGGAGGAATATGTCCTGGATTTCGGCGAAAACGTGTGGACTATCAATGTCAAAGTACTCTACACCAAAAACATTCAAATAATTGGCCTGTGCAAGAAAGTTTTGTGATACCAGATGAGGACGAGCCACCTCCTACCATTGAAACAAGAACCCCCACCCCTCGGAAAACCTATGCTTTCATGTCCAAGGATGCTGAAAAGATCCATCAACTGCGTCAGAGTCGAGCCTTCTACAGCGGTTGGGATGATGATCTTCAGCATCAGCAGAAACAGCAGCAACAGCATCACCACAAGTACCACTCATCTGCTCCGCATGCTTACTATGAGCAAAGCTGCGAGAAAACGAATGAAATCGTGTTCGGGGCTGTTCAGGAGCAGGACAGGAAGCGTGACGCTGTGATCATAAAGCCTGTTGACTATGGAGGTCCCGTGTTTGATCATCACAACATTCGCTCCAGAATCAATTCTATGGGCTACAACTACTGCAAATGATATTTATAAGCATAATAGGAATTTTTCGCTCGACTTGTTTTGGAGCATAATATAAAAATTCAAGGTCATGGTGATAGGTACTAGGTAGTATTGGTTATGAGGTTCTCCGGAGAGTTGGTGCTTCTGAGGATCAGATATGTTTGATGTGGGGTTACCGGGGTATATTGATTCCGGCCAAAATAATCAAAGGCCATTTCTTCAAATATTGGTGGTACAGTGCATGATTGGTATTAAAAATTCATGTCATGCGCCTATTTTTTATTTGAAGGCTTTCTTGCTATTTTCCTTGCTTTTACTTTTGTTCCTTGGCATCATAACAATTTAAGAAAGTAAAAAAAAGGCAGATATTTTTTTTTATTAAATTAACAATGCCCACAGTGATACGACGATGCTATATGCCTTGCAAGCGCAAGCAGTAATCCTGCTTTTAGGACACCATTATAAATAAGGCAAATCAAGAGACGACCCTTGATTTGTACGCCATTTTCAATCAAGTTAGACATGGGCATGAGATATCATTCTATTTCAATCACGTGAATCAGAACTAAAACATCTAATAGAAAGTAGAAGTTATAAAGTTCATATATTTGCAAACTTCACATCTAAATACATACTTAAAGTCGGTTAAACACGAAACGAAGCATTAAAAGTTTCTCATTTCTTTCATCTTCTTTTGACTAAACCCGAGCAGCTGCCCAACAAAGTTCCCTCTATCAGAGTAGTTTCTTCGGCCACCTCTGCAAAACGCTTGATATTAGTCTTTATCATAGTGTCTATCCTCCCATCCCCAGGGCAGTCGGACAAAACAGAATCACGTCCCTCCTGATATTCTCCTCCTTGAATGGACATTTGGGTACTCGCCAAATTTGTTAACTCCAAATTACCATTAAAACTTATTAAGTCCTTCAGTTGATCATCATACTTCTGAGATTTCATCTTCTCGCTACCGCTACCGCTACCAATACTACTATCGACTTTATCGCTGTCGAGCAAAGAGACTTGTTCCTTTGGAGAAACTTGGGGTGCTAGATAATTACAACTGAATATAAGTGATAGATGAGAAAGGCCCAGCCAAAAGAGCCTCTCCAACAAGGAGAAAATCAAAAAGGAGTTAGCAACTGCGCTTCTGATGACGAAGCAGGGTATCTGAACTTGTTTCCCCAGATTGATTAGGCAAAGCTTCCATGTCTCGCTGAAACACTGTATCCTGGTGCCTTCCTGTCTACAAACAAAGCAACAGTTATTATGCCGACGTGCAAGTTTTCCGTTTTCATGTCCTTTTAAACAAATTTCAATGGTATCACATAAAGGGCACGAAAACACTTACACGAGAGAGGATATAAGGCCTTGCTGCTAACCCAACACCAAACCCAACAATACATGCCACTACCACTGCAACTGCCACACCCCAGACTGAAACTGACCCCACTCCTGAGAAGAAAGTAAAATAAAATTCATCGAAACCAATTTCTCGCTGCAGTAAAGCAATCGGCACATTGATTGGTTTTTACATCAACCAAACTTGTCAATTGGGCATTTCTTCGGACCCGTATGCTTTGTTCAGCATAACTGGGCCTTTATTGCATACATTGTTTACGAAGAACTCATAGCCATTAAAGCATAAAACAGTCAAAGCTCACCATGACTGGAACCCGAGTCCCTAACACAATCCTCACGCTTGAGATCAATCTGCCGCACCAACCAAGTCCCATGATCCGAAACCAGCAACGCACATATCTCCGGAACGAAAACCAGCTCGAAATCATTCGAAAGCGTCGCCTTCTGCACTGGCCCATCAGCCTTGCCTGTCTTGTTGTTCACACCAGCAATTGTACTAACACCTGTACACACAACAAGACAACAAGGTTCTTTCTTTCTTTCCCATTCCATAATCTATAAAACTTCTCATGAAACACATTAGGATTAGTTGCATAATTGTACCTTTTTTTCTTCAAAATTTGTCCCTCTGTTTTTAGAAACTATAAAAGTATCCTTAAATTTTAAAAACTTAGTTCAATTTCATCCTATGAATAGAAAAAATTGGATAAAACAATATGACCACCCTTAAATGGTTAGGATAAATATTTTATATATTAAAAATATAAAAAATCCTAAAACAAAACATCAAATTTTAAATAAAAATTTTAAATTTTATTACTTTTTAAGTTTTAAAATATATTTTTAAAATTTTTCTATCATAAACAAAAGGCTTAGTAAAGGTATTTTTATCTTATTAACGTATTTTTTAAGTCAAAAAAGTCCGTAAAAGATAAAATTAAAACAAATTTTTTAAATTTAAAGGGTTTCTGTAATTTTTAAAAATAAATAGATAAATTAAAAAATAAAAAAAATTAAGAGGCATAGCTATTCGATTAAGCTAAACTTATTATCGCTAAGAACAAAACAAAAACGTTAACAGAAAGTGACAGAGAATAAATGATAAGGCAATGGGACCTGTATCAGTGATCTTCCTAATCACGTTGTTCTTCACATCAGCCACATAAATATTTCCTCTCAAATCCATAGCAAAGCTTTGGGGCTTATCGAACCGGGCCGTTTCCAGTTTACCATCAGAATATCCCTCGCCGGTTCCAGAAAGCAATTTAACTACACTATCTGCCATTATTGCATTTTCAAATATTAGATATACTCATATATAGCATAAGTAAGATCATGAAACCCTAAACCCTAGAATTCACGCTTATGGAAAACATGCAGCGGCGGTTCATTCTTCGGTACCATTCGATGCGGGAAACGGTACGGAGTAGAAGGCACTCCTGGGAGAATCAAGGACGACCAAATCGGACGATCCAGGACGAAACATCACTAAACGCGGGTTTATCTCGAGCTTGTGGCCGTCGATCAACGTCTTCACCGTGTAGCCGTCTTCCACCACGACGTCGGCGCCGGCGAACACTGGAAGGACGATATATTCAAGGGATTAGACGCGTGTAAACAGAAAAAATGAAAAAAAAAAAAGAAAGTGAGAAATTTTTTGTAGCGAATGATCGGACTTACAGTGAAGTGAAACGAAAATGGAAAAGAGGAAGAGAGCGAGGAAAGAGGAGTCGGACGCCATGATCAAACTGTGGTCGGTGCGTACTGACTTCCCAAGCAATTCGTAAGGACTGGTAAAACTTTTTTTTTTTTTTTTTTGAGAATAATGGAGAATGAAGCTTGTTAAAGAAGAGAGGAAAAGAGAAGGAAGGAGATTGTCAAAAAGTTCTGATTTCTTTCTTGGGAATTTCTACTATGGAACCCATGCTGCTTCTCCACCGGTGGGTACCACGCTTTTTCACTTTGACCTTCATATGATTGGTGGATGTTGAAGAAGTACGAAACAGGTACTTGGGCCCAGGCTACCTGATCATACCACAATATTAATGATGGGTCTCACATATTTTTTTGCTTGTGGAGCTCTTTGCTGGGGAGTGTGGGAGAAACGCAGACCTTCCCACGGCCAGTGTGTGGTACGTGCCTTAAACGCAGGTGGAATTTATTTTGACGAGGCTGGGTCCCGCTGACAAAGGCCCATATGTGCACTAACCTAGCGAATGAAGTGATGACACGTGGAAACATTCAAACAGCTGACGAGAGAGTACTTGGTGGTTTGGCTTCAAATTTGGTCTTTTTTGACATTATTTTGTTCCCTTTTTTCTCCATACCTCATATCTATAGATAAATAATTAAACTAAAATTAATTATGTTACACATAAAATATATACAAAATAACTTACACACAAAATACTTATTTTTGCAGTATTTATAAAATTGACTCAAAATATTTATTTAAAAACTCAAAATATTTATTTAATACATAAAATATTGTAATTAAAGGATTTAATGAGAATTGATAATATAAAATGGTGATAACTAGCAGTACTTTTACATGTTCATTATGAACAATGATACAACGAGCAAGAATGAGTTTTTTCGCAAGAAAAATTTAATAAAATAAATATTTTATGAGATTACATCGTATTTATAATATTTAATTAAAGATATCAAATTTTAATTAATTTATTGCTGCTATTTAGTTTTTTATTTATAAATTTAAACCCCATATATATGAAAGCTATATGTTGAATTAATAGGCACATTAATAATTATGGGCGTTTTTTTATATTTATTTATAGTGTGTTTGATAATCTCAATTTCAACCAAAACTTTTTATTTTCTACTGTGGAAAGCTATGATATACTACAGTTTCAATAACAAAGTTAGCTAAAATATAAAGCTCTCACCTACTAAAGTGTTTTTAACCAAAATTAGTTTAAGTCATACTTTTTAAATGCCATATAAGTTATCCATAACATATACAAATGAATAAATGTCATTTTATTTAAGAGGGCGTCTATCGACACCCCCTATTTTACTCTTTACACACTTTTTGAATAGAATTTCTTGTTGCTATAATACCCATTACTGAAATTACTTTGAAGAACAAAAAAAAAAAATCAGAACAAAAATATTTCAAAAGACAACTCATACACACCTCATCTCAAAAATGAAAAAAAAAAGAAAAATTATAGTACCTTATTTTAAAAAGAAAGAATAGCCATTTTTAACATTAAATAGCCTTCCCATAAAAAATACGTGCTTTCTTTCTTCTTCCAAATTCATATTTTTAATTTAATTTTGATTATTTAATATAAACCAATTATATAAATTATTTCAACTCATTGATCTATGAAGAAAAAAAACTTAACTTCAGGAAGTTTTATCGTTTAATATAAAATAATTATATAAATAATTTGATCCCCAATACTCCTGATTTACTAAAACGAATTGTATTAGCATACAAACTGAATACAGTTTGCCCATTAGGAATGAATTCTATAATACTTTTGTAAGTATATAAAAAGATTTGGTATAATTTGTTTAAAATGACCATCAAACTAAGAGTGTAATTTGTTATATATATATATGCCAACTCAGCTGAAGTTTCAAATAAGCTCCATGTTTTTTTTTTTTAAATGCTTCTTTAAAGTATCACGTGAATTTATTTGATAGAAAACAATTGTATTTAGGAATAGAAACTTTTTTGGTATTTTAAGAATGGTGTGACAATTAGAGTAAGGGGTGCCTTAAGAAAGAATATGTGAAAAGTAAAATGAAGGATGTCAATAGATGCATTTTTTATTTAATTAATTAGCAATATGTTAATAACAATGATCAAATATTGGATTCAAATATTAGATCTATCATTGGCGGTTAAGGTTATAATAACAGTGATTAAGGACTCCAAATTTAACCACTTCATAGTAATTATTTTTACATTTTTTACTATAAATACTCATGTCGACATTTATATGGTTTTAGCTGAATTAACACAAAATAATTATTTAACACACAACTATAGTGTTTAAGGGATTTTTTATTATAGCTAAGGATTTAATGACAAATAAAAGTGCAAAATGATGATAGTAAAGGATTTAATGATATTTTCATCATTTTACACTTTTATTTTTCATTAAATCCTTTAACTACAACATTTGTATGCTGAATAGTTATTTTAAGTCAATTTTGCAAAAGCACATGAATATGTATTTTTAGTGTGTTTTTAAATTATTTTAACTTTAAAAAAGTGTTTTATTTTTCTAAACATTTTGTGTAAAAAATAATTAATTTTAGTTTAATTATTTTTCTGTAGATTTGAAATCTAAAGCAAAAATGAAACAAACCGGTGTAAAAAATATCAAATTCAGATCTAAAACAAATTTTCTCTTTCTCCGTGTGATTGCTCACCATTGTTGTCGCCACATGTCCTTATCCTAATGGCCATATCCACCTGCATCAGCACCATGTTAGCGGAGCTCAGACTATTCAGCAGTCCCTCGTCCGTGCCTACAGACCACGGTGCAGCCCAGCTACGCCATTTGGGCCACTCGCCTATGAGGCTCGTCCAAAACTCTCTTGCAATAATGCTTAGTAAAAATTACATAATTTGTCCATTTTTTAAGGAGTGAATAAATATTTGTCTTCGTTATGCAAATATTACTTTTATGTCCTTTTTTAAAAATTTCATATATTCAAAACTCTATAATACCCTTTAACTAAATATCATCACGTATTTAAATTTTTATAACAAATTTCCTTATTTTTGGAATAGTTAAATTAAGAAAAAATATACACGTATATTTCTTATTTTAACATATTACATTGATGCGCTATCATTATTACTTGAAGTCTTAAAAAAATATATGAATGCCATTGAGTATCATTATCATTACGTATCATTGACTTAATGATATAACAATCATATAACCTATAAGATATACAAAAATACTTAATAAATACTATATCACTAATTTAATTACATATCACAAAAAATCAGGAAATATTATTTACTTGAAATCTTAAGAAATGAATGTCATTGCGTATTATTATCATTATGTATCATTAACTTAATGATATATTAATTATATAACTAATAAGACACATAAAAAAACTTAACAATACTGTATTATTCATTTAATTGCAACACTATAATTTTAATTTGTCAGTAAAACTATATCATTAATTTAATTACAATATTTTAATTCCAAATTGTTAATAAATCCAACTTGTCGATAAAAAAAATTCATCTTTTCAGGGAATTTCAAAATCATTATTTTAGATACCAATTTAAATTTAAGCAATAAACACCCTAATTTAAGGATTTTTTTAAATATAATGATATCATAATTTGTTTGAAATCTTAAACATGTATATTATAGTTATTCTGAAAAAATAAATTAAACATAACAATATCATCGTTATGGTCATTAATGTCTTTATACATATGCATTAAGACATATAAAGAATAATTATGAACTGTAAATATATTTCAATTCTACAAATAACAAAAGGCCATATGTCTTTAACCCTAATACTTAAAGCTACAGGGCCCACTTCTTTGATGCCTTTAATCAGACATGTGCATCCCAAGATGCAACATAGAAGTGGCATGAAAAATATTAACGTGCGATTTTGATCGTAGGATTGTCCAAGGAATACTCCATTGGGGGAAAAAAGCATGGGTTCCAAAGTATAAATTCTCTTCTTTTTGTTTTCTGTTAAAAAGGTTTTGATTTTTGACCTGCAATTTGCAAAATGAAATAGAAGATTCCTTTAAAGAATTGCATCAAATAACACATAATATAAGCAAATAGTATATTTTTTTAAAATATTTAAGTATATAATATTTTTCTGATCTTATGTTTTTTTTGTACAATTGAATTTTAAATTTTCTCACCATATTTTTATTTTTGTTTTTCTTATTTTTCTTTCCGTTTTTGTTTTTTGTTCTCTTTCAGTTGCTTCGTTTTTCTCTCTATGTTATTCCATATAAAAGTAAATTTCATTTTAATTTAAACACGTTATTTACTAAACATTATAACATTTTGGTCTATTTATTTATTCGCAATTGATGATGGCCTAATTCTCTCCTTTTTGTATTCTTTTATCAATTAGGTTTAGTTACATATGTATCTTATAGTTTCTATTATTTATCAATTTGTCTCTCTATTTTGGAAATTTTGTTTCAATTTTATGTCTCGTAGACTTTTTTGACTGAAATATAAAGATAAAATAAAAAATGCCTTCAATTAAATCTAATTTGTTTATAAAAATATATGTTTCTTCTTAAGAAAAAATTTAAACTAATATTTTAAAATTGAAAAGGTCATACAACTTAAGATTTTTTTAATTTAATATATTTTTTTTATTTATTTTTTTTATTTTTTGTTTTTAATATATAAAATGTTTTTCATAACTACATGAGGAATGATAACAACACTCCTTTTTCCTTTTATAAATTGGAAGAAGGATGGTTAGCCAAAGTGGATGAATATCTATTCCATTTACTAAACTTGTGTTGCATGCTTTTCCTTTCTTTCCCATTCACCCTAACCAAACATGACCTTAGAGTTTGGCACAGAATCTACTAACATGATAAATTACTATTTAAATAAAAAATGGATAGTAGAATCCATGTGTCAGACAATGAATGCAAAGAACCAAAAAAAAAAAAGAAAAAGAGCTATCACTTCACTAAGTGTTTAGGGGTAATGTTTTTTGGGGTAATTTTTTCTATTCATAATGATGAAATTAAAATAAGTTTTGAAAATTCAAATAACACATTTGTAGTTTTTAAAAGGAGAGGGATAAATTGAGAAATAGTTAAAACTAAAAGATACAATTATATAATTAACCTTATCGGTAAGATGACTTTTAAAAAATTTCAATTAGCAAAATGACTTTCTTCTTATAGGGTGTTTGGAAGAGTAGCTCAAACCAATGGTTTAAACTATGAACAATATAAAACTCTCACATGCTACAGTTAAAAAAGTTACAGCGTAAAGCTCTCACATGCTACAGTTCTTAATCCAAAACCGATGGTTTAAACTACTTTTCCTAAACACCTTATTAAAAAAAGTTAAAATAAGAGTTTAATAACTTACCTAATAAATTAAGAGGTTGGCCTTTGTTAAGAAAAAAAAAAAAAAAGACAACAACAGCAGCAGCAGAAAATGTGAAGCGTGAAAAAACACAACCATAAAAAAACCTAAATCTTTCTCTTTTCATTAGCTCTTTTTTTCTTCAAACAAGCATTGTTTCTCACCCTATTTTAGAAACCACATGCCTACTCAAAGATCTAGATCTAAAAAACTTGAAAAAATTCGTATCGTCCCTCGAATAGAATATTGCTTTGGAGATGGAAGAAAGTCCAACTTTTTGCTAAAGTTTTGAAGACTAGTTATTGAGTTAAATAAGTTAAGTTTTAAAGGCTTATTTTGAATTGTATGCTTACATTTAGAATAAAAACAAGAATTTTGTGGAAAAAAAAAACACAAAGTGATTTTTGAAACTTATAATATCAATCCGAAGGTTGAAAATGACTGAAATTGAAACAATATGGACAATCAACAAGTGTTGTTCTAATCAGATATTAGTTGTTTCGTGAGTTTTTTTAGTCGTTTGGTATATTATCAGGTTGTTCAGAGATTTTTTTTGAGTTGTTTGAATATTAATATTTTCAATAATTATATTTGGAATTGTATTATTATACCTAGACTAAAAATATTAAGCTTTCGTGAAAAAAAAAAAGAAAAGAAAACAAAAACAATACCACAACAAAGGTTGAAGATGATTGAAATTAGAATGACCGAAGCAATAAGCACATGTTGTTCTAATCAGATATAGGCTATTCTAAGAGTTTTGTTGGTCATTCAGTGATTTGTTAGGTTGTTCGAAGAGCTTTCTCGATTGTTCAAGATTATTTGGATATTAATATTTTCAATAATAATCTCATATATATATATATTATCAAATCATATGTTTTGTAACTATTTAATTCACTAATTTATATATAATTTGTTATAGGTGGGATCGTATTCACGTCTTCTAGACTATAAGGGAAAATAGGAAATTACAGATAACAACTTTTAAAATTAGGTTAGAAGTAGTTTGATTAAGGGCCTTGTGGTTGATAGGAATATCAAATTTCTTGAATCAATAGAGACAATTTACAAATATATATATATTGATCATAGTGAACCTACAATTGAAATATCACATTTGTCCGTTGGTAATGCATTTGGTGAGATTATCGGACCGACTTTTATTTCTGATGATCTATATATCGAAGATATTATTTTATATAAAAGAAAACAGAGGATGATCATACACGTCATGCTCAAAGAACATTAGAAAAAAAGAAAAAGAAATGTGCCTAGGAAGGGCTCTATAATGACTATTTTGGCCGTGGGATATCTAAAGGCCCGTTTGTTTCGATACTTGAATAACGGTTTGAATCATTTTGCTATAGTATTTTCTCTCATAAAAATTTAAATATTCATTTAAATACTCTATTCAAATACTCGAACCAAACGGGCCCTAAAGAAATCCCAATGATTGTAAGGAAAAATTGAATTGCAAGCCAAGCCTTATTAAAATTAATATAAACATTGAACTTAATCAAATGCCTTAAAATGTGCATTAAAAGACACCTTATATGTTTCCTTCAGCTATTTTGGTGTTAAATTAATGGATAAATTATTCACCAAAAAATTAATGGATAAATCAAGTATTTTGTAAGAACAACTATTCAATTGTTCCAATAGATTTTTCGGTAATTCACACTATTTCTCGATTGTTTATAGCCCCTTCATTAATTAAATCAACTTAATTCATTGTTATTCTAATATTTAGATGTGATATTATATATTAGTACTTGTACATAAGTGTTTTGATGAGTGTTGTAATAATCCACCGTGAGCAAACATACTTATACGGTGTTTGACAAATATGGTGGACCTGAAAACTTTTGATTTTAAAAACTATAGTATATGAGAGTTTTACATTGTAGTATATTTTTACTTTTCTACTATAGCTGTTGAAAGCTTTTATATTGCAGTTAGTTAGAACCAATTGGTTCTAACCAACTTGCTAAACACCTTATTAGTCAAATGTGAATAAATATGAAATTTTTATTAAAAAAAACTCTTGAACTAAATAAAATGCCTTAAAATATACACCAAAGTCATCGAATATATTTTCCTTAGCTTTATTGGTATTTAATTAAAAGATGAATTAAATATTTTGCAGGAATAATCGATCAATTGTTTGAATAGATTTTTCAGTTGTTCATAACATTTATCGGTCGTTCATGGTTTTTTATCAATTAAATCAACTAAATTTAATGTTATTCCAATATTTAGATATGATATTACGTATTAGTATTTATACATAATGTTTTAATGAGGGACGTAATAACTCACTGTGAGCAAACATACTTAGTTAAATATAAATGTATTTAGAATTTCAAGAAGAATTAAAAAAAAAGAAGCTCTTCAACCTAATCGGATATACATTCTCTAGTTTCATATGTGTTTCCAAAAGGGGATTTCAACCAAAAAAAAGAAAAAAAAAAGAAAAAGATTAGCAATTTAATGTATACATTTTTTTTCATCAAAGTAATTAAATGTTTGTTACCTTCAACAAATAATCAAAATGTGCGTAAGTTTTCATTTAATCTTGAATAGTAATTTAACGACCTACTAGTCTCGAGCGAGGCACTTACTTTAAATGACCAATAGGGTTATGACTTTGGACCATGACGAGCCTCTACAAGTTCGTATACGTAACTCTCCGCCAATCATACTCTACGGTGAGCTCCGCGAATGGTTACAGTCTGTGATGCTATCCATACCCGAACAGAATTTGTATTTTCGTCGTTTGTTTATAATTTTCATTAGATTAAACTAAATTAAATTAAATTCATTTTTATTATGTTTGGTTTACTGGAGAAAAAAGAGAGCATTTCTTCGCAGGTGAAGGACCGGCCCTCCGAAGCGAAACTCTCTTACTCTCTCTCTTTCTTCGTTCTCTCTCGTAGATCCAGAATCTCTCTTTCATCTTCGTCTCTTTCTCTAGATCTCTCAGAAATCCTGTTCTGATCTCGGACTTGCAATTCAGACTCTTTGCTTCCTCTGCCGTTGAATCTGAAATCGCCGACTCACGACTTGATCGTTTAGGCCTGGGTTTGTGTTCCTCATTCGGATCTGTTTGGAGCTTCACCACGGAGTTATCAATGAATCCGTTTTCTTCCGGAACCCGCTTGCGGTAAGCTTTCTTAGCAATTCCTTCAAATGTTATCAGATCGTTTGGAAATTTATGTAGAACAGCATGTTTATGCATGTATATGAGCTCAATTTTATCGGGTTTTGGTTGCTCAAATCGGAATTCGGGGAGATTGGTCGTTGGAAGCTGTGAGTAATTGGTTTGGAGTGGTTTATGATTTGATTTAGGATTAGTTCGTGTGCGCATTTTCTTGATTGGACTTTGATTCGTGGTTGTTGAAGCTGTTTGATTTGGTGATCAAGTAGCTGAATTGGGATGAAATGTGTCCTAGGTTTATTTTATCGGATTAGGCGGGTTTTTTGTTGTGATTCTGGAAGTTCATGTTGAAATGAATGAAGTAGTGCTTGAATGGTTCTTTGAATCTGTTCGATTGTGTGCGGTTTTGTCTACTCTGTTGTCTGACGTACTTGTGGGGGGAGATTAGGATTTAAAACTCTCTGAAGGGTTTAGAAGTTGTGCATTGAGTTTATTGATGCTAAACTTCTCCTATAGAACGTTGCAAATTTGAATTTTAGAATACCCGTTCTTTTGCGAGTTTCTCATATGTTTTATTTTCAAGGACCCCCTGCCTCGCCAATGATGACAATTTATTGCTTTAGGATGTTAACAGAGTCTCGAAAGAGAAGGTTTCGCTGTGAGAGCTATTTTGAATATTGGTTTTATGTTGTATCAAAAAATACTTTAGGGTCTAGCTGAAAAATCAGCATTTTTGGTTTCAGTTTCTTTTAAAAAACTACCATAGGCTATAGCTGCACAATCAGCCATTTGGGATTTCAGTTTCATGATTTCATTCTAGGAAATAGTCTATTGGTTGATGTGCTTATCTTGTATTAGGATATTTGTTTCCCAGTCTTTTCAGTAATTTAAATGGAGTGAGTTTTGAATTGGCACCTTGCATTTTCTTTAGAGTGATTAAGGAAGACCATCATCTCTTTTGTGCTTAACACTTATGATATTTCTTGCTATTGGAATTGTATCATACTCGCATGCATGAAGACAACAAATAAAAGCTGCAATAAAGCTAGAAGAGGTTTGGTAGATGTCCTAGGTCTAAATACGAAACGGTTTGCCAGAAGCGTGTGTATTTTACCCGTGCAAGAATCAATATTGGACTCCAAGCATATGTCATGTTCTATTAGTCTTTCTTCTAGATAAGTAAATCTTAACTCATCATGGAGTTTTCCTTGTATTTACTTACTGTTGTGGCGTAGGGACATGATTCGAGCTATACGTACTTGTAAAACTGCAGCAGAGGAACGTGCTGTTGTGCGAAAAGAATGTGCAGCTATACGTGCTTCAATTAATGAAAATGAGCAAGATTATCGGCATCGTAACCTGGCTAAGCTCATGTTCATTCACATGCTTGGTTACCCAACACATTTTGGTCAAATGGAGTGCTTGAAGTTGATAGCATCTGCTGGTTTTCCTGAAAAGAGGATAGGTTATCTAGGCCTCATGTTGCTTCTTGATGAAAGACAAGAAGTTCTTATGCTGGTCACGAACTCCTTAAAACAGTATCCTGCTTTTTGTTGACTTCTTTTAAAAAACAAAAAGAGTTCTGATTTTGTTTTCCTTTATTAACCTCCCTTCGCTCATCTAAACTTTATTTGAATGAATATATTCTTCTTGGGGTCTTCACAAAAATATCAAATGGGGAAATTTTGATTTTTATTTTTCCGTTGGCAACTTAACTTATATCTTAGAGATCTTAATCACACTAACCAGTACATCGTGGGACTTGCTCTCTGTGCTCTGGGAAATATTTGCTCAGCAGAAATGGCTCGTGATCTTGCACCAGAAGTAGAAAGGTTGCTGCAGTTTCGAGATCCAAACATCAGGAAGAAAGTAAGTTTCCCGAAATTTCTATGCCACCTGTTAACCTAACATTTCATTTCTCTTGGAACCTGTGTTTTGCATGATTTTGTTTTTTAAACTTAACATCAAAGGGATGGAAAGGGGACTGGAGGAGCTTTAGTTAACATGAAGTTAGCAATTGATGGCCCTGCTGAAAATAGTACTCTATCAGGAGCAACCATTGATCATAACTCACGACCTATTGACCTTCAATATTTTAATTTCTCACAATGAGTAGAAACATTCCATCCACATAAGGTGTAAAAAGTCTTCTGCTGAACGATTATTTGACATATTTTCTATTTGAATCTGACATTAAAGAAAAGGGGCTAGAGGAACCTTAGATAACCTGAACTTAACAATTATCGATATCCTTGCTGAAAATTAACTCTCTATTAGCAGAAACCAATGGATGATGACTTGTGACCTATTGACCTTTGGCATTTTGAATTTTCACAATCAGTGATTAATTATTCCATGCATTAAAGGTGTAAAAAGCCTTTTATAATTTTGTTTTTGTTTTTGTTTTTCCTGAAAGTGGAGCAATTATTGAACATATTTGCTGTACAAATCCGAAATTAAGAGCGTTAAAGATGTTACGTGTAGATTGATTCATCCTATTTTGTATTTTTGACTTAGCTTGCAAGTGCTTTGTTGCCGCTTTTACTTTGTCAAGAACAAAGGAATATGCTAAGTATTCAATTGTAATTGGTATTTGGAGGTGTTTTGTAAAACTTTTGCATGTAATCTTTTTTGTTTCCTTTCCTCGAATGTGTAGTGTTTAACAATTTGATATTTGTCTTCTATTCTCTGACGGGTTGTCCAAATCAATTAGACTTTCAAGCTGATCTATGCTCGCTGTTTATTGTCAGGCAGCATTATGCTCTATACGGATAATAAAGAAAGTTCCAGACTTGGCAGAAAATTTTATAAACCCTGCTGCTTCCTTACTTAAAGAAAAACATCATGGAGTTTTAATCACAGGAATTCAACTTTGTACAGATTTATGTAAAGTCAGTGCGGAAGCCCTTGAATATTTTAGAAAGGTAACTTGACTATATCTGTTGACTAATCTGTTCACAAACAATAATAGTGGTAGAAGACAAGAAGTGCTTTGGAAAAATAGTAGGAGGATTAAACTCTTCTTTGCAAGATATTATCTTTTTCAATTTGTCTTGTTTGTTGTTATTGTATGAAAGCTTTGGTTAGTTTTCCAGTGGTCTACGTAATGAGGTAGCTGTTCACATGCCTGGGTTGTTTATGCCTCTCTCTCTCTCTCTCTTTCTCTCTGTCTCTGTGTCTGTGTGTGTGGGGTGGGGTTGGGGGGGTTATTTATCTGCTTGGAACTCTACAATCTGACTTTATGGACACTATGTGCTAGAATCTGAAGTCAAGAATAGAAGTTGCATTTTTAAAGTTGGGATTATACCTTGTTCAAAAATTCTAGGTTTTCTTATAAATATCTAATTTGATGATATAACTTCAGCTATTGTGTCTAAAGATAGCTCCTATATAGAGTTGCTTATGTAAGCGTATTTATTTTTTCACTACGCTGTTGTTTGAAGAAGGAAAATGATCAGTAATACTAAGATACTGGTTTTTTGTGGCTGGTCTCTCTCTTTTTTTTTTTTTAAACTAAATAGATGTCACAACTGTTAATGTAGAAGTCAATAGAGGGTTTGGTCAAAACTCTGAGGGATGTTGTCAACAGTCCTTATGCCCCTGAGTATGACATTGCGGGCATCACAGATCCTTTCCTGCATATCAGATTGCTAAGGCTTTTGCGTGTGTTGGGCCAAGGAGATGCAGATGCTAGTGATTGCATGAATGACATACTTGCCCAGGTTAGCTGTTACTCATATTCGATCTCAAGTTTTCAGTTAGACTTGGGGTTATTTATATAATATATTAACTTTTTGCTGCTTAACCATATTTTCAACTGCAATGATTTTATGCTTTATGTTTTTAAACTGTGATTCCTTTTATAATGTTACTATTTCTCATACTGCATTCCCAACATTAGAACTCTGGAGATCCACATATTTCATTCATTTAATTCATGCTTATGCAATAGCATATGATGATGTTTGGAATATTATAAACCATGGTTTTGCAATAAGTTTAGTCTATTAGGACAAAATTATGCTCATAAATCTCTCATTTAATCTCCACGTGTGTGCATTTATTGTTGGGTTTGGGGGGGATGTTGTGCACACGTGAATGTAGTGACTGATGAACATACGTATCTTCAATTCATGCTTCCTAGAAAGGTTCATTACATGAAGAAAACAAAATTAAAAAATTAAAAAAAGCTTAGGCATGTAACCTTTCAACATTAGAACACAGTTATGAATTGACTAGCACGCCACAATTTTCCCATGTCCACTCTCATTATTCAACATTATCTACTCTCTCTCTCTCCTTTTTTTTTTTATTTTATAAATCAACATAATCTATTGATACTTGTTGCTTATGTGATAACTGATAATGTACTTAGGTCAATTGGTTATGCCATTACATTCTACGTGGGTGTATGAAATAAATTTTGATGCAATATGACCCTATTGCCTTTTTGAGTCTGTTTGTTAATGTTGTTCATTACGATTGCTTATACTTGTAATTGGTGAAAGCTATTAATGAGGAGCAGTTGCATCATTTTTTTTGTCAAAGTTAGCTCCTCTCCAGGCCTCCCTTTCATTTGCTGCTAACATGTTATATCATTTCCCAGGTGGCAACAAAAACAGAGTCGAACAAAAATGCAGGCAATGCGATTCTATATGAATGTGTAGAAACCATCATGAGCATTGAAGACAACGGTGGCTTGCGTGTGCTTGCAATCAACATCCTGGGAAGATTCTTATCAAACCGTGACAACAATATCAGGTTCCTTATCACACTTGCATGGGCATGGTTTTATAATCTTTTAAAACACAATATTTGGATTTTAGTTTATAATACTAATTGAAACTGTTACAGATCTGTTGTCAGAATAGTCATGTTTCATCATAAACTTAACCTTGCATGATTTTACAGATATGTTGCGCTAAATATGCTGATGAAGGCTATTACAGTAGATGCTCAAGCAGTACAGAGGCATCGAGCAACAATTTTGGAATGTGTAAAGGTATTGCATGGTCGTGTTTATTTGCTTGAGGACAAATAAAGCACTGCCACTTTTTTTTTTTTGTTGAAGACCTTGGAGACCAATACTTCTTATGTCTGTTTTTCTCCTTAATTTTTTTTTTTTGGAAACATTTTAATTATTCCCTTATGATTTTGTGGCTTGGGAACAGTGACGAACATTAATAAGAGAACTGCAGTCAAATGTTTTTTTAGATCTTGCTAAAACACCATGTTAATTATCTTTACCTGTGGAATCTGTCAATCTTTTTCCTTGGCTCTTGATTGCTATCTTCAACATGTTCTGTTAATTGTTTAGTTTAAAATATGCCTTTTACATATATGAATCCTACCATATTGTTGTTATCTACAACTTGTGTTGTTAATACATATATATATATGTATAAGACAAACTGTTAGGCATAAAGATGGATTGAAGTTGTTCAAAGGATGTCTGATGCTTTATCTTTATTGGTGTTTGATTCATCTCTTCAACTAATGACAAGAACCAACAATGCTGGTAAACTAAACTACAGATTGAAAAGCTTGTGAATTTTTCTTTGTTTACCCCAGGACTCAGATGCTTCTATTCGGAAAAGGGCTCTTGAACTTGTTTATGTTCTTGTAAACGAGAGCAATGTGAAGCCTCTGACAAAGGAGTTAATTGATTATTTAGAAGTAAGCGATCAAGAATTCAAGGGAGATCTCACGGCAAAAATATGCTCCATTGTAGCAAAGTAAGTTAATCCTTTATGATTTTTAAGGTGGTGTCTTTTTTCTTTTGGAAATAACAAACTGGATTTTAATTCATGCTATGCGTTGGGCTTAAAGTTATTACTGCTTCATTAAAAAACAGAAATGAAACAGAGAAACAGAAACAGAAACACTTTTTTGCAAAGTGCTATCACTAGGATGTAAGATTTTTTTTTTTTTTTTTTAAATAATTTTAAGTAGGCTTACTGGGTGAGATAGCTGCTCACTAATTTCTTGCAATGATTTTTTGAGGTTTCTACTGTGGTGAGACGGCTGCTGTCTAATTTTTGCTCTTACTAGTGCCTGTTGCCGTCAAAATTACTGTGTACTTTTGATGCAGCTTCGGCAGTTGATTCCAATTCGCTCTTTCTAGTTTTCTACATAACTGTTCTATGTAACATAATGTTGACATGTCTTTCTATTTTCTGTCTTGCTTCGATTGATAATACTTGTTACTGCTGCTGGTTTTTTGTATTAATTGCTTTATTTTGTTTGGATTCAAACGTAGTTCAATGCTTTAGGATTGGTTAGGAATGTAAAACAAAAAACTGACTCGACAGAAAGCTTAATTGATATAGGTTTTCCCCCGAGAAGATCTGGTACATAGATCAGATGCTGAAGGTTCTTACAGAGGTAAATTTAATGGAAATTTATGTCTACAGTTCATGTTGCTTTACTGAAGTGTGTTTAGAAAATTAGGGTGATTTTGACTTATTACGTGCTCTGATCGACACTAGCGTCCTAACTAAATAACTTTTTTGGAGCAGCCACATAGGGGTATTGTCTGATTGTTCTTCTTACTGGTCCCATATGTGCTATTTTTTAATTTTCATTTTTAAAACTGGAGCCCTATGTGCTATCAAGTATTAAATACTAAGTTACTGTCTCAAATTCTCCTGTAAATCTTTGGAGTCATTCTGCTGGTTTCTATGAGGAAATGTTGCAGCATAGATTATATTTTAAACAGTCGCCTTTAACAGCGCTTTTTTGAGATCCTAAATTCTAATCAATATCAACTCGTTGCACATCCAATACTAAAAAATCTTTTTATTAGCTGGTTTTTTCGTCATTCATGATTTGCTTTAGTTGCCCAGAATCCTTTGGAATACCATGGGAGTCCTGTAATATTTTTTTGCTAAATTCATCGACAGAATTTATGAATCCTTTGCATGACTCATCACATTAATCGTAATTCTAGTTATTCTTGGCCGTTCCTGACATTTTTTAACACTTTTTTTTATTATTTTATTTCAAGTGCTAAGAACCTGCTGACATTTATTGTATGCTTAGTAGGCTGGAAATTTTGTGAAAGATGAAGTATGGCATGCCCTTATTGTTGTGATAAGCAATGCTTCTGATCTCCATGGATACACTGTAAGGGCACTATATAGAGCATTCCAAACGTCTGAACAGGTGGGCAATTATTCTCTCCCTTTTCATATTATTTTGATTATCGAGGCATGGATATGATTATATCCTGAGTGATTCTTTTCATTTTATTTATTCAGGAAAGTCTTCTTCGAGTGGCAGTTTGGTGCATTGGAGAATATGGTGATATGTTGGTGAATAACGTTGGCATGCTTGATATTGAAGATCCAATAACAGTAAGTGCATGCATCTCCGGATCAAGTTATACGAGTTTATTTGTCAGTTTTCATTTTTAATGTTGTTTCCGGAAAATATTTACTATAAAAATTGCTATTTACTACGGAGCGTTAGAACTTGGACAGATGCTGAAAACTGTTAATAAGTCAGTTTACAGCTTGAAAGCAAAGTTCTTTCTCATGATTTTTTAAGAGATAATAGTATCAAGATATCGCCGGTGTAATGACGCAAATTTCATTCTTGAACTTGTGGATTTTTGATACTTGACTTCTTGCACTATGCCGTTAAAATTTGCATCCGCCTTTTGCTTATGTTCATGAAGCAGGAAGGTTTCATTTGGTTCTAACATTTTTTTTCTTAGCAAACATTGCACTTATAAAGTTCATTCTTCTATTAATATCTTGGACAGTATTCAGATAAAAATTAGTTCTTTTAAGCAGGTGACTGAATCTGATGCCGTGGATGTTATAGAGATTGCAATTAAGCGCCACACCTCAGATCTCACTACTAAAGCAATGGCTTTTATTGCTCTCTTAAAGCTTTCTTCACGGTTACCAGCTTGCTCAGAGTATGTATATATTTTCTTCCTGTTCAGTACTGAATTCCTTTCCCTGAAATTTTCCATATTTGTTTCTGGTGATTCTCATTTGGTTAGAGGAGTGCAAATTTTTTTGAGCCATGTGTTTATCTGTACTCTCTCTCCCTCTTTTTTTTTTTTTGATGTCTTTATTTGTTAACTTTAAATGACTATATTTGGACTTTTGTGCTGGTTTTACACTGCCCTAATTGCAGTTGATGACGATGATGGATTATTTTGATGAACTTTATATATTCATCTAGCGTAATTACCTGTGGTTCTTTGAATGCCATCTGCAGGAGGATCAAAGACATAATTGTTCAATACAAAGGAAATCTTGTGCTTGAATTGCAGCAACGATCCATTGAATTCAATTCCATTATTGCAAAGCATCAGAATATAAGGTATGCATCTTTTAATTATTTTAAATTTATTAAGACAATTTGATTATCCATCCTCCTTTCCTTCCTCTTCACATTCTTAAATTTCTTTCTAACACAAGATATGAAAGGTTAAATGATGAATCTGACTTCCTTTATTGATGAGAATTACATGTGTATATATACACGTCAATACAGAATCTGAAATGAAACCAAAGAATCAGGAAAAAATCAGGAAACTAACTAACCCCCAAAAATAGGAAACTAACTCCTAGAATCTTAATTTTAAAAAACAGAAAAAACTAACTTCCTAAAATAAAGTCTAACTACTCGACACTCCCCCTCAAGCTGAGGAATATATGTCTTCCATTCCCAGCTTGGAGATGATATCATCAAAATTTGAACTGTTTAACCCCTTTGTCAGAACATCAGCTAATTGGCTTCCCGATGGCACATAAGACATACACACAAGACCTTCCTCCAATTTCTCCTTGATGAAATGTCTATCTACTTCAATGTGCTTTGTCCTATCATGTTGAATAGGATTATGAGCAATATTAATGGCAGATTTGTTGTCACAGTAGAGCTTTATAGGACCTTCCCACTTAATTTTCAAATCATCTAGGATAATTTTCAACCATAGCAACTCGCACAAGCCTTGAGCAATTGCTCTAAATTCTGATTCTGCTGATGACCTAGCCACAACATTTTGTTTCTTGCTCCTCCAAGTCACTAAATTGCCTCCAAGGAAAGTACAATAACCCGTGGTCGATCTTCGGTCCACCACTGACCCTGCATAATCCGCATCAGTATAAGCTTCCAGTACTAGATGATCATCCTTTTTAAACAAAATTCCTTTCCCTGGACTGCCTTTTAAATAATGCAGTACCCTATAAGCAGCTTGTAGATGTGACTCTCTTGGATCATGCATAAATTGGCTAATTACGCTTACTGAGTAGGCTATGTCGGGTCGAGTATGGGCAAGGTATATAAGTTTGCCAACTAACCTCTGGTACATCTTTCTATCAACGACTGGTTCTTCCTTTGCTTCTCCAAGCTTTTGGTTCTGGTCTATTGGTGTAGAAACCGGTTTGCACCCAGTTTTCCCTGTCTCCTTTAGAAGGTCAATTACATACTTTTGTTGGGATATGAAAATTCCTTGTGTGGAATAGGCCACCTCAATACCGAGGAAGTACTTTAATCTCCCAAGTTCCTTTATCTCAAACTCCTTAACTAGCCGTTGCTTCAATTCCCCTTTTTCCTTTTCATCATTTCCAGTTACAATAATATCATCCACATACACTAGAAGTGCAGTCACTCCCCCTGCAGCCGAATGCTTGATGAAAAGAGTATGATCACCTTGACTTTGTCTATATCCCGACTCTTTCATGACTTTAGCAAACCTACCAAACCATGCCCTAGGAGATTGTTTCAGTCCATATAAAGCCTTTTTCAGCCTACAAACTTTGTTACCTGCATTGTTCTCAAAGCCTGGTGGAATGTTCATGTAGATTTCTTCATTTAGGTCTCCGTGAAGGAAGGCATTCTTCACATCATACTGAAGAAGTTGCCAGTCAAAGTGAGCTGCTAAGGATAATAAAATCCTTACAGTATTCATTTTTGCCACTGGAGCGAATGTCTCCTGGTAATCAACCCCATAAGTTTGGGTGTATCCTTTAGCAACTAACCGTGCCTTATATCTCTCAAGAGATCCATCAGCCTTATATTTTAGCGTGAAGATCCATTTGCAATCAACTATGTTTTTTCCCTTTGGTTTATCAACAATCTCCCATGTCTGATTCTTCTCTAATGCATCCATTTCCTCCCTCATGGCATTCCTCCATTCTCTTTTTGTCAATGCTTCAGACACAGTATTGGGAACGGAGGTGGTATTCAGACTCACAATGAATTTTTTGTGGGCTGGTGACAAGTGTGTTAGTGACACGTATTGAGACAAAGGATATAAAGGTCTCTTAGTACATTCTCTTGTACCTTTTCTAACAGCAATGGGGAGATGGGAGTCATCTGCAGGTGTTTCAACTGATTGTGTAGGCATAGGAAGATCAGATCTTACTGTGAGCTCATTTCCAAGGTTCATATCAGATTCCTGGGCCTGCTTGAGGTCTGGAACAGTTGCTCTTCTTCTGGAATACACCTGTGAATATCTTGGAAAATCATGAGTAACACGAGCTGATTTTGGAGACATTGTAGAGTGCATATTTTCTGGACAAGTGACTTCTGTGTCTTCTGGGACAGATTCCTCCAAGGATACGGGACTGGACGTGTTTGGGACAGACTCCGAGGATACAGGATTGTTAGTGGACACAGACAATGGAAGCTCAAGAAGAGGCTCAGACTCAAAAATACTATCTTCCATCCTTGAAATCTCCCCCTGAAGATAGGACTGGGCAAAATATGGTTTGTTTTCAGCAAAAGTAACATCGGCGGAGAGGTAGAATTTGCGGGAGGAAGGGTCATAGCATTTGTATCCCTTTTGTGTAGGTGAGTAACCTATGAAGACACATTTGATGGCTCGGGGATCTAACTTTCCTCTGTGTTGACTATGAATATGGACAAAGGCCGTGCATCCAAATACCCGAGGTATAAGTCCATTAGAGGTTCTAAAGTTGGGATAAAAGGTGTTAAGGATTTCCATGGGAGTTTTATTATTTAAAACATGTGAGGAAAGTCTGTTTATCATATATGTAGCAGTTAAAACTGCCTCCCCCCAATAGGATTTAGGAACATTCCCTTGAAATAGTAGAGCCCGAGTTACACTAAGTAAGTGCCCATTTTTTCTCTCAGCGACCCCATTTTGTTGTGGTGTGTTCACACATGATGAATCATGAATAATTCCATGTTTTTGAAAATATGTTGACAAGGTTTGATTAAAGTAATCTCTAGCATTGTCCGACCTAAAATTTTTAATCTTAACTCCAAATTGGTTTTGGATCATAGAATGAAAATTAGGTATAACAGTGCTAACATCAGATTTTTGTTTGAGTAGGAAAATCCATGTAACTCGAGTACAATCGTCAATCAATGAAACAAACCAACGAGCCCCATTAACATTAGGAATAGTAGAAGGACCCCAGATATCACTATGAATCAAATGAAAAGGAGAAGAGCTTCTTTTATTATTAATAGGGAAGGATACACGAGTATGCTTTGCTAGCTCACAAATTTCACAATGAAAGACTGAAACATCTAATCCTTTAAACAAATGCGGGAACATAACCTTTAAGACTCTAAAAGACGGATGACCAAGGCGGAAATGGTAAAGCCAAATGTGATCTTTATTTGACATATTAAGAAATGACATGGACAAATTACTCATGATTTTCTGAGAAGGTTCAAGGTGGTAGAGACCGTTCCTTTCCTTAGCAAGTCCAATCCTCTTCCCTGAGCCCTGGTCCTGAAAAACACAATAGGAAGAAGAAAAAATTGCGTAACATTTAAGGTCATGTGTAAGTTTTTGAATGGACACTAAACTGGTTGATAGTTTTGGTACATGCAGGACATTTTTTAGAGTAAATGCGGGTGTAATGTATACATCTCCTATTCCTGCAACAGTAGCTAAAGAACCATTGGCCACGACAATTTTCCTATTACTAGGACACGGAGTATAGGTATGGAAAAGATGTGAGGAGTGAGTCATATGGTCTGTAGCACCTGAGTCGATTATCCATGTATTGGCATAATACTTATCTGAGGCATTCATGCAAAAAGAGAGTACAGGTTTACCTGAGAGAGCCAAAGAACTAGCTCCGGATGATTTCTCAAGAGATCCCAAAAAACTCCTCAATTTTTCAATCTCCTCACTATTAAGGACTCCTTTCTCCATGGTTTCTTCAGCTTTATGTTGCTCGGTTAGGTGTGTTTGAGACTTCTGCTGTATTCCGCGGTTTCCCCATTCTCGACTAGGCGGCTTTCCATTTAACTTCCAACATTTTTCCCTTGTATGCCTCGGTTTCTTACAGTATGTGCACCACAGGTTGTCCTTATTCTCCTTCCATTGGCTGTTGTTTCCTGTAATCTTTGGCAGGCCCCCTTTCTCTTTTTCCTGGTGATCCAGTTTGGTGGCTAAGGCTGAGCTTTCCATGGTTTGAGGTTCAAGCATTACATTCCTTCGGCTTTCTTCTGCTCTAATTATGGAGATTGTCTCCTCCAATGATGGTACCGCCTCCTTACCAAGAATTTGGATTCGGACTTGATCAAACTCAGGATTTAACCCAGCCAGAAAGTCATACACACGGTCTCGTTCAATAAGAGTCTTCAAGATTGCAGCATCCTCGGGGCATTTCATTTCAAATACTCTATAATGATCAAGTTCCTGCCACAGGTTCTGCAGTAAGGTTGCATATTCAGTAACACTCTTGTCGCCCTGTTTGGTTAACCCAGTTTTGATCTTAATCTCATACACTTGAGCAGCATCACGGGCCTTTGAATAGGTGCGTCGAATAAAGTCCCAAATCTCCTTTGCAGTAGCCAAGAACATGCATGTATCGCTGATTATTGGATCCATAGAGTCCCATAACCATGACATAATCATGGAGTCCTCCTCATCCCATGCTCCAAATGATGGATCTTCCCTACTTGGTCCTGTTTCAAGAAGATGACTGAGTCTCCCTCTGCCTTTCAGATATGTTCGAACGAATTGAGACCATTTGAGATAGTTCTTTCCATTGAGTCTATAAGAGGCTCGAATGTTTTGCAGGTCTCCGGTTTTTTGGAGCGAATGTGCTTCTTCGGATGAATTAGGATTGTTGGAAGTAGTGGTTTCAGAGGTTGACATGGTAACAAACAGCAATCACAAAGGAAAAAATTAGGGTAGCAGCGGTGAAGGCTGGAAGAGAAGCGATGAAGTCTGAAGGTTGAGGACTGAAAGTGCAGCGATGAAGGCTGAAGAAATATGGACACACAGCAATGAAGGCTGTGAAAAAATCTCAGAATCCCAGAAAGAGCCGTACGGCTCTGATACCATAACACAAGATATGAAAGGTTAAATGATGAATCTGACTTGCTTTATTGATGAGAATTACATGTGTATATATACACGTCAATACAGAATCTGAAATGAAACCAAAGAATCAGGAAAAAATCAGGAAACTAACTAACCCCCAAAAATAGGAAACTAACTCCTAGAATCTTAATTTTAAAAAACAGAAAAAACTAACTTCCTAAAATAAAGTCTAACTACTCGACACTTTCTTTTATCTTTTCTTCTTGTGGTTAGAGAGATTTTTTTGTTGCTTATATATTTGAAAGCTGATGGTGGAGTGTATGCAGGTCTGCACTGGTGGAAAGGATGCCAGTTTTGGATGAGGCAACTTTCATGGGAAGGAGAGCTGGTTCTATGCCAGCTACTGTTTCAACTTCCACCGTTGCTTCGATCAATATACCAAATGGAGTTTCCAAACCTTCTGCAGCTCCTCTTGTGGATTTGCTTGATCTAAGTTCAGATGATGCTCCTGCACCTAGCACTACTGGCAGCGGCGGGGGTGATTTTCTTCAAGATCTTCTTGGTGTTGATTTATCGCCAGCTCTAAATCAACCTGGTTAGTTTTGGATGCACTGTCTCGTGACTTCATGATGAACACCCCCCACCCAAAAAAAAAAAAAAGAACTTTTTTTTATACTTTTAGTTGTTTGTGATTTGAGTTGAATGCCATGTTCATACCTTGTGGCTTTTGTGTGATGATATGCATAGTTTCTCATGACATTTTATACAGCAAAACTAAGAAGAGATTCTGCATAGTGCGTATCTTATGTAACTTTCTTTATGTTTAGGTATGAAGCCTGCTCCACAAAACGGCACTGACGTACTGCTGGATCTCTTGTCTATTGGCGACCCTCCTGCACAAAGCAGCTCATCAACAACTGATATATTGTCCTCTGTTCAAGATAACAAATTACCAGTGGTGCCACTGGATGGACTCTTGTCTCCATCTACACAAGCCACTCCTGTGATTGATTTGTTGGATGGCTTTGCAGTCAAACCACCAACCCCTGGTAAAATTTTGGGAGTACTTGGAAGTCCTTTCAGCCAAGATTTTATTTATTTATTTATTTTTTATAATTATAGTGATAGCTTCTTTTCTTTTTCTTCTTCTTTCCCTCCATATAAAACAGGAAACAACGGTTCTGCTTTTCCTTCCATAGTTGCTTATGAGAGCAGTTTGTTGAAGCTAGTGTTCAACTTTTCGAAGCAACCAGGAAACCCACAAACAACATCAATTCAGGCAACATTTACAAATCAGTCGTCCGATACCTTTACAGATTTTATTTTCCAGGCAGCAGTTCCAAAGGTAATATCTGATAATTGGCTTCTGGACGTCTATAATTTTCTGGTATTGTGTTTCATTTTCCCAGCTACTGCTATCCCATTATGTGGTAGCTAGCTATAAAAGTCTTTTATTTCGTTTGTTCATTATCTCACAACATGAGCCTTCATATGCTTAATGTCGCATGCTCATGTAGGTTGCCGTGTTTTAGTATTATGACTGAGATCTACAAGTGTCATGTTATCGCATTTTTCTATAGCGTTAATAGTCATATGAGATTTGCCCTTTTGGGGCTCAAAAATTGCAAACTACTTTGTGGCTGAATCATGTCAGTGTTCTGATATCCTTTGTTGCTTTTTAATTCACAGTTTCTCCAACTGCACTTAGATCCAGCAAGTGGCAGTACATTACCTGGGAGTGGTAATGGATCCATCACGCAAAATTTGAAAGTTACTAACAGTCAACATGGAAAGGTAATTAAAGTTGTGCAGCTTATTCTATTCCTGAGCTTGGTCTGTTCCTTAGACTTGTATTACGCGATATGAAAAGCATCGCTTTGTAATTTAGTCTACTTCATCTCTCCGTCCGTCTGTTTTTGTTCAGCCAACAAGCAGATACTTACAAAAATTATTTTTCTTTTCAGAAAAATCTCGTCATGCGCATACGGATTGCTTTCAAGATGAACAACAAAGATGTTTTGGAGGAAGGGCAAGTCAACAATTTTCCGCGTGGTTTGTGAGGTTTGGTGATCTTCAGGGACATTTTAACTTAAAGATGGCATTTTCTTCCGACCATCTACAGTGGACGTGCGATCTTTTGTTGGGTGGTAGAATTTTGTAACATTTGAGCCTGCTTTCCTCGGGTGTGGGAACCTTCCAATGGATTCACAACTTTTCTTTACATTTTTCTTCCTCTTTTAGGTGGTTGATGTACATTACTACAAAATTATTCCCATACGGAATTGTGGGAATTGAATTTTGCCTTAACGCTCGTAGAGAAGACAGCTCATGCGTTGTATTGAGAACTTGGGTGCTGCTCTCTTTTTTTCCCTTTCCTTTTTTTTTTTTTTTTTTTTTTGGATTTGGTCGCTAGCCTTATTGCTTGGGTTCTTAGTTGGATTCTAAAATGAATTACAAATTAGATATGTAGTCTATTCAAATATTATTTCATGTACCATTTTCCCTGAATGAAATGTAAGTTTATATTATTTGTTTGTTCATTTTTTGTTGTTCGGTACTCCATTTTATGACTAGTATAATTATTATTTTCTTTAATTTAGATGGTACAACTCGGTGCAAGACTCAAGTCTCTCTCTCTCTCTCTCTATATATATAGATATATGTATATGTGTGTGTATATATTTTGAAGTTCTGTTTTAAATATCTAGAGTAGCAGTATTTCTTACTCCTGTCGTTAGCTGGCTCTTGCACAAAAGTTTAATGGTGTTTCCTGTTCTACTCGTTATTTAAAAGGTAATATAATCATAAGAAACTTCGACATTCATAATTACAATATCTTCAGGCAAAGCTATTTGATGTGGAGGCAGTTTTTTATTCTTCATTTTTTATTTTTATGATTATTTTAACTTTTAAGCCTACAATCAGCACGCAAAGGCCTTGGATTCTCCGCGATTTGCACACAAATCGATTGGTGATTAGTTATTCAAAATATAAAAGTCTCCCTCGTAATAACTTGGAAAAGAGAGCAGTGTTTGATCATGTTTTTAACTTTAGACGAGGCATTTTCCCAAGTTGAAATTAGTGTTATTATGATCTCTAAAATTGCCAACTGCCCATGCTTGACTTTATTTTCAGCATGCTTCGTGGGTCTTTTTTTCTTTTTTTCTTTTTCTTTTTTTTTTTAAATAAATAGAAGCTTCGTGGGAGTTTTATGGCCAAGCAAGTCTTGTCTATTTTGGCAGATGCGAGAAACCAAACAACCCTTTTCCCCAAAACCCCTAACTTCCTCCTACCTACATGGTCCCCCCTTTTAAATTATATATTGGCATATTGCTCCAATTCGTCTTTATTGCTTGCAACTAATTTCTATGTTTCCATCACAAATGACATACTAACTTCTTTACAGAAGTCTCGCAAAAATATGCTTGTTGGGGGGAAATCTAAATGACGAGGAAACCGTCTAAAGTCTATACCCTATTTAAATTAAGCATCCAACCAGGTGGCTAAGAAGACTTATCCGAGAAGGACTAAGATTTGTCCTACTAGGACCAGGATCCATCCAAGCAGGACGTGTTCGACCATGACCAGGATCTGTCTGACCAGGTGAATCCGAATTGGCCAAAACAACCATGAAGGACAATCCCGACTGGCATGATGGTCGGATCTCGACCAGATCACACTGTAGTAGATCATACCCAAAGACCACCACGTTGCACCATCTTAGCCTTCCGTTGGGCAATCCTCCTTTTCTGGAAATCGTGACACTTGTCGCTGAACACCCAGGTCATAGGCCAAACCCGGTCCACACCTAGATTCAAGCTAAACTCTATAAATAAGAGTATCAACTCCCCCACAACGGTATGGGCATTCTTCCCTTGCCTACTCTGCCTCTTCCTTTGCTCTTCCCGGTCAGAACACTGACTTGAGCGTCTAAGTGCCTTTGGCAAACACCAAACCGGTGTCCCCTTAATCCGAGGTCTTTTCTTCTCTTGCAAATTTGACCATACTAGGCGGAGCCGGGTAGAACAAGGAACCCGACCACCGTACGCCCCCGCACGCGATGTTGTGCTTATCTCAGGCATCAACAATGCTCTTTTGTTTTCAAGTTAAAAACACACATTGGTGCCATCATAATTATATGTTTTCGGGAGTTGCTGTGTATGAAATGCTCACTACAAGACATGAAATGTAGATCTAATCTGAATACATACAAGACTTGCACCTAATTTTTTTTTTTCCAGTGATTGTCAGATTCATCACTATTCGTCACCTAAGGTTGGTCTTCACTCTATCTACGTCTCAAAATATACTATTTCTATGCGTGTTTCCCGTCCTAACTTTTGCGCCTCGTATGGCTATAATTCTATCAAGATTTATATCGCGTCTAATTTTTATTACCACAAATGGTATCTAACTAATTGTATTTTGTTAATCATAATATTCAAAAAGATTAAATTTCTAAATGATGTTGCATAAATACCAAAGTTAGACACGTGGATTGAGCAACCTAGTTTTGATTTGGGTTTTCCCATTCAACAAGGAAGATGAAGATGCGATAATTCAAAGAGGGAAGGTCCACTCATATAATGAGCCCACTATCAACAGTCACATGACAATTTCAAATGGCTCCTCCTCGTCACAAGAGTCTCTCTAACCCCTTTTCGGGACCCCACCACTATGTCCTAACCAATAAAGGGATTCCAATGAGAACATCAAGAGAAGAAAGAAAAGAATTTTATTTTTGGGAAAAAAAGCAAAATTCCAGAGAAACCCACGCAGCCTGGCCAAAAAAGCGACATTATGATACGGACTCCACAATAATCATACTAAAAGAGGGTTTGAGTCATTCCAACTTAGTTTTAATTGATACAGAATAAAATTTTAACATATTAAAAGTAAAAATAAGTTACAATATAAAGCTATCACATGCTTTTATAAATTAGTTCTAGCTTTTGGTTTTAACTACACTCTAAAATTCATTAAAAACATATTTAAAAAAAATATAGCAGGTCAAAAAAGTTCCCTTTAATTCTTTGTGTAATTTGTCCAAACATCACATGGCTTGATAGGCCCCCAAATTTGAATGGGACAAATTGTTTGAAAGCAATGCACGGAGGAGGATATGACAATTTACCCATCTGATCATATTATCATCCTTACAAATATGTACTAGCCACAGGGCAAGAAAGAAAACATCTTTTGTGTTTTTTTTTTTTTGAGGGGAAGAAAGAAACTGCTTATGTTTCTAGTTTTTGGTAATAAAGACACAAGGAGTAGCATTTAACACAACCAAAGCATAACGCTAAGTCTGGGAAAAAGCAAAGAAAAAGCAATTGTGACGCTAAATGCATGGAATTTTTTTCATAACAAAAGATAAGGTACATTGCCTACTTTTCATAAAGTTTTTACTAAAAAGAAAGATGATACAAAGAAAGAAGCTGCAGCATGGCGTGTAAGTAACGTAGATCAAAAAAATAAAAAATAAAAAAAAAGAATTGTTTTGAGAAGTTGAAAAAAAAAACTAAACACAGTTGATACCTTCATCATGTGGCTTGAGATCTGTCGGTCAATGGCAAGCCCACAGTAAGAGAAGAAGAAGTAGTGCTCAAATTGGGTTCTAGAGAAGTTGGAAATTTGCCCTTCCTAGACCATTGCCAGATTTTGGAAACTGAAAAGCTCTCACCTTTGCTTCCAATGTTAATCTTTTTGGCCTCTGAATCTCCATCACTAATCAAGCAATTCCTACTTGATCCACTTCTTCCTTTCACAATCCTCAGGCTGTTGTTATTGTAACCACCACCAAGAATATTGCCTTCTCTTCTGGGCCTTAAAGCCAGTACTTGCAAATCTGAATCAGCAACCACATATTGGTATGACCCCATTGAATAACACCTTCTTGAATCCAAACTACTACTACAACTATTACTACTAGTCTCCCCTTCCTTTCTCTCTCCTCCATCATTCAAGCTTCTAAATTTGCCAAGTCTGACTGAAAACACTCTCTTCTGAATATCATTGTCTCCACATTTTTGACCAATTGAAACAACCCCACTTCCTGGATTTCCTGAATTATAAGGACCATATTGATATTCTTCTATTAATTCACTCGGATCAGCTTCGAAATCCAAAACCGGGTTCTCGAAGGGGAGTCCTAATCCAGGTGTGTACAAAGTCCCTCTACAAAGAGGGCAAGTTGAATTAGACAGTAACCATGTGTCTATACAATCAATGTGAAAAGCATGACTACACAAAGGAAGCAATCTCAGCTTGTCTTGTTCTGAGAATTCACAAAGGCAAACTGCACAATCAAATGGCTCTTTTAACCCCATTATCTCTTTGTGAAGGAACACAGGAAGAGCATCAATGAAGGCTTGGTCTAGGCCTGAGTCATGGAGGTGGAAGAGCTGTTGTAACTGTCTTTGGAAAGCATTATTTGAGCCTGACATTTCTGGGTATCTGTTTGATTCAGATACTGAGGAGGAAGAAGAAGACCTATGCTTCATGAGATATCTAACTAGCAAGTGAAGGAGACCAGATATAAAGAAAATAACAGCTAGGATGATTATGATTATAAGAATTGCTGGGCTTATTTTACTGCTGCTTGAGGATGATGATGATGGGGAGGAAGTTGGTTGCTTTTGGTAATCACTATTAGATGATAGTGAAGAAAAAGAAGAAGAAGAAGAAGAAAGAGAGAAGCTTGTCAAGATGACATTTTTCTGCCAGGTTTGAGATTGAACCCAAGACATTTTAGGATAGTGGCAAACTAAATTCACCATCACTTTTTGTTAGCTTATCTAATTAGATCACAGGCACATGTTCACCATATTAGATAGTATTTTTTGTGTAACAATAATGGTGAAACTGAAAGGGAATACGCTTAAGAGATGTCAAGGTTGCGGTTTACCTACCTCAGTTCCTGGAAAATCTGCCATTAAAGGGAGCCCATTTTGTCATGTGGTTGATAAATGATAAGTTTGTCTTTGGACAGCATTTGTTGCACTTAAAAGGGGGAAGTTTAGGTAAAATAAAAATAATAATAAAAAAAAGAAACAAACAAACTAACCTGAGGGCAGTTTGGAGCTATTGACTGTGTTCTAGAAAAACGTTTTATCATCTTAGTAGCTTTCAAAAAAGCAAAAAAGGGGCAAAATGGTCATTTAGCATAAGGAGAGTGACCTTACCTTACATGCATGCCACGCCATCCTTTTTTTTGCGGTAGAGTCAGTGTGAACGTTGCTCTATCATATTTAATTTTTAAAAAATAATTGTACATTTGGGGAACAAATATCCAGGTCCTTCTTTTTCAATCACTTATTCTTTTCTTTATGCCCAGTCCTAAACATTATCTTATTCATACTGCAGGGGCCGGGTAAGCAGTACCTTTCAGAAATTCTTTGAAAGTGCCACTGTCATCCAGAAGTTAGATCCAAAATTTAGTTGGGCTATATATAGATATATATATGGACCTTTTGCAATCCAATTTTGAGATTACCATAATAGCCCACAAAAATGCTTTGCCATATCATGGACTCCTCGTCCTTAACACTAAACAGGCCCAGCCAAGACCTTAACTCTAGCGGCTTTTTTTTTTTGTTGGGGGGTTTGGGGGTTTGAAGGCGGTTGCGCGTTCGATCTTGTCTCTCGTTTCTGCTTTTATAGCTACGTTGTTTGCATGGAAATTTTGATAGATCCGCGCTCTTGTCTCCGGCATGTTGAGGTCTTGAGTTTGAATCTTCGACTTCGAGTTAAAAACATATATATATATATATAAAAGCTAATTGCGAAATGAAGTGCTCCTCTTGGGATTGAGAGTTTGAGTAGAAAAAAGAGAGGACAACTAATTTTTGTTGTGTTACGAAAATAATGCAATAGAAACAGAGAATAAAAACACGCAAAGAATTTATGTGAAAACCCAAAAAGGGAAAAAGACACGGGCAGAGAAGAAGAAATTCATTAAACTCATAAAGATTACAATTGAAGTGTTAGGGAGGCTCAAAATTCGCAAATGATAAAACTCTAATGCAATACATCATATATATAGGTATAGATAAAACCCTATAGACCAAAAAATATAAACTAAACGTCACAAAAACAACGGTTCATTTCGCCCCGCACCCCTGGCGAGATCAGTGGTGAGGTACGGGATCGGATCTATTGGCCCGATCCCTCCGCTACCACCACAAATCTCATGAAAAATCTCACTTTTGTTTTTCACCACAATTTGTGGCACTGCGAGCTTTTTGGGTCAAGTCAAACTGAATTCGAGTCACCATACTCTAACATGTTGTTATATTTTTGAGCGGTTCATTCATTTACAATCTCATGAAAAAATCCCACTTTTATTTTTCACCACAATTTGTCGCACCGCGAGCTTTTTAGGTCAGGTCAAACTGAATTCGAGTCACCATACTCTAGCATGTTGTTATATTTTTGAGCGGTTCATTCATTCACAATGTACATTGTCTTCTATTTGGGAATATCATTTTGTAAGACGCAGTCACTTTCTTAGCATTGAATGTTCTCATGTGATGTAGCGTTATTTACATGTCTCTATGTGTGTAAAACGTAGTCAACAAAGCTTTCTCGTGATAGTTCAGTGTGGCCCATCTTCTTCAATCTGCTGTTTCCCTGCTTAATATCATCATGTTAATTTTTTGGGGTTTTGTGGTGTGGGGGGGTGGGGGTGTTGAAGACAGTTGCGGGTTCGATCTTGTCTGTCGTTTCTGCTTTTATAGCTACGTTTTTTGCATGGAAATTTTGATAGATCCACGCTCTTGTCTCCGACACATTGAGGTCTTGAGTTTGAATCTCCGATTTCGAGTTAAATATATATATATATACAAGCTAATTGCAAAATGAAGTGCTCCTCTTGGGACTGAGAGTTTGAGTAGAAAAAAGAGAGGACAACTAATTTTTGTTGTGTTATGAAAACATTGCGATAGAAACAAAGAACAAAAACACGCAAAGAATTTACGTGGAAACCCAAAACGAAAAAAAACCAGGGACAGAGGAGAAAAAAATCACTAAACTCGTAAAGATTACAATTGAGGCGTTAGGGAGGCTCAAAATTCGCTAATGATAAAACCTTAATGCAATACATTATATATATATAGGTATAGATAAAACCCTATAGGCCCAAAAATATAAACTAAACGTCCCAAAAACAACGGTCCGTTTCGTCTCGCACCCCCAGCGAGATCAATGGTGAGGTACAGGATCGGGCCTATCTGCCCGATCCCTTCATTACCACCACAGATCTCATGAAAAATCTCACTTTTGTTTTTCATCATAATTTGTCGCACCCAAGCTTTTTGGGTCGGACTAAACTGAATTCGAATCACCATAATCTAATATGTTGTTATATTTTTGAGCGGTTCATTCATTCACAATGTACATTGTCTTCTATTTGGGAATATCATTTTGTAAGACGCAGTCACTTTCTTAGCATTGAATGTTCTCATGTGATGTAGCGTTATTTGCATGTCTCTATGTGTGTAAAACGTAGTCAACAAAGCTTTCTCGTGATAGTTCAGTGTGGCCCATCTTCTTCAATCTGCTGTTTCCCTGCTTAATATCATCATGTTAATTTACCAGCATAAACGTACATGAGTGTAATCTATATATATATATTTATAATATATTAAATAAGAAATAAAAATCCATAAATGGAATTGATTCCCCAACTGGATTAGCACTTCCTAAACTCCCTCCCCATGTCATTAGAGGTTTGTTTGTATATCCATTAATATAATTATGGAACCCCCAAAATTTTTAAGCAATAACCTGTTTACTAATTGATCATCCCAAATTATTACTTATGTTCTTTAGTTTCATACGCTTACTACACTACTACTGCTCTAATCCCTAGATATCGTCATAATTGACCATGTAATACTGGAATATATAAGTACGAGCTTGTTTTGAAAACATGGTTTCAACTAAATATTTAAGTTCAAACTAATTTTATTACAGTATTTTTTAAAAAAAATTTAAATTGATATATTGATTCGCACTATGCTTATAAACGACTCTGCATGTATGCGATAATGATTTTAAAAAAATCTTTTTTAAAAGGGTGTGTGTACATGTATGGTTCGAAAAGAATTAAGCCTATGTTTGCAGAGGGAAGATGGTAGGCCATGGAAATCACGTTCTTTGGTCTGACGAGGTGCAGATCTCGTATATGTCATATCATGATTCATGACCAAGGCATTATAATTTGTTGTAGAATATATATATATATATATATATATATATATATATAGGCACACACACCATACATTTAGCTCAATGAAATGGTGGCTCAAAGAGGGCCTCATCTTTTTTGGTCTGACTGCTGCTTGCATTGTCCTTGATATCCAGGTTGGTCTTGTTCAATCATTGACTCTTTTAAATAATTTTGGTTTTCTCAAGCCCAACTTATCTTTGACGATGGCTTTTAATTTTTCCTTGGATACTGCGGTTAGATTATAAAGAGAAAGAAAATAGCCATCTAATGTCAACTCACTCTATATGATGGGATGCTGAAATTAACGACTTTAAATACTCCTTACCATAGGTGGACTATTCCACACCTCTCTAATCTCTATGTCAGAAGATTAATTTCCCAATTATATATATATATATAAAATGTTACTAAGTTACCTCTGCAAATTAAAACTAAGAGACAGAAATAAATAACTGGTAGGTATATAGTTATAGTAATTAATAATTTTGTGTGTCTGCTATTCTGAATGCACGTACGATATTTTCTAATATTAGTAGTATCCGTACATTTAATATTTAAAATTATCTATAAATAAATGGCATAAATAGAAACAAATTTAGCTACAAAACTTAATGATGAAATATATTTATTGTTTTCTCAAAAGAAATGTGAAAATGAAAAAAAAATTAAAACTTGGAGTATACTATAGAATTAATTTTGTGCATATATTTTACTAATATATGTATAATGTACAAATGTATATGGATGTGCATGGACTTAGCACGTACAAACCTACTTAGGAGACTAATTTAGTTTTTTAATTTGATTTTCTTTTTTTGGTTAAAAAAAATTACAATTGAACCACATTGATATCTTTGATCAAAGTTTAGGTTAGACACATATAATACAATATTAAATTTGCGAGAAGTATGTCTAGCTGCCTAACGATGGCATAACTTGAAGAGAGGACTCTCACATTAACTTATTACACATACATGTATAAGTAATAAAGTTGCGTGCCACTAATGATAAGTCTACACTCTACTTTTAAAATTGTGATTTAGAGTTCAAATCCTAGACGTTCGGTTATAATAATAATAATAATAATAATAGTAAAGCACAAATACTCTAGAGCAGGATCTTGCATATTTAAACAATATATTGATGCCAAAGGAAACAATTTTATCTTCTTTGTGAACCGAGTATAAAGAAAAGAAAAAAAAATAGTTTGAATAGGTTTTGTTGAAATATTTCTCTCATAAAATTTAAATTATTATAATATTTTAGTTTCGAACTGTTGTTTCGAATTATATTTTCCAATGAATTAATTAAATATTTTACTGCGAGTAAATAAATTGCTCCAAACCAGCAATCCTGACCAGCTTTGTGAGCACATGACTTGGGAATGTTTTCGTGGCTATCTTAATATAAGACTAGACTAGTGGTTTTGACTAGACGTGTTCATGGATTAGAATTCGTGGATCAGGGGTTGATCCGTAATTCAATCCGCATATATCGGATTGGGATTTTTTTCAATCTAAGACTAGTGAGAGTCCCAATCTAATCCAATCCCAATTTGCAAACAAAGGATTTCACGGATTGGAATCTACGAATTCGCGTATTGGGGTTTAAATTAATTTTAAAAACTAAAAATAAAAAATGCATAATATAACATGACATAATTCATTCAAAATCAACAAGTTACAACCAAATCGAATGTAAGTCGGATAATAAACAAAATTGTAACATTACAACAAACAAACTTAATAAGACTATATATATAATTATATATACTAACTTAAACGAAATGGGGTAGATTTGGGCTTCATTTGGGCTAGGTTTTATTTTTTTAACTTAATAAAGTTGTAAAAATTCTACCCGTATATTTTACACATATATATTAATTTAGAAATTTCTATATGCACATATATATGTATATATTAATACATAAAATTTAAGTATTATACATATATATCGGATTTATAAATTGAGAGATATTTAATCCGTAATCTAATCCGTATATATCGAATTAGAAAATCTTAATTCAAAATTAATCTGTATTTTTCATAATCCATTTCAATTCGACGAATTATATTGGATTTAATGAATTACATCAATTAACAGATTTCATGCACATAATTTTGACAATGGGCAACTAGGCTTTTCTCGTATATCACCTAGCATATACATGTTTTTACATTTGATCTCCTTCTGTTAAAGTTAACTTCCAAGGTAATAAATAGTACTTTGGATACCGTCGATCATTTTATATATGCATAAATGAGAGAGAGAGTCTAGAGAGAGAGGGGGCAACTGCCCAAGTGATCATATGGAAGTTTTCATTCATAAGGTAGATAATAAATGTTTCTAGTGGATTCATTTACGTTTCTTGAGGCACTGTTTTGTTGACTTGGGAGAAAAATGAAAATGGGTACCCCTAAAAAGTTCTGTCCATGTATTAATATTTGCAGAATACATAATGCCTTGACGAATATGATTGTGGGTGTGTATAGTTTGGCTCTTTAGTCATATTAAAAGTCATAAATAATTTCTATCGTATCATAAAATTCATTTCCAAGTAGACTTACTAACGTTATGGGGTTACATGTATACTCCAACGATAATTATATCTAACTTTACTTTAAGATGAAGAGTTCGAAACTTTCGCCCCAATTTAAAAAAAAAGAAGATATTAACATTATGTATCAAGAGAATTATAGTATTCAAAAAAAGAATTATAGTAGTAAATATTTTAATGTCATGAAGGTTTACGGATATTTAACACACACATATATATATGTATGCATGTATATATTCATGTCTCATATAATATATGTGAGATTGGTGTTCTTATAAACTTCCAATTAAATTTGTTTTTAGCATATATATATATATATATATATATATATATAGAAGTATGTAAACAAATATATATACAGAGAATGATAAATATATGTTTGAAGAAATTAATCATGCTTACAAATAATCACGATACAAAAAGGAAAAGAGGAGTCGAAGCAAATTAAAATCCGCTAGGCTATTTTATCTTTTAATACAAATCTACCATGAATAACAAATGAGGTTCAAATTAATTTTGCCTTGCAGTTTAAATTACCAAAAACGTATTTGGGAACAAATCAAAATAGTTGACGAAATTAGATATTAAATTTGAAAAAAACACGGAGAAAAGAAAGTATATGTGCAGCTGGCTAGCATGTTTCAAACATTTAAGCAGATCCATAATGCAATTAACCAATTTAGCTTTATAACTGCATTTTAATTTAGTATATTTGAGCATGAAATATAATATATACACACACACACAGAGAGAGAGAGAGATAGATAATTTCTCTCATAAAAACAGTTTATTAGCTAGCTAGCAAGGTTGTTATATATCATGTATTAACGGTACTACTAGAAGCAAAAAATATTCAGCAACCCATGGAAACATATTGCAGCATAAATTTTCTCCAATAACTTCTAGAGAAGAAAAAGAAAAGAGAAAAAAGAAAGCCAAACACAAAACACATATAGTTCAAACGACAAAGAAAAGGATCTAAAGTTTGAACACTAGATATATTAGAATAGTTAGTCGGAGAAAATAGATGCAAGGGAAGATTTCTTCATGTTTCTAGTGTACGTCAAAGAAAGAGGTTTAAAAGTTGATAATTAATTTTTTCCCCCCTTGAAAACTGACCTTTCAACTAATTATAGTGTAAATCTTTCAGCAGCTACAATAAAAAGCAACATATTATTGTCGTATAAAGTCCTAACATGTTACAATTTTTAAACTAAAATTTTTAGTTGTAACCGGTTTGCTAAACACTTTATGAAAATCTGAGAAGCTCTCTTAGATATATCCTTGAAAGTCTAAGTACATTTTCAAAACAAAACAATAGCTAAGAGAACAGTGTCACTTTTGGACCTTAAACAACATGAAATTTAGAGCACCGAGTTAATAGAAGAAGGAACATAAATAATATTTGATAAAATTAATTACTTTTCAACCGATAATACATAACATAAAGCCTATCATACAGCTTGATATCTAAGATATATAACAACATAATCATGATATCTCAGGGGGAAAAAATCACTACGAAGTACAAATAAAAGAGAGAGTAGCGAGAGAAAGAGATGAGAGGGTCATGGTTTGTGATAAATCTTGGAAAGAGCTTGCAAAAAATTAACTTGCAACCTCAAATGCAAGATGTAATCCGCCGTCCGGAGAAAGAGGTGGTCCGGCTTCAATCCTCTCCCTCCCGGAATCAACATTTGCAGCCTCTTCACCTTCGACTTCACCGTTCCCCTCCGCGCCGCCAACCGCCTCCTCCTCCTGCGCCACCTCGCCACGGCGGACTCCTTGTGTTTTTTATTAAAACAATTCATGATATTCCTCTTTAAAACAAAAAGAAAGATACAATGCCACTAACCAAAAAACACAAAAGCCTCACAAAAAAGCCTAGCTTAATTAGATTTTAGCTAGTGCGTACAATTCTCTCACTGTCTCTCTTTAGAGGAAAAAAAATTGAAGATGAGAGAGAGAGAGAGAGCGAGAGAGAGCGAGAGAGAGATAGATAGAGAGAGAGAGAGAGAGCAAAAGAAAGAGAAGGTGTTTTTGCAATGTTGTTGAAGTTGTAACAAAAGGAAATGAGGTTGTGAGAAGAGGACTAGCTATAAATTATGATGGCCAAAGAGGTTGGAATTATGAAATGAATGTGTCTGTGTTTAATAGGACGGGCCATGTGAGCCGAGCCATTTTTATTTAAAAAAAAAAAAAAAAGTTTTCTGCTTCGGCTTTAGGACGTGAAGTGGATACAAAAGTGAATCCAAAGGATAAGGAGTTTTGGGGTTTGAAGTTTGAATTTTTTTTTTCTTTTTTTGGTTTATTATTTATGGTTTTTTCCCCTCTCTTCATGAGGAGCAACGACAGAAAATTTTGCTTGTCGTTTTCTGGTGTGGGCCTAGCCCAGTGTGGGGCCCATTAGGTGTCCATCATGAGAGAACCATGCACGTGTCTGACAGCTGTCTCGCACGCCTCACGCCAGCCACTTACACTTTATGTTACGGATTTTACAATGGCTAACCCCCCCAAAAAAAAAAAAAAAAAAAAAACACAAAAATAAAAATAAATTCTCGGAAAAAATTATGGCAAAATTTTTTATTTGAAATTCGTACAGTTCCTTTTTTTAAGATTATATATTTATAATGTTAATTAGACGTGGATTTGAATATCCGGAATCTGGATTGTTAAATTTTAATTATAAAAAATGTAAAACTTTTAGGAAACTCGTTTATTTCTTATTCAATGACTGAACTAAGAGATGCATCTACAATTTTGAAATACAACTATAATTTTTTGCTCTTATATATATATATATATATAACATCAATTTAAGATAAATGTGGATTCTAAAAAGTATCTGTTATACCGTTATTGTAGACTTAGTCTGACATAAAATTCACATTGTTTTCAATAAAATAAGATTCAGTATAGTTAAAATAAAAGAAATACTTAAATGATCATTGAGCCAATAGTTTAAAATAAAATATTGTAATAATTTAAATTTTATATAAAAAATATAATAATAAACTTGGTTTCACGGGTGAAGCCACATTGATCATAGAGACAAGAATGGACGGGTGTTTCACGAACTCTTTTTAATATAATTTTGTATACCAAATTTTGCAAAAATTATATTTCATTTTTTTTTAAATTACATTCTATTTCTTTTGAAATTATATTTTACTCTCTTAAAATCAAATTTCATCCATTATTTTATTAATTCAGTCACACATTTACCTACCCCTTAATTTTTTTTTGGCTCCATTCCGGTTGATTAATTTTTTTTGGCGGTTGAAATCAAGTTCCAACAGAAAAGGAAGAATACGGGCTTGCTGTACTTCTGCTATAAACTCACATTTTCATTGTTTTATTTTTTTTTATGTTGTTGCTCACACACACAATATTATCTCTCCTCGTAATCCCCGAATCCCGACAGTTGCCTTGTCCACACGTGTCATGATTGTGGCTTACATCATCAGCGTAGTCATGGGTCGCCACATCACGGGGCTCATAATTGATCAGGGAAGGATGATCATCAACCAAAATCGGTGGTCCAATGTCGCTACTCCGAAAGGGTGGCGGGACCCACTGAAATTGTGGGTTTACACGTGCGACGGTTTGGTTGCGTGTGTGGTGGTGCTTAGTGTTGTCCAACCGGTTTCCAGGGGTGAGCTTAGCTGCACCCACCAAGGCTGATGTGATGATCATAATTTTAAAAAAAAAAAAAAAAACTCACCATTGGAGGGGAAAAAACTAAATTTGACTCCTGAAGTTATTTGGTGATGTATACGTCTATTTATATCTTAATTGAAGTGTCTTAAAAGGGTTAAATTTTGATTAGATTTGGTGGCAAAATGGATATATTAAATAATGTTAATCATTTGTTTTGTTATTATTAATTTCACATTGTTTTGCAGCTGGCAAAGATAGATATTGAACACTTGAATGACACGTGACCAAAATTTGAGTGGATAGTCATATAAATTATTTTCATTTGTAATGCGGATGGTCCAATTATATAAGTTATATATATATATTGTATTATTTGCTAATTAATATAAAAATTTGGTAGAGGAGAAAAGAAATTAAAACATATGATAGCAGATGGGTTTAGACTTTGGATACAATATCTTTTTTTTTTCTTCTTCTTCTTTTTGGTTGGTAATGATTGGAATGAGTTTTTCAGAAAAATAAAGCCAGAAGAAGAAAAGGGTATGGGCAAGATTTTGCCCAGTTGCCCAAGGCATGCTAATAATAATGAGGAAAGAAGATGATTGCTAAATACTTTATGTATGTACCATACAATATGTTTTGGGAAAATGTTTGAATTTTTCAAAAATACTATCTGATCCAATTATTGGGTATTTTCAGGATCTTTTTCTCTTCTCTGTTCACATACCAAACTTGTGGAAAAATGGTTCCACATGCAAAACGTTATGATGGTTCAAGAGGATAAAAGCACTAGATTTTCGGGGAAAAAGAAAGAAAATAAATATTTTACTCTTGAAAATAAAAATGAGTAAACAAATATTGTAAATTATAGGATATTCAACACATGCAAGCTATTGAATTATTTGCATTATGTGGTAATTAAAGCTAATTTAAAAGTCATACTGAGAATTTAATAATCGCTGTGTTAATCAACATGTAAATAGTGGATTATGTTCAACCTTTTATTACTAATTAATGGAAATAAAATTAAGTATATATGCCGCCAAGGTTTAAGAGCCGTAAATTGGAAGTTCATGAGAATGTTTCCCTCCAAGAGTGTGGGTGTGTTTAATTATAACTTTAGGTACTCTGATTTCTTTTGACTTGTTTATTTATTAGGTCTTGAATCAAACACGTACTGGATAGTTTGGATATATTAAATTATATATATATATATATATATATATATATATATTTACTATATAATATAAATAATATGGACTAGAGCTGTAAATCAAAGACGTAGCGGAATAAATATCCAAAGGAGACATTCTTGTTGTCTTGGAAATGCTATAACGTTCCAACCAGGAATCCTGCTTTATAATTGGCAAAACACATGGGACGCCCTTATTTTCGGAATAATATACGTTTATGCTTAAATGTTAAATTAATAACGCCTTCATGTTCTTATATTTATATATATATATATATATAATATAATTCTAAAATAAATCACGACTATATATAATATCTCCGGCACTTTGTTGAGGTTCTGGAGTATATATGCAGGCAAAAAAAAAAGGTTTAGATTATTGTGTGCGTACGTACGTACATACATACATACATACATACATATATATATATATATAAAGTTTTAAGGTCTATCTGGATGAGTGTCTTTAGCAATACAATTATAACTAAAAGTTGAAACGATTTTACTGTAGCATATAAAATTTTTACACTGTAACATATTTTTTCTTTGCACCGAATGGGGTTATCAAATGCAGCCTTAAGCTTTACATCCAATGGCGTCGCCTGAATGTCTTAATTTACTTATGGGAAATTTCCAAAGTATCCTCTCATCTTTTTCCAAAGACAGTCAACACCCAAATTCAAATTTATAAAAAAAAAAAGTCTGATTTTTTGTAAAGATTAATAAAGAACTCGTTGACGGATCAAACCTTTTTAAAGAAAATTACATGGTATGCCATACATTAAAAGTATTTACTCATGTCACATTACTACTAATTACAACAGAATGACATTTATAAAAAAATAGTTTTAAAATATAACATTAATAAAAATTCCTCAATTTTTAAATATACTGAACATAATCTTTATAATCTGTAATAATGAACAAAAAAATTAAATAATATAAATCTGAAACCAAATTTTTTTTAAAAAAAAACACTCTCTTAAGTTGTTTATCTCCATCACTCTCTCGATCATCTCTTCTATCTTAAGTTGTTTATCTCAATCACTCGCTTCTTTCTCAAATTGTTCTTCATCATGTTGCCGGTAATGGAACCTGTCCAAACTATGTCCATGGAGAAGCTTAAAATTGGTTTTACTTCTTTTCTTATTTGTTTTTTTATTTTTTAGCCTTATAATTTTTTAATTTAATTTTTAAGATAGTTTTTAAATACATAAAAAATTCTTGACATATTCGACCACACACATGGCACACACTTACACCAATTTTAAGCAGAGTAAATTTGCGTGGCAACTTGGTGAGGTTCTAGTTCGTACACATCTTATTGAGATGTTCTCAAAGCGATTGTCGTTTTTATCCAATATACAACTACACATACTTAATAGCAATCTCAGACTGGTCGGCCAATTCATCTCATATCCAAGCCAAACTAGAAATTGAATGCTTGCATATGCTTATTATAATATATATATATATATATATATATGTATATATGGAAAATATATTCAATATTGAGCCAATTTCAAATTGAATAGGGACGGCAATAAAAACAAAGATGTCTCTATTTAGGTGTACTCCTGTTCATGATCGAGCTGTTATGGTTACGGTTTGAGCTGCAGCGGTCCCGCCTGGTGCCTAATTAGAAACTTCCAGGGTTTACGAGGACATTGAAAACCCACGCCCATGTGATGGATGATCATGACATCAATTGATAGAGATATATGTGTGTCTCTAAATATATATATATACAAAAATTGCATGCACATATCTGCAAGACTTGTACACGTACATAGCTATAAATGCATATAATCATTCAACTGTATGCTGTTAATATTATGTAAATGCGCATGTGATCATGATACGTGTACGCTAGTCATATATATATATATATACATATATATTGGTACATTATGGGCAAGCATATATATATATATAGATATATATATATATATATATTTATGAGTTAATGCTCACAAATGAGATGGGGCTGAAGATCAAAAATGTTAACGGCAAGGAAAGGCATGCATGCATGTGGCTTGTCCCAGAGGCCCAAATACATATATTAATTTTCTGTTCGCCGTTTAGGATCCATTTTCTGACGTCTCCGTAGTCTTCTCTATGGCCTCAATTATATCGGCATTCAAATATACTATAGTCTAAAATATATTTCCAATTTTTTTTTAGAGGTACCATTATTGATGATCTTCTTTTTGACTATTAAAAAAGAAAAATGTTTATTAAAATTTTCTACCCCTATTATTTTGACCAATTCTCTATTATTTCCAGAAGCATGCATGACGTGTATACGTACATATATATATAAAAAGCTTGATTAATTATATGGTCCGAGTGGCCCATACATTGTTGTCTTATAACTATAATGAGTTTGAAGAAGGGTTTGAATAGCCGGAGAGTGAGGCGTATATCATCGCCTTTATTGCAGTCAACGAAACACCTAGCATGAATCGACCCAAAAACTTCATAAGAAAAGGAAATGACTTGATTGTTGCATTTCTTGTGCATGGCCAAACTATTGACTTGTTTCTTGTAGGGCATTGCATGATGAGATATATATACCCTTATATATATATATATAGTACGTTATAATACATATTGAGGAGGGCCAATGGGGAGAGTGAGAGAAAGAGCAATGATCAATTAAAACGTCAGTCTGCACTTACACCCCCTCATAATGTGCGTGCGTGCGTGCATGTGATCTGCCAACTCATTGATCTTGACCATTCATTTAGGTGGAGTATGCATGGATATTGAAGGAGTAGTGCGAAAAATTTTGTGCAAGACTTGGATATCTATATATGTGTGTGTGTATATATAGCTAATTTTGCCAAACTAGAGGTTAAACTTAGCCCTATGATATACCAAATCTGGGATCTTTGATCGATTTCTCGATTGCTTATTTCAAATTTGCATGTGTTTGGCAGTTCTAATTAAAATTTTTGATTGCTACAGTATAAAGCTCTCACATGTTATAGTTTTTATTTCCCAAGTTTTAGTTCTGGTTATACTTCTAAACACCCTTTCAATCGATTGCTGTAAGATTTTTAACGTTTTAATTAACGTGTTATTGTTGACAAAGATTTTAGCAAAAATTATGTAGGGAATTCAAATTCAAATGAAAAGGCATATTCTACACGATATCTTGGAGAATCTAATTTGAAATCTGTTCAGATCAAAGATAAGCGGTCCAGCTACAATTCAAACAGGAGATAAGGTTAACGACTTGATAAGAAAATTCTAGTTCAAATTAAAATCAATCTAGAAATTTGAAAAAGATTTGTTTTTTGGTTCTTTTAAAAGGAGGAGATTCTTCAAGGATGACTTATGAAGATTTTTTAGAAGATTTAGATCTAGAATCACAACAAAAATCCTCTAGATACACTAGTGAAAATTGGATTTAGATTTTATTAGATGAGATTGTTTCAAAGGCGCGACTTTAGATAGCGACTTTGAAGTTCAAGTTTATAATATGAAATTTTTTTGAGATTCTAAGATGAACTCTATATAAACCTCACTTTTCAACTTGTTTAACACATCTAGAGAAACTTAGTTTACATGTAGATCTTCAGAGCAAAGCCTTAGCATTCTTTAGGAAAAGAAGTTGAAGCTTTTGGGTGAAAATGCTCTACACATAGAAGGGATTCTACACGTGCAGAATTTGAAGATGAGTGGCGCTCACTGAATAAATTCATCTAAGAGTTGCATCTCAGAGGCGACAATCGAAAGAGGGAGTCTTGACATTACATAAGTCCAATTAGTGATTGTAACATTTTTCTATCTTAGTAGATTATTCAATAGCTGGGTATGGTCCCAAAAACGTAAGTTTAATGACCGAACCTTGTTAACAATCGCCTATGTTTATTATTTACTTTCTGTATTTACTATTTAGTAAATTTAATTAACATGCATTTAATTAAATTTAGTAAATATTAATAACCGGATCTATCAATTGCTTTTTTGTAACTTTTCTTATAATGCCGGTTGTATATAATGTAAATATGAAAAGGTATTTAGTGGGTGGATAAGGTAAGTTTTGTTGGCACATATGTATCTATAGATCAGACCTCTTGCAGCAAATTGATTTGTATTTGGAAACAATTCACGTAGATTCAAAATTACCCGCCGTAATTCAATATTATCAAGGCCAATAAAATCATAGAATGAAATAAAGAAATAACAACACTAAACGTTTACAGTGATATCACTTAATATGATGAAGAAGTTTAGATGATAAAAATATCATACATGTCAGACTCACCGTAATTTCTACAATACACCCCTTTTATATAACATAGTAAAATGAATTAAAATAACCTAATTTATAAGTGTGAAATCTACAAAGGTCAATCTACGTACTATTAGTAGATAAGACAATATCATCAAAATAATAATTAGGTTTCACAACTTAGACAAATCACCGTTCTTCTGGCATATCAGTAGTACTTATTCCCAAGTATATGACAGTAAACGTGGATTTTGAAGGGAATTCGTTTTTGCTGTTAGATATGTATGCCCTAAAGAGTAAAAATGTAATACGTTTTTGGAGATATTTTTATCAATAAAGAATTTATTCATTTATATATACCAAATCTTGTCCTCTTTACGTTCATATTTGTTGAATGTATGTTAAGCAAACAGTAGTCTGATATTGTCGGTCTAAACCTTTAAGAATTGGGCATATGATGGACTGATTATGCGGAAGACACGATTCTTAAGGTGACGGTCTAAAACATATGATCCGCAATCGAGGGAATAAAGTTGGGCGCTTTATTCATGCAAAGATTGTTATGTTGTCTATATCCCTATTGGGAGATGGTTTGTCTTGACCATCGGAGTTGGACTCTATGAATAGAAACATTGGCACATTGTCGTAGGTGACGATGTGTTGGATTGGGACACAAAGTGAATTGATTTGGATTAATAATTCTGTTTTGGCAAATCGATTCACTTTATACAATCATTTGTATTGTATCTTAATCCTGATATGGATAGTGCGCCCGCTGTCTCGACTTGTGTCTTTTGATGTACCAAAGGACGACTCCCACATCTCAATAGTGGTATGCATGTCGGTACGTTGGAGGCATGACTCTTGATAGCGTAGACTTGTTATTCATAGATATGGAATCCATAGCTCCTCTTTAGGAGTAATGATATCCTCTTATATGCGTTATCCTGTAATTGGAAAACTAGAGGGCTCAACCATTTGGATACATAGGTGTAACCGAATGGTATACTATCTTTGGCTGGTAAGTTTTCTAATGGTGAGATAATGGAACGTAAGATAAAATTAATCGGGAAGGTAAGACAAAATTTATCCTTAAGCTGATTATGGATTATCATATGGGGATACGATACACTTTGATATGTCATAGAGACTTAGCTATTCGGGCTTCGTAATTCTATAAAGTTCAAGAGTGCAGCTCCAAGCTTTCAGTGGAGTAGCGTTGGAGTTGATAATTATGAAATGTATATCTAGGATATTGGGTTTCATAATTATCGAGAGCTTGAACTTTATAGGTCCATTTTGGTCCCCTTTGCTAGCTCACAAAATCCTGTAACGATACAGCGTGTTTTTCAATAATTGGTGACTTATGTTGGATTTATCGGATTGGTTTAAAATTTGAAAGAATCAAATAATTCATGTCTATTTATTGGTTAAATTAATTTTTGTAATAAAATTAATTTAAGATAAACTTGTTGAATTATTGGGATCGGATAATTCTTGTCTGTTTATCGGTTGATTTAATTGGATAAATTAAATCAAGATAAACTTGTAGAATTATTGTGAATTGATTTATTTTTTTTTAGAGATTATCCTGATAAAGTTTGTTTTGATCATATAACTTCTCTATTGGGCTATTTGAATCAAAACTGAGACTTTATCCTATAGAATCTCAGGTGAAAAATAAAAGATACGAGGAGATATTTACGCGGCAGTTTAGCCTGCTGATTTACGTGTTCGGCCTGCCGATGGGGCCTGTTCGGCCTGCCAATCAGCGAGAGATAAGATAACGTGTTTTCACGCGGATCTTATCAGATATTGATCTGAACTTGATTCTGTTTTGAGTTTTTGAGTCCCAGTCTGATAAGGACTGACCCCAGGACCAATCGCTATATAAAGGGAGTAAGTCTCATAAGTTACTCAGATCAATTGAGAGATTAAGAGTGATACTCTTCTGGTGAGCATCTGAAAACTCCCTGAGAGCTTTTGTTCACAAATCATGAACACTAGCTTTGCGTTTTCTCGATTGGTTGGAAGGAGAGTCGCTGGTGGAAGAGCTGTACGTGTGAGCCCACACTTACTTCGATCGTGGATAGAGAATAGCAAAGAAGACCAGTTGGTTGAGGCTCTTCTAGAATGTTACCTCTCTTCATGGGTTGTGGAGGTTCTTCGGCACATAAAGGTTAGTAAGATTTGTTCAATTTATGCATATAGAATGTCAAACTTGTGTTTTGGAAAAAAATACTCTGATGTTAAAATTTTAAAATTTTCGCTACGCACCTCACACTGTTTTTTCCAACATTCACCATAAAGGAAAATAATTAAGTGTGTTTAGAAAATCAGTTGAAACTTGAAGTTAAAAATTAAAAATTAAAAATTATAGTAAGTGAGAGATTTATACTATAGCAAATCTTTAATTTTTGTTGTAGCATGTAGAAACTTTACATGGTAAGAAGCGTAACTCAACCCCAGAGGTTTAACTTCTACACGCATTATAAGTCAATGTAGTAATATATGATCGCCGACATGTATGCGGCGCCTACATGACAATTCATGTCATGATATTATTTTACATGAAATTTCCTATTGAACACTTTGTTAATCCAACCACAAATTATATAGCGACTGGGAATATAGTTGTGACTACATATTAAAACTAAAATACTATAGCATGTAAGAGTTTTAACACTATAACATATTTAAACTTTAAATTGCAGCACGAGAAAGCTTTATATTGTAACAGTTGAAACTAAAAAATTAGAATTAAGTTGCTAAATACACCACATTAGGTAGTCTTCTGAGGTCATAATTTAGCAAGTTTAATTTCTATTCAAGCAAAACGTTTCAACTTGTTCTCAAGCTATGAATACATCTATATATATAACCAAAAGGAAGAATATGAAATCAACCCCATTTCCCAATTCTCTTCTTTTGCTCCCAAAAGTAGTTAGTAGTTAATGGAAGCAAACAAAAGAAAGAAATATATATATATATATATATATATATATATATATATATATATATATATATATATGAGAAAGCAGGGAACAAGGGGTGTTGATCATGTGTACATGTGGTGAAATAGGAGTCAATTAAGTGGTGGCCTTAGCCCGTATTAGCCCTATTAGCTGGAGGGGGTGTGGTGGGAACGGAACGCACATGATTGCACATGCCATTTTCTAAACCCCGTTGTTAAAACCGGCCCACCTCAACTTGTTTCTGTTATATATACATATACACACACACACAAATATAGTACATATATGTACACACACAATACATATATACATATTATGCCCTGTGCCAAAAGTAATTGGCAGGTCCCTTGTACAATATCTCATCATTTTAATTTCCCTCTTCCTAATTTCTCTCTACACTATATGATTTTAGTCCCTTAATATCCCAAATTATTCATGAGAAAAGGATACTGATCAGTTCACCGTGTAGACAGAGTAAGGAGCAAGGGACACCATTTTTTACCTTCTCGATCTGTGCTGGATGCTCTCCGATTTGATCCTTAACAATCCCAATATATAAATAAGGTCTTGTCCAGCTAAGAGACTGTGCGGCGTTGAACTCATGGTGATTTTTACAAAATTGGTCTCATCGTTAATATGAGCGGAGTTAAAAAATCAAGAGTCTAAATGAGATTATATTGATACCTTTTTTCTCACATACAAAATGTTTAAAAAAAAAAAATCAAGAGTCTAATTGAGATTATTATATATATGATATGTTGATATTATTATTACTGATGTTACGTATATTTGGATATATAGTCCCCACGATACTAAATTGAAATGTCTTTGACCAAGAAAATGATAAATTAATATGTGAAAAGAAAAAGAAAAGGCAAAAGAGGGACCGGCAATTGAAGCATAGTAAACTATTGCTTGTTCCTTTGTTGGTTGAGAAAATATTAAACACAAAATTTCATCGTGAGGACAATAGCAGCCGATCACAGAAAGGGGGACCTCCCAATGGGAAGAGAAAGCCAAAAAAAAAAAAAAAAAATCTCAAACGAAAAGCCCAAATGCAAAGCTCATGTGCTACCTTGTCCCCTGTCTCCATTAATCACTGCCCTTGCCTCTTTTCCTTAGTTTAAAGAAAAAAGAAAGAAAGAAAAAAATGATAGTTTTTCGACAGACGCCTCTACTAAAGATGTATATTTTGAAATCATTAAAAATCTTATTAGAATCATTTATTTTTGTATATTTGACGATTGAAAGATAAATATTTATTGTAAATATATATTTTTTCAATTCACACTAGTAAAATTACTAAAAAAATAACGAAAAAAATCTAAACAATTAGCATGTACAAGCCTAGAACTAAAAGTAAAGTCTCTTTTGAAGTTCGGCACTTGTCATCTCAGTCCTATGCTGGAGATCCATCTAGCAACTCTAGACACACATTAGTTGTAAATTGTCGTTTTTAAGCTATTATATGAGATATGTGTGCTAGTTAGTGTTAATAATATATTGGATGGATAAAAATGAACAGGTTACAATTGTAAAATTGGAAATTGAAATTAAAGAAAACAGATACAACAAAACCTTTAACTTCAATGGAAGCAACGTAATGTGGAAATTAGACGAAAATGGTCGAGGCACGTGTAGGTCACGTTTTACTTAAAACAGATTCGTCTCCTCCGGTTGTGCACGAGGATTCTACGGACGTCTGTCTCCCAGGATACAACGACTAGCAACGGAATCTTAAGCACAATGGGATACCGTTTCCGGCGAACTTGAAACAGTGTTTTTCTTCTATCACCAAAAACGACTACAACAACTTGGTGGAACTTGAAAAACAAAGGAAAAACTCTATGACTTGGTGAGTGCAAATTCTATGCAATTGTGTGTCTCAAACATGTGGAGGAGAGTTCATTATATAGGCTTAAGAGAATATAAGTTACAATCCACATTATAATGAGGCATTAATCAGAATTTATGTGAATAATGACATTGGTTGCAACCTTCCATTTTCCATGATAATGGTGCCCATAATCTCCCATTAAACCATTGGTTGTAACCCTCCATTTTCATGATTATGAAGCTCATAATTATGATAATGGTGCTCATAGTCTCCCATTAAACCATTGGTTATAACCCTTCATTTTTCATGATTATGAAGCTCATAATCACCTATTAATCCATGCCTTTGGGTGTTACAATATGAGGTTTATGACCTCCATTAATCTCCACCAATGAGCATCAATTTCACATTCATCCAATTGCTGCCATTTTTCTAACAATCCCCCACATGAATGAAATTGACAAACTACAAAGGAAAAACAAAGACATTACACGATGATAGAGTTCTACGGTTAATATCTACATAGGATAGGTAGGCGTTAACCCTTAAACCTTCCCTTGTGAAAGTATGTTTACTTTACTGACTGACTAGTAGACGCGATGTCATTGAACTGTTCTGCCATTTGTGTAAATGATAACATACCTCACACATATATTTTTCTGATACAGTTTCAGTTCTCATGGTTATGTTCATTTTGGCCATGAACATCTCCCTAGTTCTACAAGAGTTTTTAAAGAATTGAGCCCTAGCAATTCTCCTTTGAAGCGGCCCCACTTCTCTCTCACATAGGTGATTTCTTACTTAAGAGTAACCCATATTACTCCGCTCGAATTCTCAACGTATTCGATGCATAAGAATCATTAAAAGCAAACTGCTTAACCTTTCCCTACGGGTATCACTGTTTTTATTATAGGAATGGGTTGGGGTAACCCCCACAGTGATCTTATTCAGTCTATTCAGTTTAGTTATCCCATTGAACCTAGATCTTGGGATCTCCAGTCAACAAGGTTGGGTTTCCACTGTTTCGACCTATTCTTTTATGGGCTTAAGTCCCATTCCTCTTGATGTTTTCTCAACTTGATCTCTATTCAGTCCTTTGGTTAACGGATCCGCAATATTTTCTTTAGACCTTACATAGTCTATTGTCATGACTCCAGTTGAGATTAGTTGTCTAACGGTATTATGTCGACGACGTATATGCCTCGACTTACCATTGTACATCACATTCTGTGCCCTGCCAATAGCAGACTGATTATCACAATGTATGCATATTGCAGGCATAGGTTTAGGCCATTCAGGGATATCCTCCAAGAAATTCCTTAGCCATTCAGCTTCTTCACTGCTTTTATCCAAAGCTACAAATTCAGATTCCATAGTAGATCTGGTTATTACCGCCTGCTTTGAAGACTTCCATGAAACTGCTGCGCCTCCCGAAGTGAATACGTATCCACTTGTAGCTTTAGAATCCTGTATATCAGATATCCAACTTGCGTCAGAATACCCTTCAAGAACTGCAGGATCTCTTGTATAATGTAGCCCATAACTACGAGTATACCGTAAGTATCTGAGTACTCTAACAATCGCTTTCCAGTGATCATCTCCTGGATTACTCGTGAATCTACTTAGACTACTTACAGCATAGGCAATATCTGGTCTTGTACAATTCATTAAGTACATTAAACTGCCTATCACTCTAGCATATTCCACCTGGGATATACTTTCTCCTCTATTTTTGGACAGATGTTGACTAGTATCAATTGGTGTTCTGGTCACACCAGTGTCATTTTTACTAAATTTGTCAAGTATCTTGTCCACATAGTGTGACTGGCTCAAGATGAGTCCATCAGGCGACCTTTTGATTTTGATTCCTAAAATCACATCGGCAAGTCCCATGTCTTTCATGTCAAACCTAGAGTTCAACATATCTTTAGTTGATTTGATCATCCGATTATTGCTACCCACGATTAGCATGTCATCTACATACAGACAAAGAATAACATATCCATCGTCTGTTCCTTTGACATAAACACACTTGTCACACTCATTAATTTTGAACCCATTTGACATCATAACATTGTCAAATTTCTCATGCCATTGCTTTGGTGCTTGTTTAAGCCCATACTAAGACTTCCCCAATTTGCAGACTTTCTTTTCTTGTCTTGGAGCAATACAACCTTCTGGTTGTTCCATATAAATTTCCTCTTCAAGGTCTCCATTAAGAAAAGCAGTCTTTACATCCATCTGATGTACTTCAAGATTCCACAAAGCGGCAATCGCTATGATCATTCTTATGGAGGTTATTCTCGTTACAGGAGAATAAGTATCAAAGTAATCAAGGCCTTCTTTTTGTCTATAACCTTTTATAACAAGTCTAGCCTTATACTTGTCAATTGTTCCATCAGCTTTCATTTTACGTTTGAAAATCCATTTAGAACCTAGCGGTTTACTTCCTGGAGGAAGGTCCACTAATTCCCAAGTATGATTCTGCATGATGGAATCAATTTCACTCTTTATGGCTTCTTTCCATAAAGGACCCTCCGATGAGCTTACAGCTTCTTTGAAAGTTTGAGGTTCAGCCTCTAGCATGTAGGTCAGAAAGTCAGGTCCAAATGATTTTTCTGTTCGTGCCCTTTTGCTTCGTCTAGGCTCTTCCTCTTCATATTCGGTTTCAACTTCTTGATGATCTTGACTATTCTCTTCAATAGTCTTAAACGTTCGTTTAGATGAAGTTGGACCATCCTCTTTGGATTTGTAAGGAAATACATGTTCAAAAAATGATGCATTCCTAGATTCCATTATCGTGTTCTTGTGAATCTCAGGGTTTTTAGATTCATACACAAGGAACTGATAAGCACTACTGTTGTGGGCATAACCAATGAAGATGCAATCAACTGTTTTTGGACCTATTCTCATCTTCTTTGGTGTAGGTATCATTACCTTTGCAAGACACCCCCACACTCTCAAGTATTTGTAAGAAGGCTTTCTAGCTTTCCACAATTCATAAGGGGTCTTGTCTTCTTTCTTCCGGGGTACCTTATTTAAAAGGTAATTAGCCGATAAAATGGCTTCCCCCCACATGTTTTGTGGCAATCCAGAACTTATCAGCATCGCATTCATCATATCCTTTAAGGTACGATTTTTGCGTTCAGCCACACCATTTGACTGAGGTGAATAGGGTGGCGTAACCTCGTGGATAATACCATGTTGTGCACAAAATTCACTAAATGGTTCTACATATTCACCACCACGGTCACTTCTTACCATCTTAATTTTCTTATTAAGTTGGTTTTCAACTTCTTGCTTATAGAGAGCAAACTTCTCTATAACTTCATCTTTACTTTTAAGCAAATATACATAGCAATATTTTGTGCTATCATCTATGAATGTAACAAAATATTTATTCCCACCTCTAGTTTGAATAAATTTTAAGTCACAAACATCGCTATGTATCAAATCAAGTGGCTCAGTATTTCTATCAATTATTTGGTATGAAGATCTCGTTAGTTTTGCCTCTACACATATTTCACATTTGTGTTTGGGATCAATATTGAACGTGGGTATGTGATTCAAGTTAATTAATCTACGCAAAGTATTATAATTAACATGACCTAGTCTACCATGCCATAAATTAGAAGACTCAAGCATATAAGTGGAAGACTTGTTAATTTTATTGATGGAATTGGGCTTAATAGCCATTACATTCATTTTCCACATTCCATTTTTCACATATCCCTTTCCCACATACATTCCATGTTTAGACAAAACTATTTTATCAGCTTCAAAAACCATCTTGAAGCCATGTGAACTCAGTAGAGTTCCAGAAATGAGATTCTTTCGGATATCAGGCACATACAGCACATTTTGAAGCTTAACTTCCTTGCCTGATGTCATTTTCAGAACCACCATTCCTTGGCCCTTAATCTCAGATGTGGCAGAGTTGCCCATATACAGCTTCTCTCCAGAATCTGACAGTACGAGTTCAACAAAAGCAGCTCTATCACAGCAGACATGGCGTGTGGCCCCAGTGTCTAGCCACCACTCCTTTGGGTTGGAGTCCACCATGTTGACTTCAGAGACCACGCAAGAGAGACTGATGTCTGACACTTCTTGTGTGATGGTGTCTACCACATTAGCCTCTTTCTTCTTGTTTCTCTTTGGCAGCCTACAATCTGCCGACTTGTGACCCACCTTGTCACAGTTGAAACATTTTCCTTGGAATTTTTGCTTATTTGAAATTCCACCCTTAGGCCCCAGCTTGGACCCCGACTTGGTTTTTTTGTTCTTGGAGCTTTTATCATGCTCCACCACATTTGCTTTGGCAACAGACTTGTTAAAAAGCTTTTTCTCAGATCTTCTATTGTCTTCCTCAATGCGAAGTCGAACAATAAGATCTTCAACGCTCATCTCTTTGCGCTTGTGCTTTAGATAGTTCTTGAAGTCATTCCACGCAGGGGGTAGCATCTCTATGATTGCAGCTACCTGAAAAGACTCACTAATTACCATTCCTTCAGCATGAATTTCATGAATGAGTAATTGTAGTTCTTGTACTTGACTAATTATAGTCTTAGAATCCACCATTTTGTAGTTCATAAACCGTCCAACTATGAACTTTTTAGCACCAGCATCTTCTATTTTGTATTTATGGTCCAAAGACTCCCATACTTCTTTGGCCGTTTTTTTCAGACTGTACACATTATAAAGTACATCAGTCAAGCCATTCAGAATATAATTCTTGCACAAGAAGTCAGAATGCTTCCATGCTTCAACAGCAAGCAAGGTCTGAGCATCTGTTTCATCCTCTCTAACAGTAGGAGGATCCTCTTTCAAGAATCTCGCAAGATTCAGTGTTGTCAAATAGAACAACATCTTTTGTTGCCAATTTTTAAAATTTAGTCCATTAAATTTTTCAGGTTTTTCATTGTGGTTCACAGGAACTGTAACCGACAAAGGTTGCGTCGAGGTCGCGGCATGAACCCGAGGAGACAGAACTGGTGTCTCAGAAGTGCTCCCAGTTGGAACATTCTCAGTTGTAACAACATTCATATTATCACCCATTTCTGAAAATAAAACCAAAAATTAGTTTCCTTTAAAATAAAATCAAGTTGTGAACAACCGTAAATATGTTATAAGAAAAACTATAAATATGTTATTAAAAAAAAACGTTAACAAATTGTTAAACATAACAGAGTTTTTTTTTTTTTAAAACAATAAACTTAATATAAAATAATCAAAACTTAATAACCAGTTATGATATAAACTTTTGAATAAAACAATATATTTATAATTAAACAATTAAAATAAAACCAATTATATAAGAAACATAAACAGACAAAAAGTTGACAAGAAAAACAGAAACAGTTATAAATGTTAAAATAATAGAAAACTTTACATATACTAAATGCTTTTATCGTAAAACAGTAAAGTAGACAAACTGTAAACATTTATAACAAACATTTATAAACCAAAGAAAACTGTAACAACCATTTATAATATAAACAAGCATATACATAAACTACCAAAGAGGTTATGAATTGAGAACAACGGCCAGAATTCTAACGTCCATTTGTAATATTCTATTGTAATAATACGTGGTATGTAAACCATATATATGTTATTAAGTTCATATTTATACACAAACAATTATAAATCAATGCATAGGAAACAAATATAACAAACAGTTATTAGAAACTGTTATAAAACCAAAACGTAAGCAAAGAATCATATAAGACTATTAATATATGAAAGAGTTTTGTAACTAATGAGATTTTGTAAAAGAATAACAGTTTGTAAACATTTTAGACGTATATGACAGAAACAATAAATGAAACCAAACTGTAAACATATAAACACGTTATATAGAATCAAACGTTAGAGCAACATAAGTGAATCTTAGGCATTCAACAAAATAATTCATAGCAATCAAAGAATATAACTAGGCAAAATTTCATATATATATATATATATATATATATATATTTTAATGCAACAAAGTCGGACAGCAATAAAAAAAATATGTTACAATATAACAGAGCAAAACGTGAACAAAAACATAATATATATAACAAACAGTTATATATATATAAAAATATAAAAAAAAACATCAAAAGCCAATGAACATCTATTTCGCATGAATAAAATTCAATAAAGGAATGCGAGATTATGAACCCATGTAATCAATTAGTTAGAACTTGCATGCAAGTAAAACAAGTATGAGACAACGAATATCGATAAAGCAAATTAAAGAGAATCTGAGTGTTGGTATAAAACAAATGCAAGGAAATAATATTGAAAGCATACAATCAACAACAACACATTTCAAGCTCACAATCCAACAACCTGTTCATCTTAAAAGACGATTCTATTTTAAGATTGTTAATAATATATTGGATGGATAAAAATGAACAGGTTACAATTGTAAAATTGGAAATTGAAATTAAAGAAAACAGATACAACAAAACCTTTAACTTCAATGGAAGCAACGCAATGTGGAAATTAGACGAAAATGGTCGAGGCACGTGTAGGTCACGCTTTCCTTAAAACAGATTCGTCCCCTCTGGTTGTGCACGAGGATTCTACGGACGTCTGTCTCCCAGGATACAACGACTAGCAACGGAATCTTAAGCACAATGGGATACCGTTTCCGGCGAACTTGAAACAGTGTTTTTCTTCTATCACCAAAAACGACTACAACAACAACTTGGTGGAACTTGAAAAACAAAGGAAAAACTCTATGACTTGGTGAGTGCAAATTCTATGCAATTGTGTGTCTCAAACATGTGGAGGAGAGTTCATTATATAGGCTTAAGAGAATATAAGTTACAATCCACATTATAATGAGGCATTAATCAGAATTTATGTGAATAATGACATTGGTTGCAACCTTCCATTTTCCATGATAATGGTGCCCATAATCTCCCATTAAACCATTGGTTGTAACCCTCCATTTTCATAATTATGAAGCTCATAATTATGATAATGGTGCTCATAATCTCCCATTAAACCATTGGTTATAACCCTTCATTTTTCATGATTATGAAGCTCATAATCACCTATTAATCCATGCCTTTGGGTGTTACAATATGAGGTTTATGACCTCCATTAATCTCCACCAATGAGCATCAATTTCTCATTCATCCAATTGCTGCCATTTTTCTAACAGTTAGCAGAGGTGAAGGGGCAGTGGAAAAATTTTTAGGAACAGGAAAGAAAAGACAAACATTCTCGGAGTTGAAACGACCGGTGAAGTGAAAGGAGGAGACTTTCACAGGTTAAGTGTAAATCTTTAGACCAAAAAACCAATTAATTTGAGAGAAAATCAACTAAAAACTCAGTGAAATCGAAACCAAATTCATAACCAATTAATTTAAAAAATAAATAAAAACTTAGAATATTAATAAACACGACAAAGACAATTGCAAACGACATTTAATGGAAAACGTCATTAATTTTCATAATCCATAAAATACTAAAAACGACATCAAATGGAAAACGACAATAGCCTTACGTACGACATCATCGTAAGAGGCCTCGAAAACCTGATAAAAGGAGGACAACCAAAAAGAGAAAAACAAAACAATGACAACAATATAAATAAAGTTTTGTATACATATAACTAAATAGACAACTACAACATAAAACGACATGTACATGTAAAACGACAACCTGAAGCAGCATCCAATAGAAATTGACAGAACCTTACAAACGACATAAACTAAACACGACACTTGCAGAACATACAAACGATAAGGAATAAAACAAACGCCAATAACTCAGAAATCAAGATAGCTAAGGGCGTTTGGTGAGCGTAGTTAGAACCATTTTTATAGTCTAAAATATTGTAACGTATAAGAGTCTTACACTATAATAATTTTTACTTTTTACTATAGCATGTGAGAGCTTTATATCATCTGATAATCATTTTTTTGGTTCTAATCATAGTTGCCAAATACCTTGTAAGCTCTGCAGAAGTAAAGCTAGCTGAGAAAACAATGTTAACTCTATAATGATTAATGACAAGGGTTTAGCGAGCGTAAAAAGGGGAAAAAAATGGAAAAGAAAAACTGTGTTGCAGACAATGTCAAAGTAACAACAAATAAATGCCAGAACAGCTAAAACGGAAACAATAGTATATCATACGACGACAAGTTACTGAAATGAATTTTTCTTAAAACGACATAAAATATGTTTAGACGACAACATTATATTAATAGTCGTGTCTATTCGTAGTTGGACAAATCTCAGCCAGTCCCCTTCTGTTACCAAATTGAATGTCTTCTTCACTCTTCGCCAAAGTTTATAGAAGGAATTTGGTCAGATATATGAAAAGCAGGAATAAAAGTGAGGGCTGGAATAGACGACTAGTAAACTTAAACCAAAAATTTTTATCAGTGAGGGCTTAAAAAAAATCTAATCATTATAAATATTTGTAACGCGCTATAATTATCCCGACAAGTTTTCATACCCATTAAAATTCTAAAAAAAAAAAGGTGAAATTTTAATGAGGATTATAAGATTATTTCAAATATTTAGTTGGGTTCATTGTATATTAATATAATAAAACAATCATTCATGTACATAAAATTTATAAAAATATAAAATTTGAATGAGGGCTTTCCTTTACTAGCTTCGAAGGAGAAATTTGCTTCAAAAATTTTTTTTTTCTCCTTGTTGATTGAGAATATAAGATAGATAGTAACAGAAAATTTTGAAGAGAAATTAAAATTTTTACAAGGAAAAACATTGTAGTAAAAAGTTTTGAACTATCATTTTAATGAATCAAAGAGGACAATATTTTTTGAGGCAATATCAATCACCCCAAAGGAGGAACACCGGCAAAAAAAACCCTAGTGGTAAAAGTTTATGTGCTTACAAATCTAATTTGGACTTGCCATATGTCAATCCTCAGCTGGTGACTCTATCAAGTAAAATTTAACAAATAAAAAAATCATTTTCATTCCCATGAGATTATAATCCTGCGACTTATGAAATTATAGGCCAGTATAATATATAGTGTATTTTTTAAACTGAGTCGTATTATTTTATTAATAGTGAGGTTATAATTTTATGGGTTAAATAAAATTGCTTTCACAAATAATGGTTGCGAACTGCAAGAGCAGCGACGTCATGAAATGCAGGGCACTTTGTAATTCATATGAGATCGGTGATGGTTACCGAAGGTGAAACGACAAAATTTAGAAAGACGACATCATGGGAACAAGAAAAACGACAACCCAAAAACGAACAACAACATGCGAAAAAAGTCATTATAGTGTAAAACAAAAATATATTACAATTAAAGCTCTTATACTACCGTGTTTAAACTCATTTTCTAAATATCCTATAGTTAAGTCTATTGATTTTGTCGTTACTCCAACTATTGCACAAAACTCTCTCTCCCTTGCAAGCCCACCTTCGAAACCCATGGCCAGGACACTAACTCACCACTGGAAAAGAAGCTTTGACTACAAATGTTCGTGTCTTAACATTTAAGTGTGATTTCCGCGGGATATTATGAATGTGACCGGAAGGAAACACAAACTTAGTTTTAAGTAAAACGACAATAGATTGAAAAACGACAACCATCTCAAACACAGCAACCGAGATAAAACGACATTTTCTTAGAAAGAGAGAGTAAAGAACGACAGCCAGTACAAAACGACATGATATCAGCGCCAGCTAAAAAAAATGTAGAAACGTATAAACTTCAGAAAGAGTGAAGTCTGAAACTTGAGAATAAAAGGGATAAAAAAACTGAATACCCGCAAACGTGAGGAAAAATTCAGAACAACACAAATATAAATTCTAAGACAAAAATTAAAAAAAAAATGAAAAAAATGAAGAAGACAAAAGTCCTAAATAGATTGATAAAAGGGTTAAGAACGAAAAATACAACAGAAAAACCAAAAACAACACAATGGTAAGACTAACGGGAACGAAATGTTCTAAACGACACAAAATGTTAAGAAGAAATCAAGCAAAGACAAAAAAAGCTTCAAAACGGCAACAACCTAAGAAACATAATTGAAGAGAAGAACAAAAAAATGTTTATAATAGTTCCTTTATGTTTCCAGCTCTGTCTTTCAAGTTTGTCAATAATACCATTGAAAAAAAGAAAAAAGAAAAAATCATCCCTGAAAAAAATAAAAATAAAGATCTCATCTTAAAATGGCAAAAAAGTTAAGGACCCTAACTTTATTTATAAACTACAATAAACGAGAGAAATGGCGTCAAATGTAAGAAAAATTAAATAAGAACTAAAAAGATGAAGAGAAGCTATAGATTTAAGGTAAGTTGGCAATACATCCATGAAAAGAAGAAACTTTACTAATAAGAGCAACAATATCAAAATCAGATAAATTATGTAGATAATAAATATAAATAAGCCAAATTACTTAAGTTAGTTTTCTCTAATATACTTGGCCACTGCTTCGATAGGAAATTTAAATCTTTTTTTTTCTTTTTTTTTCGTTTTTTACTATTAAGGAGCACTATAAATATGCTGTATTTAGATTACAAATTAGAATACTAAAATCAGATAAGCTACTTCCTACTATCAAATCATAAATAATAGAGTCAGACAACTAATAAAAATAACTTTTATATTATATATTGATTGTCCCTAATATTGAAAAACAAATGGACCATTTCAAAAAGCAAAATGGACAAATATATAAACGACACAAAATGTTAGAAGATAGAGCCCTAAAAAAAGCATGAAAATAAAATCGACCCAAAAAAAAAAAAACTTTCAAAGTCCGCATCATGATAATGTCAACAACCCAAGGACACAGTTTTCTAATATAACAACAAAACCGTAAGAAACGACATGTAACTTATGTATACAGCAGACTTCAAACGACAATAAAAATGAAAATTGAAGTAAAAATGCCTCGAAAATTGTGAAAAAACTCCACAAAAGAAACTTCAAAAATTAATTATTTTGAGGCGACATGGACTTTTAAAGCGACAATAAAACACACAAATGACATGATTAATAAAAACAACATAAGTATTAAAATGACTGTGTGGTGATATTTATTCCTTTACAAGTGTATCTAGTCCCCAAATTAAATATCAACTCTCATCAAACTTTTACACATTAGATTAATGTTTACATAAACTCCTTGAAGCGGGGCAATATTATTAAAAACACAAATACAAATAAAGTCAAACTACTATTTGAAAATAACTATATAATAAGTTAACTTTCCTTAATATGTTATGGCAAATAGAGTTCCAACAGAAAATTTCAATATTATAATGATTTTATTAGCTTTTTTATTCATTAATTGACTCAAGTTTCGCTATTAGATCACAATTATAATAGAACGTTTTTAGAGTCATATATTGATATTAAAATGTTCAGAATTCAAGTTGTCAAATAAATTCAATGTAAATTGGGCACAATTAATCTTGTAGAAAGAAAAAAGACAAAAGTATAAAATCATTCACAAAAACACGACCAAAAGATTAAAAGAAACCATTTTTCTAACCTCACCTTTATCTTATACGTTTAATGATTTATGCGATCATTTTGCCTTTTTTAAGCAAAATCTTATAATAACAAATGCTTTAAATATTTGACCTTGGTATTTGAGTCTTCAATCTAAAAATTCATATATTTGAGTCTCTAACCTTCTATTTTCTTGACACTTTAATCTTTACTTTTGAATTTTTTGACAACTAGTCTTTAAACTCCCATTCTTGATACTTGAGTATCCATTTTGAAGACTTAAGTAACTCGCTACCTTATAGTCTCCATGTGATTTTTTTTTTCCTGTTAAATTTGAAGGATTTCTTGAGTTTCAAATTTCTATAAAAACATTTATTTTAAATTTTTATGAGGAGGCCCCAAAAAGCTTATTGGTTTGAAATTGATTATTAGGTTTATTTTGTCTTTTATACTTTACAAAGATAACTTAATTATGAAGAGGTACATGAACTATTTAATTATAGGGATCCAAATGTTAAGAAAATCGGAGTTTATCTCGTTTGTTTTATAGGTTTGAAACATGACTGATTTGAACTTTCTTGTTTGAAATAAAAAGTTTAAAAAGTGCAACTTGAAAAATAGGTTCAAAATCTTAAAACCGAGGAGAGATGATTTTGAATTTAGAGAGTTCAAACTATCACATTATGGTTAGAAGAGGTTTAAATATTTGGTTGCTAAACACTAGTTCAAGGAAGATTTTTTGTAAAACCATGTGAAACCTCTAACTAAACGGGCTAAGTTCTCAAAATTTTGAAAATAGACGCCCAAATACCTAAAATTTGAAAAGTTTGGGGAGTGAGGTGAAAAAAACTAACAACATAATATCAAAACACATTGCTAACCAAAAACGACCAGTCGTATCATCAAAACGACGTTCTGCGAAATGCTTGGGCCACAAGCAAAGCCCCACCCGTTTTCTATTCATCCCTCGAAAACCTCCAAAAACCTTCTATTGCTGGTAGCGTAAAACCGCTAAAAAAGGCTCCAAAATCCGAGCAACTAGGACAAAGCCCCTTATTATGCTACCATCGTCAATTCGCAACTGCAGAGAAAGTCTTTCTTTCATCCTCCGCCGTTTTCCCCCAACTTCTTCTTCTCCTTCCCCTTCTCTTCGGTTCTTCTTCGCCTCCTCCTCCGCCGAAGAACCTCCGTCACCGCCACCACCAACCACCGCGGCCATGGCGGCGGAGAATCGAAAAGACGAGGAATACCTCAAAACGGTCATTCCGAAGCGCATCCAGCTCTTCGAGGCTATCAAGGCTCGGCAGGAACTCGATCGCCTCTCCTTCAGTCCGATCCCATCAGGTAAGCCCTAGCTCACTCTCTTCTCTCCTCTGCAAAATCGAGGTTCGTGAATGCTTAGCGTTTTTGAACCTTGTTTTTTTGGTTTTAAGGATTACTTTGCCGGACGGGACGGTAAAGGAAGGGAAGAAGTGGGCGTCCTCGCCGCTGGACGTCGCGAAGGAGATTTCGAAGAGCTTGGCGGCGAATGCGCTGATCTCTCAGGTCAATGGAGTTCTTTGGGACATGACGAGGCCTTTGGAAGGCGATTGTGAGCTCAAGCTCTTCACATTCGAGAGCGATGAAGGGCGCGACACTTTCTGGCATTCTAGAGCTCACATTCTTGGACAGGTACCTTTTTTTTTTGTGTTTGAATTTTTAGCTTAATTTTGGAAGAAATGTGAGCGTTTTGGATTGTTGTTGTTGTTGATTAGGCACTAGAGATGGAGTACGGATGCAAGCTCTGCATTGGACCTTGTACCACCAGAGGAGAGGTATTTTACGAGATTATCAAAAACATGGATATTGGAATTTAACATACAGTTACCTTTATTGGAAGTTTGAATTTATTTATATGTAGAAACCATGGTACTCTTCACTAGTGAATTCTATCTCTTTTCCTAGTATGTGGAACCGTGTTTTTTAGGGTGTTTGGGAAGTGAGTTAGAACCGATAGTAATGTTGTATGGGAGAGCTTTATATTGTAGCATACTATTGCTTTACATTATAGCATGTGAGAGCTTTATATTGTTTGAGTTCGAATTGAGTTTGTCAAATACCACAAATGTTCTCCTCCTTTTTTGTTTTCTTCTTTAATTTCTTATTGGATTATCCTCAAATAATGTGGTTTGGATTATTATGTTATATTGGTTTATTTGTTATTCCAACTGCTTTATCCGTCTCTGCAATTTCTTATGAAGTACTAACATGTTATGGTTTTTTTTTTTCCCCTTGGAAAATTTTGCCTATGCAATTACAGGGTTTCTATTATGATGCGTTTTATGGCGACTTGGGTTTAAATGAAGAACACTTCAAAAAAATTGACTCTGGGGCAAGCAAGGCTGTTAGGGTATTGTTCTTCTCTTGTTTGAAAAAAAAGAAGAAAAACTGAAGTTTTGATGTTGTTATGTAGTTGAAACTGTGCCCTATTATCACGTTGCAATTTGCAAATATTCTGTTTAATGTTGCCATCACTGCTAGGGACAACATGTACAGTAGTAGTTGCTCCCAGTTGTGTACGACTTTATTGCTTTTCCAATGAAAACGTAGTGACTAAGCTTAAGATGTAAGGGGCCAAAAATTTTAACAAGGCTCTTTTGGGTAAGAGAAAGTTGGTGAAGATTCTTTTTCTTCCCTTTTTCTTCCTCCAGGAAAAGCAGCCTTTTGAGCGTATTGAAGTATCAAGGGAACAAGCGCTTGAGATGTTTTCTGACAATAGCTTCAAGGCAAGTAAAGCTGCTGATTTTTGAGATTGTGTCTGACTAGTAATTGTTTGGTGTTTCTCCTGCATGCATTTTATATTTTCATCTTTGTTTCCAATTTCTTATACGATTTAAGTCTTTTGGGCTATTTTTAGGTTGAGATTATCAATGATTTGCCAGCAGACAAAACTATCACAGTATATAGATGTGGTCCATTGGTTGATTTATGTCGTGGACCTCATATACCTAATACATCCTTTGTGAAAGCATTTTCTTGTTTGAAGGTAATGTGTTATTATCGTTTGTTGGGACTGAACAAACTAGCTTGTAAAATGCCTTTTAACACATTAAGGGGACCTGTAACATTTGTTTGTCTTAATTTATTGAATTTGTAACTCTAGGCTTCTTCAGCTTACTGGAGGGGTGACAAAGAACGTGAAAGTTTGCAAAGGGTTTACGGGATATCTTATCCTGATAAAAAAAGCTTAGAGGTGGTGTTCTTTCAGAGTTAGAAAGGGTTTGTTTGTCCCTGTTCTGTATCTTTTTTTCGTGTGGTGTATATTCTCTCAATATTACTGTTTCCTATAGGACTATAAAAATTATCTGGAAGAAGCTAAAAAGTACGATCACAGGGTTTTGGGTACACAACAGGAGCTTTTCTTCTGTCATCCACTTAGGTAAATCCAACATTCAATGCATGTGGCATTGTTTTATTAAAGGAGATTTTCCATCATGTTTATTCATGTTTTTTCTCTTTGTTTTTCTGTTTGATTCTTTTAGCCCGGGAAGTTGGTTCTTCCTTCCACATGGGACACGGACCTACGACAAACTAATGAATTTTTTACGAAATCAATACAGAGAGAGGGGATACCAAGAGGTTCGCAATCTTTGTTTGAGATGGAATGTCATGATATTCTTAACTTGTGCATGCCTAATTTACTTGTCACTTGCAGGTCATATCACCAAACATGTACAATATGCAATTATGGGAAACATCTGGTCATGCTGCAAATTACAAGGAGAATATGTTTGTATTTGAGGTGGTGTTCATATTTTTCTTTAGATCTTGGTGTTTTCTGTGGGTTAGTATTTACCATTTTTGGCTACATTAATGTCCCCGTGTGTGGTAGCAGGGCATTGGTGGGCATTGCGTGTTGAAGCACATTTGTCGATTTCAATTAGAAAATGCTAAATGCCTTGCAAATATTTGTCATCTATCATATTATTTCTTGAAATCGGAAAATGATTGTCAGAGTTCAATATACAGTGGGAGATAGGCTCGTTATAATGATTTTAGGTTCCTCGTGCAGATTGAAAAGCAGGAATTTGGATTGAAACCAATGAATTGCCCAGGACATTGTTTGATGTTTCAACATAGAGTTCGATCTTATAGAGGTAAATTCGTTTTTCTCCAATCTTATGGTTTTGAAGAGTTTTTATTATTCTGTTTTGTTCTTCTTTTTTTTTTAACCATATACGAACAAAAATGCTGTAATATCCTTTTTACTGAGCATGTGTAATCAAACATTAGAAAATTCTATGCGGCTAATCTTTGAATGTACTATGTTTCATTAAGGAAATTGTTGCTTATTGAACTTAGTTTCTCTTGATTTGTTGCTTTTGACTTGCATTTCGTTCAGTATATTCTGTATTTTTGTTAGATGTTCTTTTTGTTTCTCATGATTTGCATTTTAGAGCGGAATTATTGTTTGCATAGTTTCTTTTCCCGGCCTATGTGAACTATCCTTATCTTTTCAATCTTCATTTTTGTTCTGTAGAACTTCCTCTCCGACTGGCTGACTTTGGGGTCTTGCATCAAAACGAGGCCAGTGGTGCTCTTACTGGCCTAGCAAGTGTCCGGAGACTTCAGCAGGTATCAAACTAGACAGCAGAGTACCACTATGGAGCTCTCTCTTTAATATGTTTTAGTTATGTCTTGGTTTCTAATTTATTTCCTTGTTGTCATGGTTAAGCTACTACGTATATATGATTCTTTGTTTGATTTAAGTTTTGGATCCAATTAATCTATTGTACTTCTGCATATTGTATGCTTCTCACTGTTTGCTATAACAAATTGTATTCCATAATATTTGAAAATGGTGATTTCTTTTGACAACTTCAATTCCAAATACCTTACAGGATGACGCTCATATCTTTTGCAGGGAATCTCAGTTGTGTCTAATTTAGTTAGCATGCTAGAAAGTTGTTTTAAGTTTTTCTATAGGGTTGGGGAAAAAAACCCCTGCCTGCTAGACATGGTTCTTCACGGTCGAATGATGTCAAAATTTTACAACCGTTAGTTAGAACTGTTTTTACTGTAACATGTAAGAGCTTTACACTGTTTATAACTGAGAAAGTGATCCGGACCACTTTCTGCCAAACACCCTAGAAGAAAGTATTGCAGTTTAACCGAACAAAAATATGCCCAATGATAGCTTTTTTCTTTTTCTTCCCCTTACCCTATCAGAGAATTTTCAAAAAAACTTTTAGTTGCTCATTTTTTGTCCTTTTCTGTTTCACTTTTCAGATAAAGGAAGAAGTGGGGGCTGCCTTGGAATTTATCAAATTTTGTTACGATGTATTTGGCTTCACTTTTGATTTGAAGTTATCAACGGTATGACATATAATCTGTGGTGTTTATTGCATGAACTTCTTTAGTCTATTAATTTTTATCATGAAAAAATAATTTAATTTTATTATTACTGATTTCCTACAAATTCGTTGCTTGGCCTCCTAATTGTTCTTTTAGGATTTATTTTTGATTTATTAAATACAAGGTGGTTGGAATGGGTACTTTGCAGCTCATCCATTCATAAAATTCTATTGCGGAATGAAGATTACGGTGTGTTCCCGTGGTTTATATAATAACATTTTTTTTTTTGGAATTTTCGTTCTGCCACACCCAACAATCTTTGGAAGGTAGGGAACTATGACTTGTCATGCAGGTGCCCATAAGGAGGTTGGAACCCCAGCTCTTGTGGGAGCAAGCTACGGGACTGACCATTCCAATCAACAGCCCTTGGGTGTGGTTTACATAATAACTCAATATAATACTGTTTATTATTTGTCCTCTATTTGTCTTGCTGTCTGCCTCTCTTGCCGTCTGCATGGTTTGCCTGCTCATGTTTATCTGCAATTCGTCATACAAATATTTAGTTTGTTTACTGGAATCTGTTATGGAGGCCAGAGAAATACCTTGGAGATTTGGCTACATGGGAGAAAGCTGAGGCTGCTCTTACAGAAGCACTGAATGAGTTTGGAAAGCCTTGGCAGGTCTTTCTTTTCCCTTGATGCATCTGCGTACTCCTTAATGATAGCCCTGCTCTCTCTCTCTCTCTCTCTCTTTTTGTTCTTGTTTTCCCTGTTTCTGCTAACTTTTTTTTTTGGTTGCACAGAAAAATGAAGGGGATGGTGCATTTTATGGACCAAAGATAGACATCAGTGTATCTGATGCTTTAAAAAGGAAATTCCAATGTGCAACGTTGCAGGTCTATGACAGCTCTTTTTTTTTTTTTTTTGGGGCGGTTGCCATCAGGTGGTGAACCATAATAGGTTCCGTTTATGGTTTTGGTTGTAGCTTGATTTCCAGCTTCCAGCTCGATTCGAGCTCTATTACTCAGCAGAGGATGAAGCAAAGAGGGAAGCACCTGTTATGATACACAGAGCCGTTTTAGGCTCTGTTGAACGGATGTTTGCTATACTGCTGGAACACTACAAAGGAAAATGGCCATTCTGGCTTAGCCCACGTCAGGCAATTGTTTGTCCCGTGTCGGAGAAATCCAAAGAATATGCATTAAAGGTAATTTTCTTGTGCACATCCTCTGGTTGTATTGTATTATTTCAGGTTTTGACCAAGCTATGATCCATCTTTAAGTCTTTTTATTTTATTTTTCATGTCTTCCCGCTAAGCAATTCACTGGTTCGAACTAACTTGGGCCTCGCACTTGGTTGCTTCAGTTAAGCGTGAATATCCTATGAGCCATTTTATTTCTTAGTGAGCCAAGTGTGAAACAAAGAAATATGTCTTAGTTAGTCTAGTGTGAAACAATCTGGTAGGAATTTTTTTTTTTTTAATTACTAATCATCAGCCATCCCCATCAGCTGTCTGTGTATCAGTAAAATTTATTTTGTTGATTGTAAATGTGGAGCCTCCATTTTGGTTATCAGAATCAGTTCCTAGTTTTGGTAGTTTGTGTTCCTTGAAGTTTAAGTTGTGCCAGACTGGTGGGCAGATTTTTTCTAATGGCTAGTTCACATTTTTTTCCCCTCTCTGTCGCTATTCTTTTCCAATAGAATTAACGTTGTTTTCTTTTGTTGCATAATTTTAGGTAAGGGATCAGATTCATCAAGCTGGCTATTATGTCGATGTTGATATAACTGATAGAAAGATCCAGAAAAAGGTATGGATTCAAAAGCCTTTCTTGTTATCATCATATTGCTGGTTCCTCTTCCTCATTTCTGCATTTATAATTTGGCCATGCTAGAACCTAGAAGTTATTTATTTTGAATAGTTACTGATCATGTTGGCTACTTGGCAGGTACGAGAAGCTCAGCTTGCATCATACAACTTTATTTTGGTTGTCGGTGAAGAGGAAACCAACACTGGACAGGTTCCTTCCATATCTTGTTTGAGCTTTCATTCAAACTAGATCCTGGCTTGTTGTCTGGACTTTGTGTGTAGCCTGGTTTGTAGCTTGGTTTTATATTTGCTACAAGAGGCAATCTGAACTGTCAAATAATCGACACAATTCACGATCCTTGCTTGCCGTTGACATTGCCAATTGGATCACTCGTTAATCCTTGAGTCCTTATTTGCAGGTGAGCGTACGGCTGAGGAATTCATATGAGTACTCCTCAATGAGCATGGAGGGCTTACTGCAACACTTCAAGGAAGAAACAGAGGCCTATCATTGAGATTTCTTGGAAATGAATTTTAAGGATTCAATACAGAGAGGCTGAACCTAAATGGGTTTATTTGATCTCATTGAGAAATGTTGTGCCTCACTCCAATTGAAATGACGAGTACTGTATTGTATCCTTCTCTCATCTAACCTGCAGTTATATTTTTGGCATTTTTGTCTTCACCCAGGAAATTAATACTTCAAAAGGTTTTATTTATTCTTTGTTTCCTTGTAAACCTGCTCTTGTCAAGTATTTTTTAGCGTGGGGGGAAGTTTGCGTTTTTTATGCCACGCTAGCTTTCTGATTTTTTTTTTTGTTTTTGAATTCAAAGTTACTACGGCTAGTCATGGTAAAAAAAAGCTTAGCCAAACACAAAAAGGAGGCTCTAAATTAAGATTCGTCTTTTCCTAAATCACCGTGCAATTTTATGAAGAGGAAAAGAGTCATGCCATGATCCTTTATAGGAACTGCATACTGAAATCTTTATTTCACGACGTTTGTCACTAGCATGGATGTCAGTGGATCCACTGTCCTAGCTTAAGAATTCTCCTTAGACAATTTCAATCTTTTTTTTTTCTTTGGCTGTTTGAGTGACGGCCAATCCTGTGATTTTCTTGTACTTTTTCCTGAAAATTCAAAGCTTTAAGAATGTCGTTTGATCCAACATTATAGTAAAATTGGTTTGTATTACAATCTTATAGTTTGAACTGTGATTTCAGACAGACTATACGGTTCTATCCAAAGGGCGTGGAACTAAAGCACTTCAAGGGTTTTTGGTCTAAACAGGAATCAACTTTGAAGAGACATAAGATGCTCTTATTGGTGGCCCGTAGATGGCGGTGGAGGGGCCGTTCCTTGTTAGTCGTTACGTTGATTTCATGCCAGTCATTTCCTTCTCTTAAAAGGCTTGAAAGGTTTTTTTGAGTCTCAAGACTTTAATCCTTTATTAAACCACTAGCCGTGTCTTGAACACAACAATAATACCAACAATTCTGCACCTCTTGCCCTTCATGTCTGCGACACAAATTGTCCTTCCCAAACCCATTTATTGTTGGGCAGCCCATGAGCTACTTTTCCCATTAAAAGTTCTTTGTCAAATAATTTTCTTTTAGCCTTGACAAAATTAATTTGGAAGCAAGCAAGTTTTCTTTTTTGGTTGGTTTTGTCGGGTAAAGATTATTCATTCATTTATTTATTTGGGGTTAGATCATCTGGGTATTTGTTTTAGTAATTACTCCTCCATTTTCTGCATCAAATAATTCCCAACCTGATTTCGACACGACCACTTTACACTTGTCTCCAACCATTGGATAACACTACTTAACAAGGCCGTACAAGAAGCACAAAGGATCAAAAAGCGCAAACTTGACAAAGGCTTTTGATAAGCCAAACGAAACAAGAGTTCAACAATCCTTAAAATTATTGCATTTTTTGTGGAACCAAAGGTGAAATCTAGATCTAGTAGATTCACGCTTTTCCTGGTCATGTACTTGTGTAGGGTTCAACTACCTAAAACAGCTCACTCTTTCACCACTTAAAGCAAATGGTCTTGTTATCCTCACCCTCAAATCTATCCGTACGAAATTGTTTGATGTAACAGCACAATGATCGTCAGTAGAACAAACCAAGTACAAATCACGTCATGCACATAAGAAGAAGAAGAAGAAGAATATCCTCAAGAATTATACGAGCTCACATGGTAAGGACTAGTAAGCTACAAGACCACAACGACGACATCGACAGGCTTAGATCGAAATTAAGCTTCCCTAACAACATTAGAATTAAACTCATCAACTTCTTAATTAATCAACTCCCTACTATATCAAGATTAATCTAACCCACATGGAAATGAGCTACAATATATATCGATAATATTGCTGAATTGATTTATTAGATTCCGTTATTGGGTCCACTAGCATTTGCCACATTGTGATCTTGGTGGTGCTGATGGAAACTATGGTGTCGGTGGTACGACGACATTGAGCTGCTGCTCTCGCCGCCTGCTGCATCCTTCTCGCTCCTATAACACTGGTCGTGATCGTCATCTATCTCATCTTTGGCTTTCTCCATTCCCATGAACTCCAAAGGCCTTTGAAACTCATGTTGATGATGGTGAGGCATGGACGACATGATCAATGCCTCGTGTGTAGGAGGGGGAACCACGGAGGGGAGCTTGGAGAGGAGGGCTTCGAGGCTGCTCATGGAGGGAGTTATCTTGAGTGGTATTTGGTTCATGTATTGATGGTGATGATGATCATGACGATAGAATTCATGGGGTTGGGGATGTGCAATTAGGGATCCTTGGAAATGCCACGAGCATGCATCTGGAGTAGCGGCGTTATAACTCGAATCCATCTTGAAATTAGGGAACATTGGCGAGGATGATGGGTGTGGAAGAAGCACCCCCGGGATGCTTTCTATGTAGATGAACTTCTTCCTTAGGAGAACAACATAGCTCAAGTCTTCAATCACCTTCAATATTATTTATTGTACAAGAAAATGTTACTATGTATAATGGATTTATATATATATAGAGAGAGAGAGAGAGAGATTAGGTGAAGAAAACGGAAATTAAGAGCAGACCTTGTGGATGGCTCCTAACTGAACAACCCCTTCTCTCACTGCTATGAGGGCTATGGTCTGCAACGTATTACATATATTTGGATCAAACCAAAGAGAATTAGTAGTCTATATAAATAAATATGTATATATTTATAAAAGTAGTTTGTTTGCTAACAAACCTTTATTCCAGACTGAAACTGGGCTTCCCATGTCCTAGGATGCTTATAAAAGACAAAAAATTGAATAAAAACACCATCAAAGTAATAAAAAAAAAAATCATATATAGACATATTCCTTCAAAGACATGATATCATGAGTTCGATGTATACAACTTGTGTGACGAAGTAGACACATAATTAGTGCAAACAAAAACATGACTAAGTAATGATGAGAGAAAATGACTTATTAATTGAATTTAATTTATTATACCGAGTCGGCCGAGTTGTGCCATGCTGACAAGAAGTTGATCTCTTGATCATTAGGTTCCTTGTATATCCATTTATGACTATGATCCGCAGCCACTTTTCCTATCAAACTGCACAAAACAAAAATTAATTAAAATTAACTAAATTAGCCCTACTTTGTATCTAAATTTACAAGCAAAAACAAACCTAGGGCTAACTATACAAGATTTTGTACACACATACCCTTCTCCATAGTTGTAGATCTCATGGGACATCTTGAAGAAAACCTCAGGCTGAAGCCCTTGGTAGCGCTGAAACTGGTGATCGTGATCACACGGTGATGTTGATGATGATGAGTTGCCAAAAAGCGACATCGGATCACCGACGTTCATCTCTGTCCCTCCTGCTGCCGGTGCTGTTGTTGACGACGACGGTGATGTTGATGATGATGAGGCAGCAAAATTGCAGAACCCATCTTCCCACACTAATATCCTGCCACGTTTCATTATATGTCACTCAAAAACACCAACACGCAATTTCACATTTACAATACAGACACACACATATAAACATATTTTGTGTGTGTATGTATATATTACCAGTTTCTTCTGTTGCCTCTTGACCTGTCGTAAGCTCCATGACCTTCCCATCTGTTATGTATTTCATGTTTTTTAATTGAAGAAAAACAAGAAAATTAAAGAAAAATTAATGAAGCTTAGAAGAACTTATCAGAATTATATATATGGAAGATTTTAATGTTGATTCTGCTTACTTGGGTGGAGGATAATTTCTGGGGAGGATTCTCCAGAAGACAGCATAAACCCACTGAGAGTTTTCATGAATGCACAAGCTTCTTAGGGTGTGTTGAAGAAGATGAGTCACCGCTAGCGGGCTTAGTTGTTCTTCCATCTTTTCTACTACTTCGATCAAACATGTATGCTAAAATTTTATTATTATTTTTTCCCTTCGATTTCTCTCTCTAAAATTCCAGTAAAACCAACATTCTATATCACCCTTTCTATATAATAAGCTAGCAGCTTCCATTTGTAATAGCTCCAGTTTACCCACATGGAAAAACACATATATGTCTCTCTTTTCTTCCTTTTTTTTTTCTTTTTTTTTTTAATTAATGTGAAGAGAGATAAAACCATGCTTTTGGTTTTTCACCTTTTTTTTTTCTCTGGGGCCCCACAATGTATTATTTTCATCCGGCTTCTCCACTGTCTCTTTTTTTTTATTATTATTTTTTTTTTTCAAGCCGTCCAGGCATATATATGCCAATTAATTAAATTTACCAATTGGCAAGTAGTGGTACTAGTGCCAGTACTATTGGTAATTTTTTCTTATTTCCTTGTTATGCATATTCTGATAGTACATCATTGCTGTGGAGAAGTGGCTTCGTTTCTTTGATGACCCGTATCTTTCTTTTCTGACCCAATAATGTTGTGTAGTACCGTTCTGGTTTTGAGCCGAGACACCCAGGAATTCATATTATTTACCTCCTAATTTCAGACTCGGAAAAGTAAAATTTATTACCCTTCTGATTCATTATTTTATAAATTATAATCAAATCCAAGAAGTTTAGTTTGATCTAGAAATATGCATACTTCATTACTTGTAAAGAATTGTGATCATTTGTTGGATTTTTATAAGATTTTATCAAATAATTTGCATATTTATATTGTATAGTATATTTATATGTTGTTTCTGTTGTTGTTTTGATTAGCATTGTTATTTTATTTACTAATTAGTAGTACCCACTTCACCAGTTAAAGCCAAAAACTTAAAAATAAAATAAAGGCAAGGTTTAGAAAATGTGGCTTCCGGGGCAAGCCCCACCTCAAGCCTCTTTTATTGGTAAATTGTTCTCCCACTCATCCGTACTGTCCCATCTAAAGCCCTCTAACCCCTCAGGGTTTTCTTTCGCATTCTTCGGGTTCGAACCTCAAACCTCCCTTAAAAGGTTTTTATTTCCATCTCGAGTATCAATTGAGTTACGCCACAGAAATAAAGTGCTAAACCTTTCTTCTCTAATTATAAGCTATAGGGTCAGAGTATTAAAACCTACCTAGGATGTTAATTAACCCTATGGTCGTATGTTTGCCAGTGCATTAAAATGCCATGTCTCATGTATATATCGTTTAACACTTTGAGTTAGTTTACAAAAGTTTTATCACTTTTATACTTTCTAAACACGGCTTAATTGCGTATAATATTATAGGGTTTATCTTCAGTTTTTCAAGTATTGATTAATAAATATGAAAATCTAAATTTTGTTATATACTTTGTACTATATATGCAAATTACAAAAACATTTCTTATATGATGATTATGCACATAAATATATAAATATATATACATGCATACGGCACGCGAGCCTTCACTTCTTCATGATCAATTTCTTTAGTTTGAAGCAGATTTATAATTTATATATATATATATATATATATATTTATATTTATATGTTGCATTTCTTTGACAGGTTTACAGACTGAATGATCATCAGCAAGAACACCAAAAGCTTACATGATTTCTCACTCATTTTTCTGACTCATGCATTAAAGTTCAATCCATAGCTAGCTATAAGCATATATAAATTCTTTACCAGTTAATTAGAAAGAGAAAAATAAGAATAAAAAACTGCTTTTCATTGAGCAAGAAAGATCAACCAGGGAAGAGAGCAAACCCCATAAACAAAACTTTAAAACGTCCAAAACTGAGTACTACAGTGTTACATGGGGAGACATGTAAAAGTGTACTTTCCTAGTAGTAGGTTACAGTCTCCGAATCATTCAGAACAAGGCCAAAATAATAATAATAATAATATTAATTATAATACTAGAAACCAAAAGCAATATTCGTATATATACATACTATTATAAATATAGTTATATACATATATACATACTATTATGTGTGCGTATATATATAGTTCTTCACTTGTTTGCTCTCTCTGTCTTCTCTTATAAACAACATGATGACCAAAGGAGCTTTCAGTGCTTTCATTTCCCCACCTGCTGACAACCAAGAAAATTTTTGGCAGACCATTATAGTGTCTCTTTGACCGTCTGTTTATTACAAGAAATTGTCCTCTCAATATTAGTACTAGCTGGCTACTGCAGACAGTAAATGTATGTATATATATTTATATATATATAATATGGTAATTTCTCGGTGTAACCGAAAAAAAAAATCATCAGTTGGTATCTATTTTTTAATTTTTATATTTATAAAAAAAAATAATTTTGATTAGATTTAAAGGTTTTTAAACATGAACCACCCGTCGGCATCTGTTACATGTAAGTCATATTGTATATAAAATTCACAATAATAACCCAAACAATAACCCAAACAGTTGCCACACTTCATTTCTTGATGGTGACAGACCATATATTTTGCTTGAGTGCATTATTTTCTCTTTGGCTTCTTCTTATATGAAGGCAACCCCCACAACGTGTCTGTAGCTGAAGAGAGAGAGAGAGAGAGACAGTAGTGTTATAAATGGGGTTCTGTTACTGTGGCTTGAAATCTTATAATTCATGAATGTGCAACCCCTTTTAGACAGAAGGAAATATATGTATATATATACATATATATGGGAAATATTGGAGACAAGGTCTGTGGAAGTGACGTAAGCAAAAAGGATTGTACGCTAGGGCAAAATATTAAATGAGCTTTGGATTCTACTGATGGTTGTGACGGTTCTGATGGGTATATTATAATATAATATTTATAGTTTACTTTTTTTTTAATCGGAGATGAGCAATTCAATTCTTCACCTTGACAAAATTAAAAATAAAATTACCAAAGATTATTTCTACTACTACTTTTGCATGCTATTGTTATTACTACTCTTCATTACTTTTTTTACATTTGTCGTTGACAGGGAAAAAAAAAAGGAAAGAAGTTGGTATGGGACGAAAGAATGGCACAATAGTCTTGGTCAAGATAGTTGGTGTTGAACAATGCCCCATCCCTTTCTTTCATCAAGGAAGTGGAATCTCTGCTCTTCCCATCCTTCCCCTTGTCCCTTTTGATATTCTAAAACCATCCAATCTCTCAGAAGCAACATTAAATTTATACTAAAAAAAATTTGGAAAAAAAAAGTATATGACATGTGACATTCTTTAATATGGATAATGGGACAATAAGACATAGTATCTAGTAATGCATAGCCTAAAGCAGGCAAAATCTTTCATCTCCACCCCCCTCAACTCTATTATTATATTTAAAGAAAATGGGGGTATGGAAGCAAAGAATGGAAGAAGAGTTCGATTTGATATATTGTTTTGGAATGTTTTGATTTTGCGTTAGATTATATTTTACATATATTATAAATGGTCACGTTCAAGATTTGTTAAGGATAAAGACGTAAGGTTAGATTGCCTTTTTTGTCCTGATTTCCAAAGAAACGGAAACATTTTATAGGGTTGGTTAATTAATAAGTAAATGAGTGATGTCCAAGGATCAAAATTTCAGTGTATTTTTTTTTCCTCCTCGGAGTGATGAAGTGTCTTATCCACTTAACAAGATGATTTGTTTTGACTTTGAGAGTATACATATCTATATCTATGTCTATATCTATATATATATATATATATATATATCATATTCAAGTGTTTGATATATCCACGTTTCCCAACGCCTGTCTGAATAGTTTTTTTCTGTTGAGATTGAGGGAGAGAGGGGTTTTTAAGAGCACCCCTTTTCTTTGTTCGTTATCTGGAAAATCGAGTGCATGACTCCTAATTCTTTCGTTGTGTGTGCATTCATGAATGCTTCTCAATTCACAATCATTCATAAGTATGTAGAGAGATCACGGATGCCCTTCTTCATAATAAATGTATACATGTGTCTTGTGTAAATGTTTCATATTATGATTCATGTATTTGTGTTTTTTTTTTTTTACCAATTCGGAAACAGATGTTTTAAGTACTTTAGTTTGCATAATCTTTGGTTATTTATACGGTAGGACTTTTTATCAATAATGTATATTTTTTAGAATAAAAAATATACAAAAAATAGATTGTTTTTGATACATATCTAAAGCAATGTATTTTTTTGAATGTTTTACAGTAAAAATTCCCATAAATTTTTGTCAAAAACAAAAGTAACTTTTATAATTGTACTTGAAAAAAATATAAGAAGAAAACCATTATCTATGAGTCGGTTGCTCCTTTGCTCACAAAATAGTAAAAAGTGATGTCTTTATACACAGACACACTAGGCATAAGTGGTAAGTTGGCTTTTAAATGAAGCATTTTTTTTCTTGGCTATTTATCCATAGATGACTTGGACACTTCTCAGGCAGAGTTTTCAAATGAGTTGTTTTTACTAGCGCATAATTGAGATGGAAAGGGAAAATGATGGAGATTTTTGGAGGAGAAAATAAGCAAGGTCAAAAACGGTGGGGTTGGAAAAGGTAAAACAAGTTGGAAAATGTATATCAAATTAGTTAAGCGCGCACATACACAAAGAATTCTAACTTTCCCTTTGTAGAGAAAAACTCTATGGCATCACCTGACTAATTATTAGAGTATTTGACTACTTCACTTCTAACTCTCAGTTCTGTATTGAACAATATAAAATCCTCATATGTTATAGTGTAAAAGCAAAAGTATACTATAGTATAAAACTTTCATATATTACATTACTTTTAGTTCTAACTTATTTCCTAAACACCCAATAAGTAATTTTTAGTCACCATTTTATGCCTTGAAAAAGTTATTGCGTTCACATCCATGATCAATAAAGAAAAGGAAAAAAAGAAAAAGAGAAAGGACTAAAAGGAAATATATGTCCTTTGTTGAATAGGGCCTTTCCCTGCTGTAACAATTAACAAGTCTTTTCTCTCAACCCAACTTTTTCCGTACCATCAATGAAGCAAAAATCACTCCAAGTATATATGAAGATATTCCTCTCCAAAATTATGCTAACAAAGCTAATATGAGGACCCCCTTAATGTCATTGTACTCGTTACATTTGGCTGACCAGACTTCATTTACATCTACCCCAACATATGTAGTTTTGGGTTATTGATATTGTTAGTCCTTAATCTCTAAACTTTTGCAAATAACTCTTTTAATTTTTGTTTTATAGGAGTTTTGAACACTAACACTAAAATTGACAAACAATTTCCCAAATTTAACATAGATAATTAATCGTATCCGTACTGAATTATAAAGATAAAACGTTGAAGTTTTTAATTGGTTTTTATAATAGAAAGAGGATTTTTTTTTTCATGTAATGTAATTATTTCCATAACGCTCCAAGTTATTACAAGGCATACACATGATTGTTTTTGTTAAATTATAGAAAACCATCTTCAATTTTATAGTCAAAGATCAAAATTGTTTAAAAAAAAGGAAAATTTATAGAGTAATATATCAAAATTGAAAGATCAAAAATCAAAGTATCATTATGTTCATAAAATTAAGAGACTAATAATAGTTTTTTTCTATGATATGCGCCAACTAAGACTGTAATCCTTGTCACTGCAAACCATTGGGAATCAGATTCTACATAATTCTCATAATTACTCAGCCAAATATATATATTACATATATAATATATAGCACAAATTGAAAAGAGGGCAAAAAAAAGAGGAAAGTTGGTTTTCTGAGCAATTATTCCTACTACATAGTCAGAGAAAGATACCTCTTTTTGGTTATGTTATGGTCAAATGGACAGTAATTCATCAGAGTGGCAGGCTTATTAGTCAATCTAGTAAGCGATCCAGATCATTACAAGTGCCCACCAAACCTTACAGCATTTACTGTGTATACACAAATAAGTTGGACAAAAACAATTATGGTACTTATAACAATGTGCTCTACATATGTGTGTGTGTGTGTGTATATATATATATCTGTCTCTATATATCTACAACTACAAGGGCCTTTGTAAAGATTTATGCAAACGCTTCTGTAATATCAGCATCCCTTTCACTTTCGTCATCCATCAACATCATATAATAAAGTGGAATTGGACAACCAAGACGCAACTAATTTGTACTGGTCCACTTATGTGCTGTAATCATATCCTTAAATCAAATGGTTTCTGAATAAAATTACTCTTCACAATTATTGGTTGCCCAACATACGTCATGTCTTAGTATTGATCATTTGATCATAATGTGTCATTAGTTTAATTTGACAACAAAGGAGACATATTATTTAATTTAATTGTTCATTAATGGACCCACCTCAGAAGATTAATATATAGTAAATGCATTTATTATGCTTTGGTTGATCATGGGAAACTGGGAACAGATCTAGAATGTACCATAATCTGTTGGGAATTAAGTGTTGGAGCAGTGGATTAATCACTAGGTGGTTGTTGTTGTTGTTGTATTAAAAGGGAAATGTGTGTGTTATGATTGCAGGAGCAGTTGAGTGGGGCTTGGGGAAGGCTTTTGATGATGTTAGGTTCTTTAGCAAACAGAAGTATTGAGAAGGACTTAAAATACAAGCATAGAGAGATGGAATGGGCATCTCTCAAAAGACCACTTGTAACTGAGGACAACAATGTGACTCAGATATTTGGGGTACATTGAGATAGGGACTTGTTGAATCAAATCACACACAAAAAAGTGCCCTCTCTTCTATCTCCCCTATATATATATATATATATATATATATATGTATGTATGTATATTATAATATAACTGTCTCTCTCTCTCTTAGCTAAAGCTACGAGGAAACCATTCTTGCATTTGATCCTAACTACCAATTATATCATGTCTAAAAAGTGTCATTATTCTTTTCACACTAAAATGTTCTTCCATGTAGAGGCTATAGTGCTTCATTCATATTTATTTAATTTAATTATTAAATATATTTGATACTATTGATGGAAACTCTTTACAGTTGGGATTGACCCATATAAGCATGGCCATAGTGCAAGTGAGATGCTTTTCTCTCTTTCTCTTTTATTCGTTTGTTTTCTGCTTCTGCTTTCAGAAAAGAAGAGGAAAACAAGTTTATCTTAGACAAGAAATTATGAGGAATAGATTTCTACCATGTTCTTAAACTCTTTTGCATTCTTTCTTACCTCTTTATTTTCTTCTTCTTTTTTTTTTTTTTTTTTGTTTGGTTCTTCAGAGTTTGGGATTGATTGGATTCTTTTCGTGCCATCCTCTGGCAAATCAGGCAAGAATAATAGATTGGGTCCCAAATTGTTGTATTTTGATGATTTATATTGACTCTTTTTTACGTGATAAATATGGTACTTTCTTTCCGGTAGTCCTGAGCTTGTGGTACGGCCTTCAGATGTTATCCTATTAGGCCCTTAAATTAGTGGGCCATGGCCTAAAGCACAAATGGCCCCCACATCCATACCTAACTATCCCCATTCTAGAATGCCCACGTTATGGGGCCAACGGGGAATGTAGGGTTTTTGAGACAATTGATTCAATTATATTTATTGAATTAAAATATGACTCTAATTTATAAAAATCTACAAATATCTCATAATGATATTATTAAAATTATTTATATGTAATTATATAGTACAATATGTAATTTCATTAAAATAATTACTATATCATTAAAGATATTTTAAATATTGTGTTAGATTTTAATTTTATAACAATAATTTGGACACAAATTGTAATTTTTTGGGGAATGTAATGCAGCGTGGGATAGCAGTTTTTCACATCCTTCAAGCAAACTGAAATAATATTTATTGTTTTTGAATTCCATTCGTTCCAATTATGCAGTTTTTTCTCTTCTCCAAACTCCAAGTACTTGAGGCCTTATGTGAATTTCAAACACCATATATCATGCCTTTCACCTAATGTTTGAATTCCACTATCTGCTTCAAGCACCCGGAAGAATTCATGCGTATAACAAAACATCCCTTTTTAGCATTGTTATTGATGGATGTGAATTTTGTGTATGATATATAAAAGGACAGTTTGGTATTTTCTCCAAGAACAAGTCCTAAAAGACTGATGTTGAAGAAGCAACGGATGAAATGTAGTTAGGGATGAAGCACATTTGAGTCCAAAACTAGTTGGTTCTCCCCATAATATATCTGATTAGACATTAAGAGATAAAGATTTTTAATGTGCTACGAGAGTAATTCCATATGTAGTTACCAAAAGTTTAAACTAGTAGAAGATGGATTGACTAGTTACCAAAAACTTAAACTAGTAGAAGATGGATTGGCGAATGACATCTATCATTTAACTCATATGTCACTTTTGTGTATAATATTTAGCAGGACAATTTAATTTTTTTCTTCAATAACATATCCAAACCGACTGATATAGAAAGATCAGCAAACCACTTATGATTAGGAGTGAAATGCCTATCGAACCCAAAACTAGTCCGTTCTTTTCGAAATGTGTTGAGCCACGACAGTTGGCTAGACATTAGAGGTAATACACTAATTCAATGTGCGTTGCGAAAGAGGTATCAAATCTTTTTATTAAAAGCTTCTCATGTTAGTTCTGAAACAATGTCCAAAAATTCAATCCAATGAATGACTAAAAGGGAACTCTCACATTGAACCATGCATACAACAAAAGTGTCTCCAATAGGAAGCAGTAATGTTTATGAATTGGAAGCCAGTGTTAGGGCACTATCAAAAAGTGAGGAGCGCCCAACCAACAGAAGCTAACAACAGTGAACCAAAGCCATGCCCAATTGCCCATGATCGTATTAAGAATTGGGGGACCGCCATATAGTACGCTATGTGATGAGAGCAATAGCTTTTTCTTTTCTTTTGTTTTACATCATTAGTCAGTGAATGAATGAAAGAAAGAAAGAAAGAAAGAGAGGGGCTAACGTAGCAGCCCAATGGGTTGCAATGAGTAGTCTCTCTCTCTCTCTATGTTTCATCTCTCTGCTGCTGCTGCTGGCCAGTGGTCAGCAAGTGGCGACCTCAAAGTGGGGTGGCAGATCAACGTGTACTTCTAAAAGGACACCACCCCTTTGTGGAGGCACACCAGTCACCAGTCATCACGGCAACTTTATTCCCACATCCCTGGCATGTGACTTAGACTTTTTTTCACTCTCCACATGGCGTCTTCCCATTGGCTGCCTCCACCTAGGCCCTACCTTCCTTCCTTATAGATTATCTTTTGGTGGGCATGTAATAATTTCAGTGTTGGGTTCTACCTAGACAACTTTAATACACATCCTGGGATATAGAATAATAATGAAAATGATTAGCTTCTTGTTTGCTTTTGATCAGAAAACTTGGTTTCTAAACCAATACAGCACTTAGTTTTCTGCTTAATTATGGAGCAAATATGTGTAATCCAAGGTAATATTTGCTCTTATTCTTTATGTCCAAGTAAAAGTGATATATATATTTATTTTTTACATCATTTCAATTGACTGCACTGGTATACTGGAGTTAATGGCAGTTTTCTTATCCAGTTTTTACCATCTAGACAAATGAGGAAAAAGAAATAAAGATCTTTTACCCCAACTAACATGTAAGCCTACTCTCTTTGCATTATTGATGACAGAATGAAATGTATGATTTTTACTATATCAGCTGAATTATGTTTGCCATTGTTGGGTGCAACAGAAATTGTCGCTGGTAAAATGTGTTCTACTTTAACTATAAACTGAGCTATGGTAAATGACATCAGGAGACAGTATATTGTAAAAAACCTCATTTTCTTATGTAGTTCTCTTCACCTAGGAAAGAAGCATATAGCAAGAAAAAATTTATGTTCTTCAGTGCATCAATTTTTTTTTTATAAATAACTTATTTATAGTCAAAAATGGAGGCAAGGATTAATCATGTGGCTCTCCTCTAACGATATGAAGCACCCTCCAATAATTTGATATACCCTTTGACATCACAAAATCATCATTAACAAATGAGTGGACCCCCACCATCTGATGGATGTCTTTCAATGGATTGTTACGTGGAAAAGCAGAAAAATGATTGTACAAGATAAATCACAATATTGAAAAGTATCAAACAATAAGAGTTGGTTCAATTTTTGTGTGTTTTGCGATCTAAACTTGCATATTGACTCCTAAAATTCACCTAAATTTATTTTCTAAATTGGGAAGACAGATTAGCAAACAAAAAAAATTTGGGAGAGACAAATATGCTATTTGGTTAATGATAAGAACCAGAATCCAATTGGCTTGTAAACTGCATATGTAACTGATAATCAGATAAAGTTTTCAGTTTCTGTTATGCGTCTACTCCCATATAACTAACTTGAAGCCTTAAATGGACATGTTAAGATGACACAAACAGCAAGAATCAGAAGCAGGATCAGCATATGCCAAAACCTAGAAATACCATTTTCTAATATGACTTCATAGAAATCAGTGCTAATCAGAAAGGTGCAGTGAATCTATAGCCTATGGTACTATTCTTCTTTAACTGGCCCAAAGGATAGTACAGTCAGAGAGGTCATTCAGAACTTTAGGACCACCTTTGAGACTATGTTGGTCCGGGGTCTAAGCCCTCTAATCAAAGCCCACCACATAAACCAATATTTGTGCTTGTCCATAATTGAGGATGTCGTATTACCAAGTACATGGTTGCAATAAATTTGTGGTCGCAGCATTTTTGCATGCATGGGCTTGTTGCTAGAAGGGGACATTTCAAACTATGTCCAGCACACCAATACAGTGCTCGGGAGCAGAAAAATTAGTCATGGAGTGAAGGCGTGACTGAATTAATAAAAGGAAGAAAACTAAAAGATATATAATTTTTAGAAGGGGCAAAATACAATTTTAGAAAGGACAGAATAAAATTTTGAACGGATAAATTTAAAAGAGAGAAAAAAAAATCAAAAGGACTGTTGCCCACCTTTATCCAGCGATGACTCTGTCTGTATGTATATTAGTAAAAAGAGCTTTTACACTAACACTCTTTCAACGTATTTGACCTATTTTACAAAGATACCACAAGAAAACGACATTAATCCTAAACTGTGGGTCTAGTATAGAAAACTAGAGGCAAAGTTATCTAATTGAAAGCGTGTATACCAACCCTGTTGGTTAGTGACACTGACAGCAAATAAGCCTGCTGAGAAGAAATTATTGCCTAATTATGTGCTTTGCACAAGTAAGAAAGAGTTGAAATATGTTGTCTCAATAGCCTGTCTTCTTTGTAATCCCACTAATTAAGATTTTTTACGTCGTCTAATTTGTTATGAAATAAGCGCCGTTCTTCTGCTGAGGTATTGAGCACATAATTGGATAACTTCAGTCGAAATTTAAAGATACGGTTTTTCAACTTAAAATTCAGATGATATGACAATTCTTGATTATCGAGACAGAATTTTAGAAGACACATGTGCTTTGCCTCATTTTTATTTTTTATTTTTTATTTTTTTGACAAAGAATATTGTGGTGGTTCATTTCACTTGCATTTGCTGTCCAAAATCCTTTAAGAACTCAGAAGCACATTTAGTGATAATTACCATGCATCACATGTCGTTTTCCTGTCAAAGAACATCTTTCCTTCGCTTAGAACCAAAAAGGTCCGTCCATTTAACCTCACTAACATCACTGCATCTAAAAGAAAGGCAGAGCCAAAATAATTAGTCGGGGCCGGGATGTGACTGAGCTAATAAAGTTTGGTATATAAAGAGATGTAGAATTTTAAAATGAGTGAAATACAATTTCAAAGGAGGTGGCGAAATGTAATTTGTCAGAGGGCGGTTGTCCACCTTAGTCCTAGATGGTTCCCCTTAATGATATGACGGTTTCTGGTTCACATTTAGATTTATCGAAGCATTGAGTTTTCTGGCAAACTGTAACTTGCTGCCCTTTTTTTCTTGTTAGTTTTCATGTTACTTATAACTCATTCTTAAAGTCCTTGATCCTTGTTTTCGTGCTCTATGTTTTTAATGTTAATATCTTCGTAATTTTTGTTATTTGTTCTTTGAGCTTTGTAAAGTTGTTCTGCAATTTTGATGTGATATAAATGATTTAGTTCTGCAACACTTAACACTGTCAAGTTCAAATCACATTCCAGCTTCAATATTGGCCATTAAATTCTGAAACTTCAAAAATCATGGAAATAACCTTTCTCTGTCTTTGAAGCAATGTAGGCACCAATTAGGAACGCATTCCCTTTCGGTACGTGCGTCCCACTCTAAAGCTTAGTTTGAGATTGTTGTGCTTTTAAAAGAAATTTTGCCTAGTTTTTTTTTATATAATAAAAGCGGATTACATCAAGCAAAAAGGACAAATTATTTAAATAATTTTAACATGTTATTGATGTGGGCACAAAATACTAGTACTTCTAGACATTTTTACTAAATAGGTTACTTGCATTGTATCTGTTAGAGTATGGTGACCCGAATTTAATTTGGTCTGACCTGAAAAGCTCACGATGCGACAAATTGTGGTGAAAAACAAAAATGAGATTTTTTATACGGACCGTTGTTTTTGGGCCGTTTAGTTTATGTTTTTGGGCCCATAGGGTTTTGTCTATACCTCTATATATATATATATATTGTATTACGTTAGAGTTTTAATTATTAGCGAATTTTGAGCCTTCCTAACGCCTTCATTATAATTTTCACGAGTTTAGTGATTTTCGTCTCCTCTGTCCATAGTTTTTTTTTTTCCATTTTAAGTTTCCACGTAAATTCTCTGTGTGTTTTTATTTTTTATTTCTATCGTATTATTTTCATAACAGTATTATTTGCAGACTTTGGGGACCTTAAAAAAAAAAATCAAACCAGTTCTATGTGTCAATGTTCTAGCCTCCGACGCTTGTTGTTGTGGATGTTATTGATTTGGTTGGTTTTTCTCGGAAAAACTCTGTTTCTTGGAAGGTACTAAATCTATGTAAACAACATGTATAATTTTTTTTCCCCATGCATTCACCCACTACTGAGTAATTTTCCTCTGCCATTGAGTTCTCTATTAGATTTGATCAGTATTTTTACAGCGAGGATGGTGAAGAAGGAATATTGGAATCACCAATTGAAAATCTCCCCTTGCTCCAAAATAAGTCACTAGATACATATGCGACTAAATATCTCTTCTAGCTAACTCCATTTCAATATATATATATATACACACACAGATACACCGGAAATTATGTCACAATTTAGTACATTTTAAAAACGACTATACTGTTAACCAAGAATATGTCGATGGCGGTTCCAAGCTTAGCTTTAATGGAATGTCATGCTTGATTTCAAATATAAATTCATCGCCAATTTTAGGATTATTTTCATATTTGTCTCACGAATTATGTCATTTATGTATCTTTGCCCCGTGACTTTTAAAGCATATAATTTAATCCCTCAAACTTTATTCTATTAACAAGTACCTCCTTTCCATTTAACTTTGTTAATTTTTAGAAGGTTTCTTGTAGAATATTTTTATATTCCCTCAAACTATGTTACTTATATTGTTTTACCCCCAAACTTTCAAAATGTATTACTATATCTCTTCAATTTTTTTTTATTAGTAAATAACCTCTTTTATCCAATTCTGTTATGCTAATAAATTGATTTGTTTTTCTTCCAATTTTACAATACCTCCATGTTAAAGCAATACATATGTCCACAACTTACGTAAATATTTTTTACAACATGTCATTCAAATACAAACACAAAGAAAATTCAAGATGAGCTTCTTTACAATAAATTAAAATAATGTGTTCTTTTTTTTTTTTCAAAAAACTTCAAGAGCTCTATTTTTTTAAGGAATTTTGTAAGTTTTTTTTTTCCTTAAGCTCTTTATGTGGTTGGAATGGTCTATTGCAAAAAATAATACTTTTTCTTTGAACTTCTTTTTTGTTAATCTATTATTTTCCTCTAAAAAACTCTTTTTAATGTTTGAGTTTTTCCCCCAAAGTTAGAAGAAAAATATATTAATTTGTAAAGCCAAACAAAATTGCATGGAAGGTTTGCTAGAAAAAAAAAAAAATTGGAAGATATAACGATGCATTCTGAAAGTTAGGAATAAGGGATTAACATAAGTGACATTATTTGGAAGAAAAATATAAAAATATTTCACAAAAAACTATTCAAAAACTAACGGAGTTGCTTGAACGGGGAAAAAACCATTAGGGGTGGGGTTTGAGGAAATAACATAAATGACATTGTTTAGGGGACAATTATAAAAATATTCTACAAAACAAAATCCAAAAACTAACAGAGTTAAATGGAAAGAGAAAACTTTCTAACTAAATAAAATTTGAAAGGACTAACTGATACGTTTTAAAATTCTGACATAATTCGAGGGTTAAATATGAAAATAGTCCCCAATTTTAAAAAGACAAAAAAACTCAAACATAAAGGATGCTGGTAATATTTATATTCATATCCCAATGCCAATATTTTCAAGTGTTTATAGACATACGAAAACGAAAAAGAAGAAAAAGAAAAGAAAAGGAAAACAAAAACAGCATGGGAGTATTATCCCAAGTTACATTTTACATCCAAGCAAATATGTCGCTTTCATTTTTTTTTCCCGGCAAATCAGAAAAAAGATGTCGTTTTCATATTAGGATATAAATTCAAATGACCATGACTATAGGAACTGTCTTCTCCTGCACATTTAACATTCATCGTTCGCAAATACAGCATTGTTGTGTATTTTTTTAATATTTAATTTGTTCGTATTTAGCACTTATTAGATGCAGTCTAACAAATTTAATATTAAATGTTAAAGTTAAACAAGCTGAATGTTACACAAACATACAAATAATATTCTATTTGTAAACAAAGAATATTATATGTATGGACCGGTCAGAGAGCCTAACTGAAGACTGACACACAAGAGGGCTTGTGTGTTGCATACGTGGCATGTATGATGTATAGTGAATACTGTACAAACACAGTGAGTTGAGCAGACAGTTTCCAACTTAAACAAATAATGGGTCAAATAGATATAGTACTTGTGGGACACTCAACAATGAAAACCAAGACGTAAGCGTGATTCCACTCATCAAATTGAACAAATACATGTAACTTTCTTGGGGGCAAAATGTCAAAAGATGTGTTTCATATCTAAAAGCAACAAAAAAAAAAAAAAAAAAAAAGAAGTCAGGAGATGTATGTGTATTTATACGTGACATATTCTTGTGTTTTTGAGTCCGAGAAAAAAAATAAAAAAATGAGGAGAGAGACTGTGAATTAGTAAAGATGGGAAACAATAATTTGGCGCCGTTTGTGGGAATGGTATTGGCGATTCTGGCTCAAACAAGCAATATGGAAATAGCAAAAAACAGCCATGTCCCAAGGCAAAAAAAAGTTCATCATGGCCGTTTACTCTACTGCAAGCTCTTCTCTCATCCTTCTTCCTTGCTCTTTCTTTTACCACAGGTAACAAGTCTCTCTCTCTCTCTCTCTCTCTCTCTCTCTATATATATATATATATATATCTATTGTAAAATTGCTAGACAACATTTATATATGTACACAGTGAGAAGCATAGAGGCTCAGTTATTCGCTGTATTCTATTTTTTTTTACAAAAACTCTTTTAACATTTCAAAATCTTTTTATCTGTTTCATTGATTAAATTATAGTGACTAATTGCAATTTAAAAAAAATATATTATTGTTTAGGCAATTGTAGCAACTGTGGCTACAGTTTGACTTCCTGGTGTGTGTGGAAAGCTGGGGTTCTTTCCTGCGGTTTAAGCCTTTATGGATAATCTTCACTGTTTTTATCGGTGCTGTCTTCTGGGGAGAGTCCTTCTAGCTTGGAAGGTAAACTAGCTCTTTATAATCTCATAAAAATAAATAAATAAACAAATACTTACGTGAAAAAATAGAAAAAGAAAAGTACAAGGTCCACCACCTTTTAGAAATTGACATACAAGTATGTGTGAAATCCTGTATTTAGGGTGTTTGACAAGGTGGTTAAAATTATTGGTTAAAACTATTTTTATTGAGCATGTAAGAGCTTTACACTGTAGCGATTTTTTTTTGTTACTGTAGCATGTGAGATCTTTATACTATTTATAACTAAAAATATGGTCAAAACCACAACTTGTTAAACACCTTTAGTCTCAAAGTTAACATGTGAATTTCTGATCCGTTAAAAACATGCTATAGTGATCAACAATAATTATGTCTTGCAATATTTATCTAAAATAAGGAAGCAATATAGTCTGTTTTCGATTGTTAACACATACACATACACATAAAATATAACACAATTGGCTTTTCTCTTGTCTTCCTCTCAAAATTTTGACAAGTGATTATGTTAATTAGGACCTAATTAACTTGGATGACAACTTTATTGCTTTGTTGGGGCTATTATAGTTGTGACTGGTTTTTATGCGGTGATGTGGGGGAAAAGCCAAAGATGAAGAGAAGGTGGACAATTCAGAATCATCATTTGACCACAATGTCCCTCTACTCTTGAGCAAAGCACAAGAGAAACAAGGATTGTCACTCCAAAAGCTTCTCTTAGGATGTTTGGCGAGCTTGTTTGAACTCATGAATTCAAAAACCAAAAACTGTAATATGTAAGAATTTTATATATTGTTTGATTTTGAATTTATAAGTTTAAATTAAAGTTGCCAAACATAAGGTGTAAATTCTTATCTTAATAAGTTATATTGCCCCATGCTAAGAACAAAAAGTCACAGAAAGAAAGTGACGAAGTATGCAATAGTGAAGGGAGATATAATTAACTGGAGGCACGTGCCTTTATTCAAATTTTGATATTTAAATTTGTCTTTCTAAAGACTAAATATATCCTTATCATGTATCAATTAATTAATTGAAAGATTAAAAAAACTTATAATCATGCTCTACTCAATAATGAAAATATACAACTATATGTCCATTCAATAAATAATTATATCTAGTTTTTTTATAGCGCCAAAAGTTTTTGGTTAAGTACCAGCTCCAGTAAACAAAAGGAAGGCTATTGTTGAGTACTCAACAAAATAGTGTTTCCGGATAGCATCATAATGTAAATGTTTAGTACATAAGTTAGATCATTTTATTCATTAACTGACTGAAAAAACAAAAAATCATCTTCTTTCTCATTGGGGAACTACTAATTTGTACATTGTACAATGTTTTATATCTTGATCAGCGACCTTCCCATGAGTTTAGGAGCGGATGAAATGAGACAAATAACTTATAATTAAATCTTGACCAAGAGAAAGAACGTCTTGTTTCCTGCGTGTCTGAGTTTTGAGTTTTTTCGTCTCTTTAGATTGTTGCCCTTTCTCATCGTATTGTCGTATCTACGTAAATATGTCGCTATTTGTATTGTCGGCGTTAAAAAAAAAAACAACAAAAACAATGAGATGTGACTACGAGCAAAATCAGTATTTGGTTACTGTTTTGGGAGTAAAACTCACGGTTAATATAGATCTGGGTCTGTAAACCACTTTTTTTTTTTTTTTTTGGGCTGAAGTGAATGAAATTGATTACCTATCGTTGGCAAAGGAAAAAAAAAGGAACCACATGGAATGGCTGCTTAGTTTGTGATTTAGAATGAATTTTTAGCATAGGAAATCATGGGAAAATCACACAACAGAAGAATATGTATTTGATATCAAGGAAAGCATCTAGTAGGGGCTCCCTATTATATAGCACAAATGAAATTATAAAAGCAAGGAAACCATTACGCATAACCAAAGAAAAAATTATGTCCGCCGAAAGACCTTGCATCTCCGACAATAACCAAATATCGAGGACTCTAAATTAAGAAAAAGTTTACTCTTTGCTTCTACTACGGAATGAAAAGAACAAAACTTTCATGTTCATGTCCGAGCATACAACTAAAGTTCGCGTCTTCCTTTAAGTAACGAGAACAAAAAAGAACAAAACAAAATCTTCTTCTGCTTGCTCCATACTTCGTTTCCAACTCAACGGTTGGCCTTGGCAACTCTTTCAATCTCATCCTTCTTTTTGATGGCATAGCTGTATACAAGTGGGCAACATTGAGTGAGTGAGACGAACAAAATCAGAGCTAGTAGCTCTTATTAGCAAGGGGGCTATGCAACCATCCCCAAAAGCAGTGTCTTGCTCATCACTTACCTGTTAGATGAACCCTTTGCAGCGTTTATGAGCTCATCAGCCAAGCACTCTGCAATGGTCTTTATATTTCTAAAGGCAGACTCACGGGCGCCAGTAGTAAGGAGATAGATGGCCTGGTTAACACGACGCAGAGGGGAAATATCAACAGCTTGACGCCTCACGACACCAGCAGATCCAATACGGGTAGCATCTTCCCTTGGTCCACTGTTTGTTTGCAACAAAGAGATATCAAACATAAATATAAAGACAACATATGAAGCACAGAAACAATCATCAGCAGGGTTGAAGCTTGAAACCGCTCAAGCACCTAATTACCTATTGACAACAGCATCAACAATGACTTGAATGGGGTTCAAGTCGGTCAGCAAATGGATGATTTCCATAGAATGTCTAACAATTCGCACTGCCATCAACTTTTTCCCATTGTTACGGCCGTGCATCATAAGCGAGTTTGTCAGACGCTCCACAATTGGACACTGGGCCTTCCTGAAACGTTTAACCGAGTACCTCCCAGCAGTGTGAGGAACATAGGTGGCGTGCTTGGCTGGCACGACACCAATGTAGTCAGCCAGACTAATGTCATTTACCTATATCAAACAACAGAGACAGGGAGGGGGTAAAAGTTACCTCAAAATGTAGACATAAACATGACTGACATACCTAATTGAAAGCAACTAAAAATTGACCTAGAAAGACTAATCACTGATCAGACTTAGTAGTGAAACAAGAAAGTAACAAAAATACGAAAGCTAGAATGAGCAAACAAGAAAAAGTAAACAAGTCTATACGAAGGCATCAAAAGTCGAATAGCTAAACTAAGCAATTCTGGAACAGGATAACAGATAACAAAATTTTCAAGGGTACCAAGAATAATTTACTAGGTCAAAGAACTACCATAATCTCAAAAACACCAACTATCGAAAAAAAGAAAGAAAGTAAAATATAAGATTTATCACTCCATCCACCAAATAGCAAGGTTAATATAACAAATGGATTATGTTAATGCATTTACAAAATGAACACATATGTTCCCTCCATACATTCATCGCGTTTAGCAATTACCACATACAAAGTTTGCACGAATTGTAATTGGCAGGGCTTCAAAAACTGAAAGCTTGCATGTATAATAGAATTCCAACTTATATTGGGCAAAAAATCACTCTTTATCCTACAATTACCAACAAGTATAACTAGGTAGCAGAAAATCTACACTCTTATAAAAAATATAGTTATTAATTTTTTAGGATATATGTGTGTGTATAGACAGCCAAATTTCTTCAGTTCTGGTGAGAAAAAAACCAATACAACATTGAGATTGTGAAAAAAAAAAAAAGGTCTTCTAAAAGGAAAAAGAGATTGAAACCTGAACATCATCAAAACTCCAACGGTTGAAGAGTTTCACATCAAAGTGAGGCTGAGATGGGTCCTGAACTACCACGTCAGCCATTTCTGCAAAAATTAGACTGGTCAGATCTCGTAAACAACCTAAACAAAGTCTCAAACGAAGCAAAAAAAATACACGGAAGATAAATATATGTTTGTGTGTGTGTGTGTGTATAGAGAGACAGAGAGCAATAATAGAAAATATTGCGCACAATGAACAACCGGAACATAAGAAATCACCATAATTTGTTTAAAAGAAAATCACAAAGAATAAGCAAACATCAATTATATCTAAAAGAAAATCACAAAGAATAAGCAAACATCAATTATATGGGCTCCGTTAAACTAAGAATAAATCTGGAAAGAAAAAATAAAAAAAAAATCGCTATTTTCCTGCGTTTTTGGAGCGACCAAACGGATCCAAAACAGACTGGAAAAGCATGAATCGGAGAGTAAATACGAAGAGATGATAAGGAAGTGGAGAGAAAATTACTGGAAGCTCGAGAAGGATGAAATCGGCGGAGGCGCTGGTCTGAGGAATTGAAGTTGAAGGGAGGAAGCGGATGCAAGTGCCAGATGGAGAGAGAGATGAAGTGACGAACCCTAGTCGTGAAATTGTAAAGCGTTTTTTAAGTCCTAGTTGTAGTTTGGTGTGCGCCAGTCACCAGATTCTCTCTTCTGGGTTAACCGGCCCGGCCCGTCCAAATTGGCTGGAAATTTGGACTGGGCCTGGTCGGTCCAATAAAGAAAAGAAAATTTTTATGGAAAATTGCATATTGAATAGTAGAAAATAATAACAGAAAGTTTTGAAAATATTTATAATAAATAGTAAATTTAAGGTGTAAATAATTCTTATTTCAACAGTAAATAGATTTTAGATGTAAGTAACTTATTTATCTCTTTATTTGTTGTGTGAATAATTTTTATTTTCATAAGTTATTTACATTGTAAATGTTATTTACTATAAATATTTTCCAAACTTCTTATTTACTTCAAAAATTTTAAAAAGCTCTGTTATTTCCCTCATTCTTCCAGATTTTATTGGGGAATTTTTATAAATCCATTTTTAAAATTTACTTTTTATAAATAGCACAAATGTTCAAGTGTAGTACAACTTAAATATGGAATATAAATGATAGTGTGGCACAAGTTTTTAAAATGTAACATGAATAAACACATTTTTTTAAAAGTGTATCATAACATATAATTTTCTCAATTTTCATATGGTCAATATAACAACTACCACTTCTATGGTATTGTTTTTTAATTTCATCAGTTCCATAAGAAAGTTTAAAACATATCACTTGTAAAAAATATAAAAACATAATTGATCATAAATGTTTTGGGTTAGACTTCAGTAAACATGTATTATCTAAGGGTATTTTAACCTTTTTGGGTAGGAGAAATAATATGAATTAAATAAAAAAATAAGTGGCAGAATACAATAATGATAGTAAAAAAATAATATACCACTTGATTTACTTATTTTTATAAATGTTGTCTTTTTGCAATGTCACATATATTAAAACGTGGCATAACTTAAACGTATAATATAAATAGTAATATGCCTCCACTTAGGTGTGGCATAACATGCATTTTTCTCTTAACAGTCAAATCCTATAGTCTAGCAAGCAATATAGGGGATGGATTCGGCTTGTATACAGATAATAAACATTTTACTATCCATGGTATGACATTTATAAGCTTAACTATTAAAAATATTTAAGAATAGCGCAACTGCGAAGTATTTTTTGTAATAACTGGTTGAGTGTTATGTGTTATCCATGTGAAGCTTGATTTTTTATATTCTAGATGTGTACCAAAACTTTGTATATTGATTTTTATGTTTTCATGTACTATCTCATATATTTATAAAAATATTTGAATAATATATATTTGAGAAAAATTATCTCTATAAGATCAAGTCAGAGAAAAAATATTTATGAGAGGACAATTATTGAAAGAGGAATATAGTGCTCTGCGTAATGCATATTAAAAATCGAAGTTGCATATTGTCGTTTTCTCGTAGTGCTGTTGTTCTCTGTTATTGAACATGCCAGTGATTAATCGTCGTTTTTCAATTGTTCCACATTGATGCCGTTTTCTTTTCGCATTTATTTTTTCATGCCTTTGTTTTTTTGGGGTGAAAGTCAATGAATCGCCAAAACCAATGAAAAGATTCCGTCGTTGTATCTCGTTTAGTCCAGTAGAATATCTAGTCAAAGATTCCCTTCTTAATGGTAGGATTGGCTTTGGAAACTCGGAAATGTTCGGACTCTGAAACGCAACAATTCCCAGCTTGTGTGGTCGTTCATCCATATCCCATAGCCGCCAAAAGATGGCCGGTAACAAGGCCGTGGCTCTGCCAATAGTGGGCATGATCATGGCGGAGTGCGCACAAGTTGGGCTAATGATTGTCAGCAAAGCCGCCATGTCCGACGGGATGAGCAATCTCCTCTTCATCTTCTACTCCAACGCTCTCGCTGCCCTTCTTCTCCTTCCTACTTCCTTCCTCTTCTACAGGTACTTGCATGTTTCTACGACCTTGTCGTTTACAAACCCCAATAACCCACAAAAATTTGATGTTTTTTTTTTTCTTTTGTTTTTTCCTCTCAATATTCTCTGCAGAACAGAGCGTCCTTCGCTCACTTTCTCTATCCTTGGTGGGTTTTTCTTGCTTGGTGTACTTGGGTAAGTTGTGTAATAAAGAAGCTTTTTTGTGTTATTTATCTATTATTCCCAATGTTATTGGTGGGTTTGTTTTGGATTTCAGTTTAGATTTTTTTTTTTTTAATTTTCTTATTTGTACATGGTGGTGGTTTATTATATCCATTTTTATTACAGTTGCCTTATTCAATTCGTTGGGTATGCTGGGATTTATTATAGTTCTCCTACTCTTGGCACCGCAATGCTCAACCTTATTCCAGCTTTTACCTACATTCTTGCTGTTACTCTCAGGTTATGCTTCTTCCTCAACCTCACTTATATCGCAATTTGGTCATACTTGCTCAATGTTAATCACTTGATTGTGTACCCTTTCTTTCAATGTTAGTGATTTTTCTTTTTGTTGGTGAAGTCATTTTAGCTTAACTATGACACTAACAATGACATCAATGGACTCAATTTGAGGGAAAAAAAAGAGAGAGGTCTTATGGTATTGTTCTAGTGTTGCTATTATTTTCTCCCTCTCCTAGATTTAGAGGTTGGAATCCCCATTATTCTCCCTGCACTCCAACTATGTTCTGCTCTGACCCCTTAGCTTTTGTACAAGCCACTTTAACCTCTCCATTGAAAATACTAACGTCAACGCTACATTTGACACAATAATATACAAAATGACGTATTTGATATAATATTTTTTTGTGCTTCAATAAATAAATGCTGCATCTTCTTCTTGTCATAAATTTTAGGCTTCAAAACTTGTAAAATAAAAAGTTTTAAGCATTTAAAAAATGATAATGTATATTAACTGAAATGTTCATAAGCCAATAAACAACCAGTGCCAAAATTTGGAATATGCAATATTCATGCTAAATTTGACACCAGGTATAGCTTATGACAAATTTGACCTTATAATAGCATTGCATTGGAGAATAGTTTTCTTACCCAGATGTTAAATTTTTACATTGGCATAGAAATTTATCTTCCCTTAGAGATGCTCTCAATTGTAAAGAGTGTTCTGGCATGTCGGATGCCTTTTCAGATGAGGAAGGCTACATGAAATGCAATTTTGGATTTTGGCAAGCTATCTTGTATCATTCAGATGCTTTTACAATCACTAACCTAATTAGCTGCCACATTTCAACTGGGCTAGGGACTGTGAAAGCATTTGAATGAATGTCCGAAATTAGCACTCCTCATGATAATATTAACTGTTATGTGATTTCTAATACATTCATATGGGTGATTCCAGGATGGAAAAATTAGATAGGAGAAGCTCCACTAGTCTTGCCAAAACTGTTGGAACTATGGTTTCACTTTTCGGGGCTTTCATTGTGACTTTCTACGAGGGTCCCTCACTTCTAAACACATTTTCATTGTCCAACGTGTCTTATAAGAAACTTCTTATCCAACAATCTAATTGGGTTCTTGGAGGATTGTTTCTTCTAGTTGATGCTGTGATGGCTTCAGTTTGGCTTATTATACAGGTAAATCTTATAAAGGGCCCTTGTGAATACAAATTGACAAGGAATCCATGCTACTCACATGTTTTAACTTTTGTTCCAGAAACCAATCCTCAAGAAATACCCGGCAGAACTGATCCTAGTCTTTTTCTACTGCTTCTTTGTGGCTATGCTGTCTGCGGTAGTCTGTCTGGTAGTGGAAAGCGACATGAGTGCTTGGAGCTTGAAATCTAAAACAAGGATCTTTTCTGTTCTATTCTCGGTAATATGATACTATAACTCAAGCATGCTTAACCTGCTAAAATGCTCTTTAGAAGTGTGGAAAAGATTCTGAAAACTCCTAAGTCGTGATCTTATAGGGAGTTTTTGGCTCTGCCTTCCAAGTCAGTGTATCTTCATGGTGCATGCACAGGACCGGGCCCCTTTTTGTGTCTATGTTCAAGCCTTTGGGGATTGTTATTTCAGTTGCTGTGGGTGTTATCTTCTCTGGGGATACTCTCTTTCTTGGAAGGTTGGGTTTCTACCTTTTTATGTTCTCTATTTTTGTATGTTATTTGACACTGATGCTGAGAAGAGACATTCACTCTCCATAAGTTCTGTAAAAAGAACATCAGTTGGCATAATATCTTGATGCAGATTGCTCGGGGCAATTACTATCATCGTTGGATTTTATTCTGTACTGTGGGGAAAGTCCAAAGAGGCAAAGATTGACAAGGATGATGGGGTTAGGAGCTTACAATCAAGTACACACCAAGAGCCTCTTCTGCAGAGCAGGATTGAAGAGCATAGAAGCTTTGTCCAGTAATTCAGTATGGGATCTTCCTTGCCATGAAAAATTGGTCTAGCCTTCCTTGGATAATGAATACATAAAATACGAATATATATGCAATTCAAACATGCATGTAAACATCCATTCATATATATGGATTCATAGACATATGCACACTCATATAGAAACATGTATGAAATTCTTGTTGAAAGCTACTATTGCATCCTTTATAGAGACTTGATAGGTTGATGTAAACAACTTGTTCTGGTGAATTAGACAAATATGGCTTTTAGAAAATTGATATTCGAATGTACTACTTCTGTGTTTAAGCCCAATTTAAACATAAAAATGGAACGGGTGAATAAGAAGACTTCAAAATTGGTATCCAACCTAATTAATACTAGCTTTTTCTCCAACCCGGTCCATTGAACATGGATCAACTTTGGCGGATGCTATAAACGTTGGACCAGTAACTTGATTGAGATAGCATTGCTTTATTTAGATGAAATAAGTCCACTTTTGGGGAGAAACTGAGTGCTGTTTGGATCTCCCTTAGAAGTCAAATACTTTTGTTTGCCCTCATGTAACATATTAAGGTATAAATCATCATTGTCGATGGACCCATCAGATTAAACGGCATTCAAACATCTAAATTCACTCATGAGCATATCTTTCTAGTTTTATTTGTGAGCCTGATTTACCTTCAAGTGGTAGATTCATATGGTAAATATTCTGTTGACTGAGGTCTGTCCACAGATGTTTTAACTGAATTTTTGAACTTAAGATGGTCTACTTAGTTCTTTGGTGTGTGTGTGTATATATATATATATTTTTAATTCATAGAATGTATTGGCAAATCATAACTAATTTAATTTGTCTGACAAGATGACAGGTATTTGTTATGTATTTAAGTACTACATATGTGATCAGATTTGGTCATGTTCAACTGACCTTTTTCATATTTAGTTATTGTTTTCTATTTTTTTAGTATATCGAATGTCAAAACATATGCATAATGTCGGTGTATCTGAGCCTTGTTGCTAATATTTGGTTCTGTTAGATGCATGCTTAACGACCAAGTACATGATCGGCTATTCTTGTTTATTTATTTATTAAATTTGTTTTTTTTAAGAAAAAGCCAGAAGACAATTTGGCGCCTCCGATTTTGAGGAGGCAGGCTTAGTCTTAGGGCCTGCATTGTCCGGTTGAACTTCTGAAGTATACTTAGTGTTTCAACAGTATGTTTCTATCGTCATTTCGTTGATACGAATTATTTTAATTCGGTCATCTTCTCTTTTCTCACTTGATGAGTTGGATAAGGCGTAAACATTTGACATTTTTCTGCAAAATTTTCTAATTTTGTAAATTATTTCTTCTTGTTCTTCTTCTTCTTCTTTTTCTTTTTTTTCCGTTTTGGCTCAGACCTAGGGAAGAAGAACAAGTCTATGGTGCTTTATTTATTTTATATGCAATATAACAGTTTGTTTCCTTCATAATGTAGGGCCATGAACATCGGAAGCATGATCATATATACAAGCATGAGGTGATATATAGTTGATTTTTCAGGGTCTAAAACTACCCTTAGATATATGTTCCATGTAATGTAGCTCCTGCAAGATTATGCAAATTATCAATTTATGTTACAATTTTTTTTTTTTTTACTTCTCATTTAAGATTGTATGGTAATGTTCTTTTCAAAAGAAAAAGAAATTTGTATTGTATTGTGATGAATTGACATAATTATCATTTTTTTCCTGTAATGGACAGAGAATCACTGTACTCTGGGCTTTAATCATAAAATTAAGCTCCTTAATTATGATGGTTCGGAGTCTGTTGATTGGGAGATTAGTCTTTTATTAAGCTCTTTCATTTATCCTTTTGTTTCTGACTTTAGGAGAGAGATGGATAGAAGATTAAGAATGAATTCATGAAGAGGATGTAAACTTTCGAAATATTTTGTGGTCAACTTTTTTACTTGAAAAGTTTGCTGACTTCTTCCACTGTCAAATTCAACCATTATAAAGAATATTTTGTGCCCCGATCAAGTTTTTCTGCTTAATAATTACAGGTCATTCGGGAAATGAGTTTGAACAAAAAATGTTTGAGTTCATACTGTAACAATTCGAATATTTTGAGGGAAAATACTATAGGTAAATGAGTTTAAACTAAATTTTTGGTTCAAACTCGCGTCCCAAAAAACTTTTTGGTGCATATCTTTATTATTATTTTTTTGTGAAAAGAAATAAGCTATGTTACATTTTTTTTGCACCTGAAAATCATGAAGCCATGAATACTTTCCTAAAAAAACTCATTTCCATTAAACTTTCCTTACAGCATTTTAAGTGCTTGTGAGAATGCCATATCGTAATGTTTCTCAAAGGACATACAGATTTGTATTTGTAACTCTCTCTCTCTCTGTTAAAGAGGATTTTTTGAAAGGAGAAGGAAAAGAATCAAACAAAATTAGAAATAAAGGCTGCGTAAACAAACAAGTAAGCAGAGTAGGAGTCCATTATGATCATGGTGCAACAAATCCACCATAACATAATTACGCTAGGCTATACATGGAGTTGATTGGGATTGAAGTTTCTTTGACGTTGGTTGACATAATGAGTGGATGTATCGATTATCATATAATTTAAGGAGTTTACCACAAGAAATCTAGTGGTCAACTGCAACTCCAGATGCAACTACAATATTATTTTCTATGCTTTTAATTTGCTATGATCATGGTTAAAACACAAAAAAAAAAAAAAAAAAAAAAAACAATGAATATGTGGTCTTCAGATATGTGTTAACTTGACAAAGCCCATGACAGCCAATTAATAATTAAATTAGTTAGACACTGGCTAAGTCAGAGACATAATGTAATGTTTGAATGGTCGGTTTAAACTGTCTATTTAAATTAAAAATATTATAGTAATTTAAACTATGTAAGAGAAAATACTATAACAAAACTAGTTCGAATTGTAGTTTCTTTGGTTTGAATAGGTAAACCAAATATCAAATAAAGGTTCTTTTTGTTGTAGGGTATCACTATTTGTATATTAATGAACATTAAATCGCATTAAAATTGTTAAAGAATCAAATACTATAAAAAGTTGTCTATTTTTAATTTCTGCTAAAAAACTATAACTAGTGATCAGATCATGCGTCAATGTGCAAGGCAAAATTGAATTAGTTGAGAATTTGATCCCACATTACTAACGTAGCCTGCCAACTTTTGGCATTGTGGTGGGTTTCTGTTCATGAAATTTTCAGAAACTTTCTGAGAATTTGATGGCCATGTTGAAAATGCTGACCCTTTTTTTTGGTATGCAAAATTCCAAAGTAGCAAGCTAATCAAACAAAAGAAAGAAAAAAGATAGAAAAAAAGAAAAAGCAAACATAAACAGAAATTCAATGCTAATAGAGGAAAAAGAATAAAACAAAATAACAAAAGAAAGCCGCAGAAAGAAACAAAGAGAAAAACATATTAATAGAAATGTATAGTTTGTAAAATATAAAAATCAATTCAAGCATGCTATAAACTGTATGCATACCAAGAATTGAAAACGAAAAACGGAAGCGTGAAAAATATTACCTCCTGCCATTGCTGTTCAAACGCTGTGCTGTGACTGCCTGCACTTGGGATGCTTCCAAGTTCTCACAAAAACTCAATTGATGGTGTAAGATTCTTAACAGAATTTTCAGAACTTGGGGACCCAATATTTTGTTCAATGAACGAACAAAGAAAAAAAAAATTTCTCTGTATTTCTGTACAGCCATTGCTTCCATCAAGCAAATGTTTATACTGCCAGAAAAAATCAGTTACCAGTGTTCTAATTGTTGATTTAATGAAAACATAAATAGGAGACCATTAGAATTCATAACCGTTAAAAATTGATTGGTTTCTGTTAGAAACCTTTAGAATTACAATCGGTTACATTCTCCCACTTGGTCTCCATATTTAACCTTATATTCATTAAAACCAAACTTTCAGGAAACAAATACATGAATCATGGCGATAATTTCTCTAAATTGTGAGTATTATCTTCCATGTATTACAATGTATTATTTCTCAGACTTTATTCCTTATATGGTAACTAAACTTTATGAATAAACCCAATGTTTATTCTTGGTCCTACTATATGTGAATTTTCTCCAATAACTTAATGCGCAAACAAATATGAGAAAACATCACAACTGAATAAGAGTTTCATTAATACTGTAAATTGTATGTACAAACAAATTTACATTATGGAACCAAGTCTCATATGTACAACATGATCCTTAAATGACTTCGGTGGCATTCCTTTTGTCAGAGGATCTGCGATCATCAATTCAGTGCTTATATGCTCAATGACCACTTTATTTTCCTTAATGCGTTCCCTTATGGCTAAGTACTTAATGTCGATATGTTTACTTCGACTGCCACTCTTATTATTCTTAGCCATAAAGACAGCAGCTGAATTGTCACAATATATCATAAATGGCCTAGACACAGAATCTACAATTCTAAGGCCTGACATGAAACTCTTCAACCATACACCATGCGAAGTAGCCTCAAAACAAGAAACGAACTCTGCCTCCATCGTGGAAGTAGCAACCAACGTTTGCTTTCCACTCCTCCAAGATATAGCTCCTCCGGCTAGCATGAAAATATAACATGAAGTTGACTTTCTCGAATCAACACAGCCAGCAAAATCTGAATCGGAGTAGCCAATCACCTCTAGAATGTCAGTTCGTCCATACATAAGCATGTAATCCTTTGTACCTTGAAGGTACCTCATCACCTTCTTTGCAGCCCTCCAGTGGTCAATGCCTGGGTTACTCTGATATCTTCCCAACATTCCCACAGCAAATGCAATGTCAGGTCTTGTGCAGACCTGAGCATACATAAGACTTCCGACAGCTGAAGCATAAGGAATGTTGCTCATTTGAACTTTCTCGAAATCATTCTTTGGACATTGGTTCAAACTGAACTTTTCACCCTTCACAATGGGTACTACACTTAGTGAATAATCTTTCATCCGAAATCTGTCTAAGACTTTATTGATATAGGTTTCCTGCGATAGTCCCAAAATGCATCGAGATCTATCCCTATGGATCTTTATGCCAATGACATAAGATGCCTCACCCATATCCTTCATATCAAAGTTCTTAGAAAGGAATTGTTTCACCTCATATAGAAACCCCTTATCATTGGTTGCAAGAAGGATATCATCCATATACAAAACAAGGAAACAAATCTTGCTCCCACTAACCTTCTGGTATATACATTGATCCATGATGTTCTCTTCAAAACCAAATGAAGTGATGACATCGTGGAATTTCAAATACCATTGACGGGAAGCCTGTTTCAAACCATATATGGATTTCTTGAGTTTGCACACCAATTGCTCACCATCACTAGAGGAGAATCCTTCAGATTGTTTCATATAAACCTCTTCCTCTAGATCACCATTGAGGAATGCCGTTTTCACATCCATCTGATGTAACTCAAAATCAAAATGAGCTACTAATGCCATGATCACACGAAGGGAGTCCTTTTTAGATACAGGAGAAAAAGTCTCAGTGTAATCTATACCTTCCCTTTGAGTGAATCATTTAGCAACGAATCTTGCCTTATGTCTCTCAATGTTGCCTAATGAGTCTTTCTTTGTCTTGAAGACCCATTTGCATCCAATGGCTTTTACACCATCAGGCAACTTGACAAAATCCCAGATTCCATTAGATGACATAGAGTTCATCTCTTCTTTCATGGCATCATACCATAAGTTAGATTCCTTACAACTCATGGCTTGTGAAAACGTTTATGGATCATTTTCGGCTCCTATGTTGTAGTCAGACTCTTGTAGATACACAATATAGTCACTAGGAATGGCTGATCGCCTTACTCTAGTAGATCTTCTTAATGCTAGTTCAACATTCTCTTGAGGAGGATGTTGATCAGCTGGCTGTTCAACTGGATCTACTACTTCTTGATCAACAATCTGTGGAACTTGAATGACTGGCTGTTGTTCAACACGCGTTTGAACTGTAGGCGTGTCACGTATAACAATCACTCTATCATATGAAGTGGAAGCTTGAGCATTGTATGATCTTTCTCTGGAACGGTGTTCCAGGATCGATCGCTCCCACTGATCAAGTCATTCTCAAGAAATTTCGCATTCCTTGATTCCACAAACCTAGTGGTATGCGATGGACAATAAAATCTGTATCCCTTAGACCGTTCAGCATATCCAACGAAATACCCACTAATGGTCCTTGGGTCTAGCTTCTTTTCTTGTGGATTATAGACTCTTACTTCAGACGGGCATCCCCAAACGCGTATATGTCGCAAACTCGATTTCCAACCTTTCCATAACTCGAACGGTGTCTTTGAGACAGCTTTGGTTGGAACTCGGTTTAATATATACACAGCCGTCTTAAGAGCTTCAGTCCACAAGGACCTAGGAAGCTTGGAGCTGCTAAGCATGCTCCGCATCATATCCAACAATGTTCGGTTTCTTCTTTCTGCCACACCATTTTGATCTGGAGAACCGAGCATAGTATATTGGGCAACTATCCCATGTTCTTGAAGAAACTTCGCAAATGGACCAGGCGCTTGTCCATCTTCGGTGTATCTACCATAGTATTCACCACCTCTATCAGATCTCACTATCTTTATTTGCTTACCACATTGTTTCTCTACTTCTACCTTAAACACTTTAAAGGCATCTATAGCTTCATGTTTGTTATGAAGTAAGTAGAGATACATATATCGTGAGTAATCATCAATAAAAGTAATGAAATACTTTTGACCATACGCGTCTATGTCTGGACTACAAATATCTGTATGTATGATCTCTAATATGTCTGAACTCCTCTTGGCACCTTTCTTTGACATATTGGTCTGCTTTCCCTTTATGCAGTCCACACAAGTGTCAAAGTCAGTGAAATCTAGAGTACTAAGTACACCATCATTCACTAGTCTCTTTATTCTCTCAATAGAGATATGACATAATCTACGGTGCCACAACATAGAGGAATCTTCACTTATAACACATCTCTTAATGCCAGCATTATCATGAACATGCATGGAAGTATAAGAAGTTTTATCTTGTAAATTAATTTTGAAAAGACCATTTGACAATATACCATTTCCAATAAGTTCAGATCTATAAAACAAACTAAATATAGTGTCTGAAAAATTAAAGGAAAATCCAAATGGTACAAGCCTTGAAACTGAAATTAAATTCCTAGAAAAACTAGGAATATAAAATGTCTTTTCTAATTTTAAAATAAAACCACTAGATAAAACTAAATTGCATGTTCCGACAGCCCCTACATGTGAGCACATCTTGTTGCCTGTATAGATGCACTGCTCACTTCCCACTGGCTTCCTTAGGCCTTGCAATCCCTGCAAGGAATTAGTGACATGGATTGAAGAACCAGAATCAATCCACCATGTGTTATGTTCAACGTCAACCACATTAGATTCATAACAGACAAGTGAGAATTGAGTACTTTTTTTTGTCAAGCCATCTCTGATATTTAGGACAATCTTTTTTCATGTGCCCCTTCTTTTTACAAAAGAAGCACCTGGATTCCTTCTTGATATCAGCCTGAGCAGACAGTTTGTCTTTTCCCTTATTATTGGCTTGGCCCTTATTCTTCCTTTGAGTTGCCAAATGCACACTTTCTCCCGCTTCCATAGCAAGCCTTCCTTCTTCCTGGACACACATGGTCATCAATTCATTGATAGACCACTTATCCTTATGTGTGTTGTAGGATATCTTGAAAGGTCCATATTGATATGGAAGAGTGTTGAGGATGTAGTGTACAAGGAAGGTTTCAGACATCTCAACCTCAAGTGTCTTCAGTTGAGCCGCTATATCCCTCATTTGCATGATGTGCTCACGCACACCATGAATTCCAGTGAGCTTCATGGATGAAAATTTCATTATCAAAGTGCTAGCCAAGGCTTTGTCCGATGTAGCAAACTGCTCATCAATTGCCTTCATCAGAGCTCGCACGTTGTCATATTGCTCCAATGAACCACGTATGCCAGCCGAGATTTTCGTCTTAATGAACATTACGCAGAGGCGATTAGATCGCTCTCACTTTTCATAACGGTCCAAATCATCTGGCTGGCTCGTCTCCGTAATGGCAGGTGGTTCATCCTTACGGATAACCAAGTCAATGTCCATGACTCCTAAATGAAGAAGAATTCTCTCATTCTACACTTTATAGTTGTCTCCCTTAAGTTCGGAAATGTCACACTGGAAATCAGAGTAACTCACAGTTTGCATAGCTGCATAATAAAACATACATGCTTATGTTACCAAATTGAGGCTACAATACTTTATGACATGTTTACCAATGTAAATCATGCATTAAAATATGAATCAAATGACATAAAAATTGCCTGTGGGCTAAATTTTTAACTCAAACAGATTCATATATCCTTATGATGACGCTATTAAATTATATGCCCTTTTCTTAATTCTTGTGGGTAAATTAAGAAAGATAATTTGATACATCATCCTAACTAATCATATTAAATACAATAAAAATTCCTGTGGGATAAAATTTATCATATTACATATGATTAATCACAATTTAATGTCTTTTTACCATATGTGATTTAAACATCTTACATAATTTTTGCATAATTAAAGATGCTGTGGCTACTCTTTAATTATTCAAAAATTAAATACATATATCACAAGACATTTATTCTTAAATTTTTGCTCATAAAATAAATTGCAATTACCTTAAGCAATAAATAAATATGAACAAAGAACCATAATTTATGTACTAATTTTCATTATGTATATATTAAAATTATACATTCAAAAATATAATTTAGCACATTATTGCACAAAATTAAATGTACTAAATTATTTAACTTAATATTGCATGCATAATTTTAAATCACAAATTATACATAATGAACACTATATGCACATAAATTTACAAAATTATATCCACACAATTACTGTATAATATTCATAATAAATACCAAAAAATTATGAATTTTTCATAAATTATTCCATAGTATGAAAAATTTCATAAAAATATTAAAATTGTGGATATTATGAAAATTTCATAAAAATTATAAAACTGAAAATTTTAAGAAATTTTCTCCAAAAATATCACTTTATAAAATCTGGAAAAAATCAAAAAATTTTTTTTTTTTAATTTCCGGGTTTTTTTTCTGCATATCTAAAAACGACATGTCGTATTGGTCATTAAGACGAAAACGACGTGTCGTTTCATTGCTGAAAAAGTTAGCCCTTTACTGTCCAAACGACATGTCGTTTGGTCCTTAAGGTCCAAACGACTTGTCGTTTTTCAGCACAGAAACGATCTTTTTACTCACAAAACGACATGTCGTTTTGGCTGTCCCAAATCCAAACGACATGTCGTTTTAGTTCGTCTTCAACCTCTGAACGGGTCGTATCGACCCGGCTGACCCGATTTCTGACCCGGTTTCAGACCCGGCTCGTTTTTCACCGTCCGGACACCAATTTTGACGTTTCAAATTGCATAATTCATAGAAATCTAATGCCTAAATGATTTCTAATCTTAGTTTCAATTAAGAAACTCTAAAAATCAAAACCCAAAAATCAAAAAAGTTTCCACCGTGCGTCCAAAACACGAGGAATATTTTGCATATTTTCCAGTTTTTCAAGCAAGACAGAGGTCGTTTTACGGCTCTGATGTTAAATGTAAAATATAAAAATTAATTCAAGCATGTTATAAACTGTATGCATACCAAGAATTGAAAACAAAAAACGGAAGCGTGAAAAATATTACCTCCTGTCATTGCTGTCTAAACGGTGTGTTGTGACTGCCTGTACTTAAAATGCTTCTAAGTTCTCACAAAAACTTAATTGATGGTGTAAGATTCTTAAGAGAATTTTTGAAACTTGGGGACCTAATATTTTGTTCAATGAATGAACAAAGAAAAAAAAATTTTCTATGTATTTCTGTACAGCTATTGTTTCCATCAAGCAAATGTTTATACTGTCAAAAAAAATCAGTTACCAATGCTCTAATTGTTGATTTAATGAAAATATAAATAGAAGACCATTAAAATTCATAACCGTTAAAAATTGATTGATTTTTGTTAGAAACCTTTTGAATTACAATCGGTTACATAGTTATCATAGCCTCATAAGTTCTACAGCAACATGATTAGATAAAAAATAAAAACATGCATGATGGAGTTTGATCATGGCGCATAAAGATTCTTGGGACATTGGTACAAACTGTACCTAAAATCAACTAGCTAATACTATTTCAAAAAAAATAAATAAACAAACTAGCTAGTAATAATATCATGTAAATTGGGCATTCCAAATTAGAAAACGAATACTACTGACCAGGTGATTATTTTGTTGAAGCTCGCGGGCGTGGCATAAAAACTATATACATATATATATACACACATATATATATATATATAAATGTAGAGATCCAGCTGTTATTAAGATTAACAATTAAGTCCTCAATTGGTAACGTCAGCATATATAGTTGCACCTTTTCAATGATATTACGCAAGCCATCAACTATAAAAGCAATATATATATATATATATATATATAGTCCAAAACGTTATTAATTAAATCAAAAAGGGCAAAAAAAAGTAATTGATTACTGTCATGGTGCAAGGTGAGTTGAGAATTTGATCCCCACCTGACCTATTATTCGTTTAGAAGGGACCGGCCGAGGCAGAACAAGGGTCCCATCATTCTAACCCTTGAAACTATGAGAGCCACAGATTAAGAATCCAATAATTCTTTTTTTGATTCAATACGAAAGTGTTGGTGGACCAGATGCTGAGACAAGCCATTTTGGCTTTGGGGTTATCAATATATATGACTTGTAACGCTAGGTAGCTAAGAAAAATCTAAAAGTAACACGGCAACGACTCTTTTGTTTCCCACTCATAAAAATCCTAACGTACTCAGATAATTAAAAAAAAACCCTCTATATGGCAATAAGAATATCACAAAACTTGTGATAAAAATATATTCTTTCTTTATTGATAAATACTGTTATTTTAATTATTATGTTTATTTTTTAACAAATCTATATATGAATGTAAGAAATATATTTCGTACACCATATATATATATAACGTGAACATTAAAAAATCATATGGTTAAAAAATTAATCGACATGATTAGAAGAAGAAAATTATGAGTTCCCTAATAATAAATACTGAAGTGATTTCCCTAAACAATAAAATATTAAGGTGACAAATGAGAGAAAAGCACGCGCATGCACTAATTTTTTTTTCTTCTTCTTTTTAATTTCATACCTAAAAAAACCGATTTTTTTTAAGTGTAAAAAAGTATGATCATTTTACAAGACTTCACACCTTATATATTTTTGGTTTTGCAAAATATTAAAGTTTAGAGAACATGGGAGACACACGAGTAGCGGCTTCCCTTTTAGGAGGTAGCTTCCCCACATAACGAAGGGTTAAAACTCAAAACTAAACTACACACACTGAAGAACGTGTCGTAGCTTCACCCCCTTCAATTTGGGCCAATATAAATAAAGGGACAGCGACATGGAGGTGAGATATATACACATAGCTATAGCCACGTAATATAGATCTAGAGAGAAATATTACTGTTTAGTTGTTTTCTCTCTTCTTCTAAGTAATGTAATGTGGTTGGGATTCGAACACATAATCTGCATATATAACATAAATATATATATATATATATATAGTTTTGAATGTTTGGGAGGAAGATGATGTGGGTGAATATTGAGGGAAAGGTGTGGGAAGTGGTGCTATTTGTGGCGATGGTGACAATGGAAGGCTGCACCATAGCGTTAACCATTTGGGCAAAGACGGTTCTGACCAATGGGATGAGCCCTTTCGTCTTTGTTGTTTACGTTCATGCCCTTTCTTCTATCATTCTCTTTCCCTTCTCCGTCCTTTTCCACCGCAACGACAGGTATACTCTGTGTGTATATACATACACTTGTCCATCTCATCATATCATCTTTTCTCTCTTCTGGGGGGTTGTCGTTTTTGGAGCTATGCTAATCTATATTCTTTTTTTCAATATTGTTCGCTGCAGAACGGAGCAGCCACTCTTCACAACTAGTCTGTTTCTGCGGTTCTTTCTGTTGGGCTTAACGGGGTGTGTATTTATCACTATATATTCTCTCTCTCTCTCTCTATAATCTAGCCAAGTGTATACTCGCATGATAAGCACTCACAAATAAAAGGAGAGAAAAGTTACTACCACGTTCTAAGTCTCTCTCTCCCTCCCTCCCTCCCTCCCTTCCTCCCTCCTTTAGTACTCTTCTCTTCTTACAAGCTAATGACCAGATTGAAACAGTGTATACTATTTTATTCTAGTAACAGGGGACAAATTAGCTTATAATTATTGGATAGTTATAAGAAATCAATATGCTGATTAAGAATATAATTAATTTATAATTTGCCTAGTATTCAAGAGAGAGATATTATATATATATATATATATATATATATATATATATATATGAATCTGTTAAAGTCAAAAGGAATAGTAGTACGACCACCTAAATACTCAAATCGCACTCCACTCTCCATCTCAAATTTGTTATTTTTATTTTTGTTTTGTCTAAGAAGAGGAGCTAATGGTAGTTTGGAATCTTATAAGAATTAATATTGAACCTTTGAGAATATTCTGATACGAAGCAATGGTGATCTATCTACAGTTGTATTGCTAAGCTACGCCGCATTCTTTTTTTCTTTCGTGCCAAAGCCACCGCATAAAATTGATAAGTCATTGGCTGTATCAAAAAAAAAAAAAAAAAAAAAAGAGAGGGAGAGAGAGAGAGAGAGAGAGAAGAAAAAAAGTTTGGTGATATTTTGGCACGACTCCGTGGTTGATTTTTATGCTTGTGTTAGTTTAGTGGGCCAAGCGTCGCATATATACACTTTGGCAAAACACTATGAATTTAAATTATATATGTTAATCTTCCACATGAAATACAGTATTTGAACTCATTTTTTAAGGTTTCATTTATTGGCCTAACACAGTACAACACTATTCAAATTCTCAACGGGCTAATTATATGCCTAAATGCTTATTAATTACATCATTAATCCATGATATTCATACGTAATTAATCAAAGATCTTGACATATTCTTTTTTTTTTTTTGTGGTTGGTTTGTTTGTTTTTCAATTTCTTTTGGATGCTGCTAGTAAGATGGTTTGACTGATCAATCTGTTAAAATAACACCATGGCGTCTATTATGCTAATATAGAGGGTTTGTAATTTTGCAGGATAACTATACCACAGAATCTTGCATTTTTGGGGCTATCTCACAGCTCCCCTATTGTCGATTGTGCCATGGGCCTTATGCTTCCAGCTTTCTCCTTCATCCTTTCTCTAATCCTCAGGTTTTACTTTTTCACTTTCTTCTCTCTGTCTTTTACACTTGAGGGAGTATATATAAAGAAGGAATAATTATATAAATATAACTCTTACTTTTTATATTTTTATAAAAATAGTATCTTTTTTTTAAAATTATAAAGTAACTTGATAGACAAAAATACATTTACTTATACAGAATTTATTTCTAAAAAAAAATTTTAAACATTCTAAAAATATAAATTCAAAATCTTTTATTTGAAATTTTACGTCTTGTTTCATTTTTATCTAAAATATGTTTATAAACCATTTATAGGATTTTTGATTCTTTGCGTCATTAAATTAACAAAGAGAGTGGTAGATAAATTGAAATATATACTTTTTTAAATATTAAGAATACCTTTATAGTTTTTAAAAATAAAAAAATAATTAAAAAATATATTATAAAACAAAATTAAGCAACCAACTTATAAACAATCGCATGCATAGAATATATATAAAATAACCTATTATGTATTTATTTAACTTTACTGCAGGAGGACAAAGATAGATTGGAGAAGCTCAAGCTTCCAAACAAAAGTAGTGGGCACAATAGTATGTTTCATGGGAGCAACAATTGTGGAACTCTACAAGGGTCCACTACTCAAACACTCTTCTTCTTTGCATGTACCTCCTCTCAGCACCAACAGATTTTTGATTTTCTCCTCAACCCCTGAATATTGGATTCTTGGTGGCCTTTAATTGGCAGCTGCCAACCTATCTGTCTCAATATGGAATGTTCTTCAGGTACAAAAACAAATAAATTATTTCTAATTTTTTCCAAGTACTTGCCATTTCGTTTTATATTTTTTTCTTTATCGACTAGGGTATTTTTTTGTATACAATGCATGATCGAACTCATGTTCAATTGAATCAAACCGCACTCTTCTGTCGACTCATACTGTTTGACCTAGTGATTATTGGCTTGTCTTGAATCATTATGTATTGAAATGCTTTGATTTTTATATATATGGTCAGATGGGGATAGTGAAACAATACCCACAACCGATGAAAGTGGCCTCCATTTACAGTACAATTGGGACAATCCAATCCGCTATTCTTTCTTTCTTCGTACTAGAAACAAACCCGGATGCTTGGGAAGTGGATATTAATACCACGGAGATTCCTCTCATTGTTTTGACAGTAAGAAAACTAAATCTTAACAAGGACATTAATATGATCATTCAACGGAAATTCCTCTCATAAAGTACTTAATTTGCAAGGACAATTCATTAAAAGTGCACTATGACATTATTTTTGTAGGCAACTTTTGTGGGTCTAATTCGAACTTGTGTCCACCTATGGTGCATGAGCATGAAAGGGCAGTTTTATGTGCCTATGTTCAAGCCATTTGGACTTCTTTTTGCCACCACTTTTGGTGTTAGCCTCCCTGCAAGCACTCTTCGTTATGGAAGGTAGTGTGTTCGTGTGTGTGATTATAATATATATATATATATATATATTAATATGGCGTTTGCATAAGAGAATTTGCCAATGAACATCCTGTCTAACCTATAGGATTATAATTCCATTACTTATAGATAATAAGCCTCATCTAGATCCCGTGGGGTCTCCAAATTAAGGCAAAAAAAAAAAAACGCACAAGGTCTAGTGATTCATGATAAATTTTAGGCCAAAAATTTTGCTGGCCAACTTTTGCCTTTAATAGGAGATATTGCAAGAAGATTGGTTACAAAAAGTGAAGATTTTGCTTTTTTTTTTATTTCTTTATTTCGGTCTGAAAGGATTGAAACTCCGAATCTTAACATTGCAATAATATTAGTAAGGAAGGCTTGGGAAACTTTTAAGGCTCTAAAAAAAAGATGACATACATGGTGAAAATAATTATAAATTTTGGTTTGATAGTGCCAATTTTTACATTTTTACGCACACATGCCTAATTATCTCAATTTCCATTTTAACAATATTTTCTTTTCTCCATGCAGTGTGATAGGAACAGCAACAGTTGCAATGGGGTATCTGGCCGTGATGTACGGACAACAAAATGAAGATGAAGTGAGTGCGAAACATGGTCCTGTTGATCTGAAATTAGGCGAGACTCCCGAGGAGAAGGTCCCTCTCTTGCAAGAAGAAAATGTTTAGATGATCATCAATCCCCACCCCCACAAGCTCACAAGAAGAAAGCTTTGTAAAAAAAATGACAAAGCTCCTTCTCCTCGTGGAATGTATATAAGCATTTTTCACTTGGAAGTCTGGTGATTTCGTTTTGATTTTCTATGCTTTTTGTATGCTTGAATGAAAGAGACAAAAGCCGATTTTTGTGGCTCTTTTCTTTGGGAACTTTTGTAAGATATTGTTGTTTCTGTTTTGCTTTTTTGCTTTCTTAAGAAGGAAGCAGTGTTCCAGCCAATTTAAATGCTGATCATGGTCTATCATGATCTTGTAAAATTGTTTTCGTTTCTCGTAATTCATTTTTCTCAACTTGCATTTTAAATACGAATAATCACCATATTTTTTTGGTCGTAATTTAAAAGACCCAGCATTTTTTTATACTCTGGATGAGTTTAGGGGAATGCCAATTAATATTTTGTTTTCATATTGAACGTGCCAACTATCTTTTCCACTTTGAGAAATACCGGTTTTGGAACATAAGGTTGGCAAACTAATCCAAAATTAGAAATTTTATCTTCTCCTATCCTTATTGGTGATCGCAACAACAACTACGAGAGTATTTGAGAATTAAGTTGAAACTCAAACACAGTAGCATATGTGAGAGCTTTATGCTGTAATAGTTAAAATTTTAATGTTGAAACTTAGTTCTCAAACATTCTCTAAGATAATAGCAAGGACGACAATGAAAATTGTGGGGCTGTTTGGTTTGGTTTTGTTTTTGAGATATTTTTCCCCATTTCCCAAAACAAAACAAAACAAAACAAAATGAAAACAGTTTTAAAAACTTGCTTGGTTAAAATTGTTGTTCAAAACAAAACAAAAACAACTTTAAAAACAATCCAAAAAAGGCCCAAAATTAAAAAAAAAAAAAACTGTTTCACCATTGTTTTTCCTTCCTCTCTCACTCCCTCCCACGATCTCTCTCTCCTCTCTATGACCTCAGCCTCTCTCGGTGAATCTGTCGCCATCCCAGCAACCCCAGTCCTTGTTAGTGAACCCATAACCCCCGACCTACCCATCGCCATGATTCTCAACCACCCACGACCCACCACTCCATGCGTGTCTCTCATTGTCACCACCACATGGCTTCGTCGTCGTTGCCAATGAACCCCCAGTAGTCATTGTGTGAATCCCCCAAGCCCAAGCGTGGATATCCATAGATTGTGATCATCGCTAGGGAACTAGCAACCCCATGACCTACCCCTCCACAATGACCCCAGCCATCCATGACCCACCCTTCACCGATGAATCCTAGCCAACCCAGCAACCCTCCCCAAACAGCCACCCTCCCCACCTAGGTTCTCCATTGTCGCAACACTTCTAGTCTAGAATCAAGATCTGATGTTCCTTTTTTTGTCTCATTGGCTATCCCTCCATCCAAATTTTGACACCTCGTAAATTGCTCAAGTATTTTTGGTATCTTATTCTTATTTTTGTAGTCATATTTCTAAATTTAAATGACATAACAAATAAAAAGTAGAGAGACAGCCATCGAGACAGGAATATGAGGACAATAGATTTAAACTTTTCTAGTCCATCTCGTGTTGCAGCCAAGGAGGAAGGAGACGACGCTTACAAATTTTTTTTTATTAAAAATGTTTATTTTTTAGTTTTAATTAGTGTTATTAATTAATATTAGATTAATAATCGATGTTTTTAGACTTGAATTTGGTTATTTTTATTTTAATAATTTTTCTTTACAAAAATTGTTTTGTTTTCAAAAACATACTACCATATATAACCAAACACAATTTCCAAAAAGTTCCAACACATTTCTTAAAATATTCTCATTTTCAATTTTTACCCAAAACAAAAATGGTTTCCAAAGTAAAAAAAATAGCACTATCTACCAAATGAAAAGAACTCCAAAAACAATATCAATGCAAAAAAACAAAAAAATGTATGAAAAGACAGTAATTCAAAAATGGCATCAGTCTAAGAGACATAAGTAAATTTAAAATCAATTTACAATCCAATCCAAAACTTTCAAATTAAAAAAAAAAAAAATTCAATCCTTAATGCGACCAAAAATCTTTGGATTGGATTTATGGATCTGCCAATCGAGCTATGATATTTAAAAATAAGAATATTTAAGGCTAATTTCTTCAGCATCAAAATTAAAATAAACAATCCATAATATGAATAGCTTAATATAGCTAAATTTGTTACAACTAATCATTAAGACAAACTAGCTTCAATAAAACTTAAAATCAAGTCTTCTAAAAAAAAAAAAAAAGAGTAAAATAGCTATAGAGGTCTTTGAACTTTTAATAGTGTAACAATTTGGTCCTTGAATTATTTTAACGGGTTAAAATAGTCCCTAAACTTTTAACATTATGACCATTTGGTCTTTAAATTAATTTAATAGGCTAAAAAAGTTCATGAACTTTTAACATTGTAATAATATGGTCTTTGAATTAATTTAATATGCTAAAATAATGGTGGTTGAAGCGGTGGCACTATAACGGCATAGTGTGGCTAGTCAGGTAAGGTAATTGGTGGGACAGCTACGGGGTGGTTTTGTTATGATGAAGGTGTAGTGAGAGGGTGACATGAGTTCAATGCTGTGAAGAGGAGTGCCGTAGGCTACGCCGTGATATTTTCCATTCAAATTTTATCAGCGACTAACATATTAGACTGATTTGCTATTAAAAATTAATATAAAGACTATTTTAGCTTATTAAATTAGTTCAAGGACCAAATTGTCTCAATATAAAAAGTTTAAGGACTATTTTAGCTTATTATATTAATTCGAGAACCAAATTATCACAATGTTAAAGATTCAAGGGCCTTTAGAGCTATTAACAAAAAAAAAAGTGAAAATAAACTATTGTTTATTCATCAACGTACTTGAAAATACTTCAAAGCAATTTAAAATCATAAGATATGTATATTGGGATTGACGGATTGAATAGATTGAGAATTTCTTGATAATAATCCAATCCAAAACCTTTGGGTTGGTATTTTTTCAATCTGTTACTAATCCAAAACTCTTTTCAATCGGATGAATTTCATGGATTAACGAATTTCGTGAACATCCTAGACATAAGTGACCAAATAGCCTCTACATTTGTTTCTTGTAGGATTTCAAATAAATTTGTGACTTAACTCCTGATAATTTTTTCAAAGAAGAAATATGAGAGATTTTTTTTATTCTTGACTTCATGCTAAAAGATAAATCCAGTACTAGTGGCTATCCGAAAATACTAAGGAATCTCAAATACATCATATGTATGTCCTTAAATCCGCGTTCAAGCTATTCACAAAATAATAATAATAATAATAAAAGTAATAAAAAAAATAAAAGTCCGAGTTCAAGCACGTGTTATTATTTTTTTTTTTATCTTTCACCACAAATAATGGTGGAATACATATACTGAGTCTGTTTTTTCTTTATTTTATTTTATTTTTTAAAACAATTGTAGTAATTCATGATATTTGAGCCTGAGATTTTCTTTTTAACCCTCTCTTGACCAATTGGGCTAGCACTAGTTGGTAATAAAATGAGCATGCTTAAGGCACCCATCTCACTAAAACGAAAAAAAATAGTACTGCCTTGTTCTTGAGGTTATGCAGAAAGAAAAGAATGATTAGTCTGTAAATGACAATTTCTAAATCGAATTGAATGCTAAACAAGGCGGAGGATATAAAAGGTGTTGGGTAAAATAGACTCTGAACCATCATATATTAGTAGAAAATAAAAAAATTGCAACAACACAAGAATATATTGTGAAAAACTCTAAAACAGAAGAAAAAACACGAGATTCAACCAAAAAAAAAAAAATCACTTCATGAAAAATGTTTACAATCACACAGGCTTTTCTCCTGCCACCCATAATCCTAAGACACCCACACTCTATCCGACATTCCCAAACAAAAATATGCTTTTCCCTTTCTTTTGTTAGGTGTTGCGAAAATAAAAAAGCACAAAAGTACAACTAGGGGCCTCTAAGGCCCACACAAGAGCCCAAGGTCTTACTTGTAATTTGACCCAGTCAAACGTGGTTCAAGCATTAGTTTTTTGCTCTAATTAGATTTATTTCTTATTTAATGTCGAAAAGACAACCCTTGCAATTTGCCGGTGTGCTAAATTGAATAACAAAATGGGAAGCGTTGAAAGAATACTGTTTAGATAAACTCTAATCTGAAGTCTAATAGTTTGTTAGTAGTGTACGTAATTAAAATAAATGACTAAATGCGTGCATGCATGCATGATATGAGGACTATCCTTCTTGCATAACATATAGTGGACCAGTTTATTTTATTTTCCCTCTGTTTGGCAAAAGTGGTGGGAACCATTTTTTCAGTTATAAACAGTGTAAAACTCTCATATGTTACAATAATAATAAAAAAAATCGCTACAGTATAAAACTCTCATATGCTAAAATAAAAGTAGTTCTAACCAACGGTTCCCACAACCTTTCTTCTTCATTGCTTTGATCGTCTTATCAACTCATAGTTTTACAATTCCTTTTGGAAAAATATTTTATACTTGCTAGCTGTATTGATGCAGTATAAGTAGAAACGTTTTTATTAACCTTTGTTAGTCCACCAAACCATCTCTAAACGTTATGAACTCTGAGATCGACGTTAATCCATTGACGAAAAACATAAGAAAAACGACGTGAACCACAAAAATAACATAAGTTAATTAAATCGACACCAATGAGATAAGACACCAACATCAAAAACGACAATATCCCAAAGCAAATGAACTTCAAAAAGATACAATAACATCAGGAAAACACAGCAATCTCAAAATCAACAAGGAATTAAACGACATGAATTCTATAACGACAAGAGTTTAACAAAATGACAAACATAAGAAAAATGGCATCGACAACGACAGCAAGATATAAAAGATCCAGGTAGAAAAATCACAACAATCTAAAAACGACATTTAAACCAAAATGCACGAGTTGAATAAATACTAACAAATGAAAACGACATCAAACTCAGAAACAGCAATAACCAAAACGTAAACATCATACAACAGTTTTAAAACGACATTAACGGGACAAATTAAATCAATGGGAAAACAATAAGAAACAGATAAAGGACTTTAATTCCATAAACGACATCAACTAAAGAACTAATTGACCAATAAATGAAAAAAATAAAAAGAGAAAAGAAAAGTGTCGTAAGTAGAATAAACGATAACAATTGAAAGATAACAGCCATGATAAAAGGAAAACCAATAAACAACATCAACTTAATCCCAAAAATAAACCCAAAAAAAAAACCCTAAATGTATACAATAAGGGGCATCAAATTTTATTTTATCTTTAAGAACGATCGTATAAGCTTGATAAGTCATTTTGTCTATAGCTCCATGACCGCGAATCAGAGCAAAGTCGGCACTGATGATGGTGAAATTCTTCTTCGTCTACTTTGTCTTTACAGTTTTTTAGTGGTGCAAAGCCAAAAAAATTTTTTAGGGGCGTAATAGAACAAAAATTTTGAATTAAAATTACGACAGAATTATATCTATATATACTTTTTATTAACTTTATTCCTATTTTTTCCTTTATTATAGTTATTTTATTCTTTTTTGAGTGAACTAAACATCTAGTAGAATTTAATTTGCTTTTTATAACTTAGAGCTTAAAAATATAAGTTTTCATAGTAATATAGATAGTTTTTGATTTATTTAAGCTTTTAAGTTTAAAATATGGGTATATTTCAAAGTAAAAATTTGAATATAATTAAAATATTTATAAATATTCTACCCTTAATTATGTAATTTTTAAAATTTCAGAGAGAGAGTAATAAAAAAAAGTAAGGATAATATTTTAGAGGGGCAAAATTAAAAGAAGCTATTGAATTCGCTGCCCCTCCACCAATGATTTTCGAAGAACTGGTCCCCGGTCACTGCATGCATGAAACTGAATATGTCCGCGTTATATAGAGCGATATGTATATAAAAGGGCAAAGGAAAGAAAATCACATTGTAACGTCCCGAAATTTATTTAATATTAATGTAATGTAAATGATGAATTAGTGTGCCATAATTAAAGTTTTAACTTTAATTAGATTATTTGGTTGGATTTTTAGTTTTTGGTTGTTTTGTTAAAATTGATGTGTTCAAAAGATTTCTTATTGATTTAAAATGATGTTTTGAGTTTTAAAACACAACAATTTGTAAAATGTTAAAAATACTCCGTTTTACAAAACCGTGGGCGGCACATGGTTTTCGCACAGTAAAACCGCCCACCGATTTTCTCTATTTATTTCTCTCTTCTCTCTCTCTCTCTTCACTCTCACGAGCTCTCTCTCTCTCTTTCCTCTCTCTCTCGGCAGCCCCTCTCTCTCTCTCAATCTCTTTCAAAAAATTTTGATTTCCATTCGAATCCAAGCTTCGGAACAGCAAGGAGGAAGCTCGGGGACGTGATTCGGCGACCGAGAACGCGGATTGAAGCTTCGATTCGAGGTTAGATTCGAAATTTCTAAACTTTTTACAAAATTTTTGATTTTGTGTGTTTTTGAAATCTAAGTTTGTTTTAGCTTAGAAAACCGTGGATTTGTGTTAAATGAGCTTAGAACAACTAGAATCTAAACCTAGATTGAAGAAAAACGGATTGGATTCAAGATTTTCATTTTTCTCCTCTTTTTCTCATTTTTGGATTTTTGAGGATTTCGAGTTCAAATGTTGTTTAAATGATCCCAAACATGTTCTAGAATGTTTTTATATCAATTATAGTTGTTTTTCATGCCTGGGATTTGAGAAAAACAGGTTAGAAACAAGATTTGGATTTTGGGGATCGAGAAACCCGTGGCTGGGATTTCTGGATCTTCCCAGTTCGGCAGGCCGAAGTTCATGTTCGGCAGGCCGGAGTGATGATCGGCAGGCCGGTGTTCTTCCGACCGGCAGGCCGAATCTGGGGAAATGTTCGGCAGGCCGAACCTCGTTTCCGGCAGGCCGAACTGTACAGTTCGGCAGGCCAAAGCAGGGCGTCCGGCAGGCCGACCGAGGCATGGAAAATTTTGTGATTTTTACCCGATTTCATTGTTTTGAACCCTGATTTAAATCCCAACCTTATAGGATGATTTTAATGATACAAATGACACACTAGGACATCATGAAATGATTTAGTAACATAGAATGTCTCGAACTAGATATTGATTGATTTAGTTGGTATCTAGGATTGTTCGTGGTTCCGTGGAGCTAACGTATAGCGGATCGGGATTACGGTGTGGGGTACCGGCACGAGTACTGAGGTAGGACTTCTATCCTATTTCTTTGGTAGCCTGGTTTTGAAATGATTTGGCTTTGAAAATGATTTCTATCAAAATGTTTTCAACGGTTGTTTGAAAATGGTTTTATCGGTTATATTTTCATATACCGTGACATGAAATGAATTTCATAATGAATGTAATTGACAACACTCGGTAATTGGGTTTTGAATGATAATGATAATAAACACATGGGCATGATGCCATATCAGAGATCGGGTCGTGATCGACCTTGGGGGCAGGTCCCGAAACCCAGCTGGGCCACTACGGTGGTGATATCATGGTTTGCCTAGGTAAAAGTAAATTGGTGTTTTGATTTGACGAGTAGACTGTTCTGTGTCAGAACGGTTCTACTCAATTTATTTATTTATTTATTCAAGTTCCCTTTCTGTATAACTCCTGATAATGTTATGTTTCTTTGCATTAAATTATTTTATTAAACATAGTCCTACTGAGCCTTTCGCTCACGTTTTATCTGTTTTAAATTCCCCCCCCTTCTAGGTGGTTTCCCATTTAGGTTTGGAGAAGATTCTTCGGACCGAACTCAGGAGCAATAGAAGGATTTATTTTACCTTTTGCTCTATTTAATTAAGGCATGTAAGACTTAACTTTATTTGTACTTGGACTGTAATTGTATTTGTGATATTGTCAGATCCATGTGTGTGCACAAGTTGTGGGTTGTGGAACCCATATTCGCGGTTTTTATTCAATTATTATTATTTGCTAAATATTTGTAAATTCGTTTATCAAATGTGGTGGAAAATCTCTTTATTTCTTACTTAATTGGATTTTTAAACCCTTAATTTCAATTAAATTCTCTTTTAATTAATCTAAATATTCCGCCACGTCACCTCCCGTACTCCGGGGCGTGACAGAATGGTATCAGAGCCCAAGGTTATGAACCTTGGGAATTGTGCACACATAGGTTTGACAATGAAATACCTCTGACAGTCCAAATTTTGTTTTCAGAAGTGAGAGAATGGCACCTAGACGTCGTTCGACAGCTGACGCCGAGTTCGGAAATGATGAGGGCCTGATGAGGTCTATGATTGCGGCTTTCCGGCAGATGGCAGCCAGGACTAGACCGGAAGACTCCAGTGTTGGTAGTCGGCATGCTTTCTTTAAGGAATTTCGGCGGGCGTCTATTCCGACTTTTGATGGCAATGGGGATCCGCAGTTAGCAGAGTATTGGTTGGACTCGATCTTGAAGCATCTTGATACCCTTGGTGTGCCTGAGGAGTATCGTGTGGAGTTTGCGGCGTATAAGCTCGAGGGTGGCGCCAACACCTGGTGGAAACAAACTAAGCGTCTGGGGCGCGGTGGCGATATCGGTTGGGACAAGTTCGAGGATCTGTTCTATGATCGGTATTTTTCGCAGGGATATAGAGATCAGAAGGCAGCTGAGTTTTATAGATTGCAGCAGGGTGATATGTCAGTTCGGGAGTACGAGGCAAAGTTTAGCGAGTTGGCTAGGTTTGCTCCATCAGCTGTGGCATCGGAGCGCGAGAAATGCATCAAGTTCCAGGAAGGACTCAAGGCTCCTATTCGGCGGCAGTTGGTTGCTCTACGGCTTAGGAGTTTCGGAGAGCTTGTGTCGTCGGCGATCTCCGTGGAGAATGATTATGTGCAGTATTGTGAGGACCGAGCCAAGGCTTCAGGAGGACCGCAGAGGAGTGGCAGGAAGAGCACCAGTAGTCGTCCAGCTCCGGGGAAAGGCAAGCAAGGCTGTAACGCCCCTATGTGGGGGTTTACAGTTTTTAATGAGATAAAATAAAAATAAATAATAAAAGTAAAACCTTAAAAATAAAATTTGCCAGGGACTTAAATGAAAACTCTCAACTCAAAAATAAAAATATAAACGACAAATAAACCACAGTTTAATGTAGCACCTTAAATTTAATAATATAAACTGTTGTCATCATCATTTTAACCCTCAACACATTGTAATACAGTCACAGAAAGTAACAATTGATGCTTACATTATCATGAAGAACATTCTCAACGATTGAAGCAGTCCCAATGTAATATAGTTACATCACTTCCTCAACTATATTTCTCGTAGCCACCTCACACTTAGTGAGTCCTGAAAAGATATAAACATAAGGGAATGAGCAACACTATGCTCAGTAGAGAAAGCCATTACTCACCTTTAGGTTTTTATCATTACCACATTAAAATCTGCATGGTTAGTAAGTTACATCATATTCCAGATTATGAGGTTTATTATGATCACATCTTATGGATACCGTAGTTAATCATTACCAAGTGTCATAATTACACATTTATACAAATATTACCAATCATCATTGTTCCTAGGTATCCATGTTAAATTGAGTATCACTCAACTCATCGAAACCCAAATGGGCGCACTTGATCACCCTATAAACATTCCAAGGGTGTTCCGGTGAGGGGACATCAAGCCCCGAGTCCTCACCAAATCGATTCCTGTACAGTGTGTTCTGGGACTTTCAACCCAAGGAAGCGTCATCGCCTTCCCCCTATTTTACCTTTTAGGGTATTCATGCCCAAGGACGTAACCGTCGCCCTCTTCATGTCTCACAATTTCTCTATATTGAATCATTATCAATAGAGTTAGTTTTCCTAACCATGCTTCTCAATTTATAACATGTGTCAATTCATTATGTTCCTCGCCGTACAATACAAGACGAGTCCATGTCATAGTTTCATATGTGATAATCATATAATATCAGTTCAACATAGATATATATATATTGCGGCAAAACAATCAATTTTAATTCTATAAAAACCTCACAAAAGATGAGTAATAGAATCCCTACCTTTTAAGCTTATCAACAGTCTCTTAATCCTGGAATCAATTAACGTTAGCTCCATACTCCCTTGATCCTAAGGCGTGCATAAGGACAATTAAAACTAAAGCACAACATACAACTACATTCATAAAATTTATTTTAATTTAATCTTAGAATTTCAAGAAATAACCACTGCCCATAGAGGTATTATAAAGTTTAACAATATAAATTTTCTGTCTAGGGCATATACACTTAGACTTCATACATATGCTCCAAAATAGCAACAAACATATACTTAGGTTTAAGAACGCAAATTTGAATAATCCTTTAGTATAAAAGAAAATTTATAAATGAAAGACTAAATTTGTTCATAAGATTCTAACCTCGGATTATGGTTAGTTGGAAGCTTGAAATGGCTTCAAAACAGGTTCCTTTAGTTCGGTATGACTGAAATTCTTGCTCAAATGGAGGTGATGGTGGCTGATTTTTATGGCTGCCTTGAAGAAGTTCTCTAAGTATTTTGCTTCAGCAAAGAAATGAGAAGAAGAGTGTGGGAACCGTGGAAGAGAAAGGAAGAAAAGATGAAGTCTTTGAAGAGAAGTGATAGAAACAATTATAGAGGAGACATGTTGAAGCATGTCACGGAGGAAATAAAGAAAATGAGGGTCAAGAGTAGTTGGAAAAGATATCTTTATGTCTCATCTAAAGACTTTAACACACATAATGCCAATATGACATTTTTGAGATTTATTAGAAGTTCTAAGGCTTTTTAGTAATCATACTAAATAAATATATGAGAATTTTAGAAAATTTAAAAATATATAAAAATAAATATTATAAAATAAATTTAAATGAAGCAATTTTTTTTATACATTAAAAATTAATTTAATTACCTCAATACCCGTTAGGAGAATAACGAGTGTCACAGCTCTACCCCCCTTAAAGAAATTTCGTCCTCGAAATTTCAATTCTAGCAATACTAGTAAAAATTTTAATTCCATTATGATTCCAATTCCGAGTCTAAACCGTTAATGTTGTTTGTCCACCAAATTTAAGTTATCGTATCTCCACTTATTTACTTGCATAATAAATCTTACTCCTAAATCCCTCAATGAGAGTATTTCTGACGAGTTTCAACTTATAACACCATATAATAGTCTAAGAATCTGATCAGGCATACATATTGACCATACCATGATTCCAGTCCTTCATTGTCCATGGACTGTGATTTACAATCACATTTAAGGAGATTGCCAGAGAAATTTTATATACTTCATCTTTAGGTTCCTTTTCCTTTTTGAGTAAGGAAAAGTCAAATATATTTGATTTCATACCTCAACTAATAAACTAGAACATAATCATAAAACATATATCACAAACACTTTTATTCAAAACTATACATTAAACTTACTCATAGAGATATTAAACGGAATCTCAGAGTTGCAAACATACCCGGCATATTTTTCATTAAACAGCTATCCTCATGACACAAACATTCAATCCAAATAATATACTCATATTTCATATGGAATATCCTCATAACTGACTCTGATACTTCCACATAATATTAACAGAATATTACACATTACAAACATAATACGGATACGTTTCGAGAGTACAAGGCACTCCGTATACCAGCTATCCATATCATGCATGCTTAGAGGATACAAAAACATCGATAAACAAAAGATCGGACCTTAAGAAGGATGCGTTTCGAGAGCATCAAGTACTCCATATCCAGCCATCCCGGCATTAGGCTCAATGAATCTAAAAGATTGAACGACGACGTACCACAAGAAACACAGAATACAAGGCAAACGGTTATTCGTAACACACGAAATACAGACACACATGCCTACATGCCAAAGATAAAACAAAAAGATTACAGATGGAGATTCAAATCAATTGGCCGCTCCCGGCTTTCCCTTTCCCATTCAAGCTTGGATGTTGCAGTGTCGGATTCTGGATGTATGATTTGCATTTTATCTATCAATTCCTCAGCTGTTGAAGCAGTGACAAAGATTTGTCTCTCCGATTCTGTAGTGATGTTTTCTTCCACAGCGTAATCTAGAAATTTCAAAAGACCGTCATAAAAACCCTTTACGTTCAGCAGACCCAAAGGTTTGGAATAAAAGCCCAACAATTGCCCACAAGCAACTACAAATATTTCCTCAAGAGTACCTAGACCACCAGGTAATGCTATAAAAGCATCAGAATTATAGATTATGTCTTTAAAATTTTTAGGGATACTCCTGACTCCTTCTCCCTTACCTATGGCTTCCTTACAAAGGTTTCCTTCAACTGGAATATGAGGCCAAATTCTTACATCAGTAGCGTCGCTAGACCTAGCTGCTAGTGCCATATTTACCATCATTTTTATACTACCACCCCCATAGATTATGTTAATCTTCTTGTGTGCTAGGACTTGCCCTAAGTGATTTGCAGCTTCTAAATAAGCTTTATCTTTTCCAAGGCTGGAACCACAAAAGACACAGACATTCTTTATTTTCTTCGTGGACTGGGAGGTAGACATATTTGGTTTATAGAAGTGGTTGTTTAATGTCTGCTCCACTTAGACTTCGGGTTCTATATGAGATTTTAAAGATGAGAAATATACAAGAAGGGCTAAAGAGATAGACGAGTAGATAATGAAAAGGTAATCCAAAGATTTAAACAAAATCTTGTGCGGATAAGAAAGTAAGATAAGGTGATTGATAGTTTACAGAAAATCTGATTCACTTTTTGAAAAAGATTAGACTCTAATTGTATAACTTTTGACAATTGAGAACAATTCGACAGAAGACCCTCATGACACAACTGTAGACTTTTTGACAAATATACACCAAGTCTAGAAATTTAATATAAACGACAAATACTGTAGAACTTTTGAAATTTGAGACACAAATCTTGAAATATCTGGATAAGCTTTTCAAAATTCAAACATATTACTGTACCGTATGTAACGTGTCTGATAAGATAATATATTTTATTATATATATATTTAAGAAAATCATAAATTAAATAAGATATTAACACTTACTGTATCAATCTAATAATCACAATTATTTCAAACACAAAAGCAAATATTCTGAGAAAAAGAAAAACACAAACTGTTGAACATCAGCTAAAACTGCTTCAAATAAGCAAAGACTAAATAACCTTTATAGAGCGATGACTTATTCCCCATCCAGTTTTCTTATGGCTTGACAAACAGGATCTAGAAATACCATATTCCTGAGGCGTTGTCTTTCTGTATAAAATTTAGGCCAAAGTTTAAAAATAGCTCCTTGAACATATCCACTAGGGTGACCGTGGAGAGGAGGATGGATGCTGTCCAAGTTCTCCTTTGAAAGTCCATCCCTACAAAACCGTATTTTATCCTCTCTATTCGTAGACATATAACCAGGTGAAGTACATTTACCGTTACAATTTTGTCTTCCACATTTGTTACAAGTGACCACGATGGCACGAGCTCTTCTTTTCATTGCACTACGACTGGTACCTGTTCCTGGTAAACCGACATCTTGACTAAAGTCACTCGGACGGATTTTTCCCTCTATCAACATTCTCACATCACAAGGGATGCCAAAATGCATAAGAATCCACAACCGAGTAATTCTAGCCTTGTATTTCTTTCTGAGAATCTTTTGGGAGAGTGATGGGAAATACTTTCTCAGATGTTGGTACTTTGGGTCCATGATGAGATGAAAGAAGAGTAAATAGAAAGGAAAAATTAAGATAGTAAATTGCAGAATCCTAGAATTCCTTCTTCTTTTAGAGAAAAAGAAGAATTTCTAATGAAAAAGAAGTGGATTTGCGATTTAGAGAGAAAATAACAAATTAAGAGAGAAAAAGTGAACTCAGAGAAATAAGCTCCTATGCACAGTAAACGTATATGTAAACAATGATTAAACCACTGTATATGACACGTATAGAGACCACGTGGGAGAGACAGTGTGAATCAAACTGATTTAAGATTTGAACTAGGCCCAAATGTTCTTAGTTGAAAATGGTCAGGTTGTTTCGGCCTTAACACATTTGGAACGAGTTAAATAACAAACATAAAATTGAAAACCAATTTGTATAAATCTTAAACCCAATTCAAAGTCCACTATAGATAAGTTAAGTATGAACAACAAATCTAATTTAACGACAACAAGGATCTTCCTGAATGATCCAGCAACTCAAATAATTTTGTTTTAACCAAAACCTTATTGAACAATGCATACACCCATATGTTATTCCTGTGACACCCGTTATTCTTCTAACGGGTATTGAGGTAATTAAATTAATTTTTAATGTATAAAAAAAAATTGCTTCATTTAAATTTATTTTATAATATTTATTTTTATCTATTTTTAAATTTTCTAAAATTCTCCTATATTTATTTAGTATGATTACTAAAAAGCCTTAGAACTTCTAATAAATCTCAAAAATGTCATATTGGCATTATATGTGTTAAAGTCTTTAGATGAGACATAAGGATATCTTTTCCAACTACTCTTGACCCTCATTTTCTTTATTTCCTCCGTGACATGCTTCAACATGTCTCCTCTATAATTGTTTCTATCACTTCTCTTCAAAGACTTCATCTTTTCTTCCTTTCTCTTCCACGGTTCCCACACTCTTCTTCTCATTTCTTTGCTGAAGCAAAATACTTAGAGAACTTCTTCAAGGCAGCCATAAAAATCAGCCACCATCACCTCCATTTGAGCAAGAATTTCAGTCATACCGAAGTAAAGGAACCTGTTTTGAAGCCATTTCAAGCTTCCAACTAACCATAATCCGAGGTTAGAATCTTATGAACAAATTTAGTCTTTCATTTATAAATTTTCTTTTATACTAAAGGATTATTCAAATTTGCGTTCTTAAACCTAAGTATATGTTTGTTGCTATTTTGGAGCATATGTATGAAGTCTAAGTGTATATGCCCTAGACAGAAAATTTATATTGTTAAACTTTATAATACCTCTATGGGCAGTGGTTATTTCTTGAAATTCTAAGATTAAATTAAAATAAATTTTATGAATGTAGTTGTATGTTGTGCTTTAGTTTTAATTGTCCTTATGCACGCCTTAGGATCAAGGGAGTATGGAGCTAACGTTAACTGATTCCAGGATTAAGAGACTGTTGATAAGCTTAAAAGGTAGGGATTCTATTACTCATCTTTTGTGAGGTTTTTATAGAATTAAAATTGATTGTTTTGCCGCAATATATATATCTATGTTGAACTGATATTATATGAGTATCACATATGAAACTATGACATGGACTCGTCTTGTATTGTACGGCGAGGAACATAATGAATTGACACATGTTATAAATTGAGAAGCATGGTTAGGAAAACTAACTCTATTGATAATGATTCAATATAGAGAAATTGTGAGACATGAAGAGGGCGACGGTTACGTCCTTGGGCATGAATACCCTAAAAGGTAAAATAGGGGGAAGGCGATGACGCTTCCTTGGGTTGAAAGTCCCAGAACACACTGTACAGGAATCGATTTGGTGAGGACTCGGGGCTTGATGTCCCCTCACCGGAACACCCTTGGAATGTTTATAGGGTGATCAAGTGCGCCCATTTGGGTTTCGATGAGTTGAGTGATACTCAATTTAACATGGATACCTAGGAACAATGATGATTGGTAATATTTGTATAAATGTGTAATTATGACACTTGGTAATGATTAACTACGGTATCCATAAGATGTGATCATAATAAACCTCATAATCTGGAATATGATGTAACTTACTAACCATGCAGATTTTAATGTGGTAATGATAGAGGTGAGTAATGGCTTTCTCTACTGAGCATAGTGTTGCTCATACCCTTATGTTTATATCTTTTCAGGACTCACTAAGTGTGAGGTGGCTACGAGAAATATAGTTGAGGAAGCGATGTAACTATATTACATTGGGACTGCTCAATTGTAAGAATGTTCTTCATGATAATGTAAGCATCAATTGTTACTTTCTGTGACTGTATTATAATGTGTTGAGGGTTAAAATGATGATGACAACAGTTTATATTATTAAATTTAAGGTGCTACATTAAAACTGTGGTTTATTTGTCGTTTATATTTTTATTTTTGAGTTGAGAGTTTTCATTTAAGTCCCGGGTAAATTTTATTTTTAAGGTTTTACTTTTATTATTTATTTTTATTTTATCTCATTAAAAACTGTTAACCCCCATATAGGGGCGTTACAGAATTTTTGGTATCAGAGCCTAGGTTCGGTTAACCTAGGGAGTGTAGCACCACTTTAAAAAATATATTTTTGAGATGGTTTTGAAGCTGAATTTTCATTGTCATCATCAAAATGAACCTTCACATTGATTTATACAGTCTAGAAGGATGTAACATGGAAAGGCCATAGAATGAAAATATCAATAGTTATATGAGTACAATAATTATATAGAAGGAAAGTATTAATAGTTATAAGGGAATGATAATTATATGGAATGAGTTTATAAGTAGAATGCTTATGAGAGATTCGTATAATATTTGGATCTATAAGCATATCTAATTCGTATAAACTGATGAGAAATTCGTATAGATACGAGGATTTAAGAGCCTTTTGTCTCGTGAAAAACAATAAGAAATATAAGGCTTGATTTATTGATTTTAAAGTTTGGCATAGATATGCCAAATTTTTCGTAATTGATTCAAACCTAAGTAATGATTATGTGTGGATTCGATGGAGCACATAAGTGTCAATATCTTTTCTTGAAAGTTCTATTATTTGAGGAATATGATATAAGTTGGGAATCATGGTATTGAATCTTGAGAGAGATAAATGTTAGACTTTTGGTCTGTTGAGACTGTGTAAAGTCTAGAATGCATGAATCTCAAAATTGGAATATTTCGTTACGTACATTGTATTTAAGTGTATCAGTGAATCTTTTGGTTACCTAAGGTTTTGTTATATGAGGAAATTATATATTGTATGAGTAGAATTGTGGGGATTGTAGATGTTCTTAAGTAGTAACATCTAGTGTCTTTGTTCATTGATATGGTCTACGTTGAAAGACGTAAATCGTATTGATTTCAAGGTTAGTCACATTCTAAACCCTTGGTAGCAATGATGATGAATCCATTGATAGATGTTAAGTATTATGAATAACATATGGGTGTATGCATTGTTCAATAAGGTTTTGATTAAAACAAAATTATTTGAGTTGCTGGAAGATTGTGTTGTTATGAAATGATTTTAAATATCATTCAGGAAGATCCTTGTTGTCGTTAAATTAGATTTGTTGTTCATAGTTAACTTTATCTATAGTGGGCTTTGAATTGGGTTTAAGATTTATACAAATTGGTTTTCAATTTTATGTTTGTTATTTAACTCGTTCTAAATGTGTTAAGGCCCGAAACAACCTGACCATTTTCAACTTAGAACATTTGGGCCTAGTTCAAATCTTAAATCAGTTTGATTCACACTGTCTCTCCCACGTGGTCTCTATACGTGTCATATACAGTGGTTTAATCATTGTTTACAATATACGTTTACTGTGCATAGGAGCTTATTTCTCCGAGTTCACTTTTTCTCTCTTAATTTGTTATTTTCTCTCTAAATCGCAAATCCTCTTCTTTTTCATTAGAAATTCTTCTTTTCTCTAAAAGAAGAAGGAATTCTAGGATTCTGCAATTTACTATCTTAATTTTTCCTTTCTATTTACTCTTCTTTCATCTCATCATGGACCCAAAGTACCAACACATGAGAAAGTATTTCCCATCACTCTCCCAAAAGATTCTCAGAAAGAAATACAAGGCTAGAATTACTCGGTTGTGGATTCTTATGCGTTTTGGCATCCCTTGTGATGTGAGAATGTTGATAGAGGGGAAAATCCGTCCGAGTGACTTTAGTCAAGATGTCGGTTTACCAGGAACAGGTACCAGTCGTAGTGCAATGAAAAGAAGAGCTCGTGCCATCGTGGTCGCTTGTAACAAATGTGGAAGACAAAATTGTAACGGTAAATGTACTTCACCTGGTTATATGTCTACGAATAGAGAGGATAAAATAAGGTTTTGTAGGAATGGACTTTCAAAGGAGAACTTGGATAGCATCCATCCTCCTCTCCACGGTCACCCTAGTGGATATTGTAACGCCCCTATATGGGGGTTAACAGTTTTTAATGAGATAAAATAAAAATAAATAATAAAAGTAAAACCTTAAAGATTAAAATTTACCCGGGACTTAAATGAAAACTCTCAACTCAAAAATAAAAATATAAACGACAAATAAACCACAGTTTTAATGTAGCACCTTAAATTTAATAATATAAACTGTTGTCATCATCATTTTAACCATCAACACATTATAATACAGTCACAGAAAGTAACAATTGATGCTTACATTATCATGAAGAACATTCTCAACGATTGAAGCAGTCCCAATGTAATATAGTTACATCACTTCCTCAACTATATTTCTCGTAGCCACCTCACACTTAGTGAGTCCTGAAAAGATATAAACATAAGGGAATGAGCAACACTATGCTCAGTAGAGAAAGCCATTACTCACCTTTAGGTTTTTATCATTACCACATTAAAACCTGCATGGTTAGTAAGTTACATCATATTCCAGATTATGAGGTTTATTATGATCACATCTTATGGATACCGTAGTTAATCATTACCAAGTGTCATAATTACACATTTATACAAATATTACCAATCATCATTGTTCCTAGGTATCCATGTTAAATTGAGTATCACTCAACTCATCGAAACCCAAATGGGCGCACTTGATCACCCTATAAACATTCCAAGGGTGTTCCGGTGAGGGGACATCAAGCCCCGAGTCCTCACCAAATCGATTCCTGTACAGTGTGTTCTGGGACTTTCAACCCAAGGAAGCGTCATCGCCTTCCCCCTATTTTACCTTTTAGGGTATTCATGCCCAAGGACGTAACCGTCGCCCTCTTCATGTCTCACAATTTCTCTATATTGAATCATTATCAATAGAGTTAGTTTTCCTAACCATGCTTCTCAATTTATAACATGTGTCAATTCATTATGTTCCTCGCCGTACAATACAAGACGAGTCCATGTCATAGTTTCATATGTGATAATCATATAATATCAGTTCAACATAGATATATATATATTGCGGCAAAACAATCAATTTTAATTCTATAAAAACCTCACAAAAGATGAGTAATAGAATCCCTACCTTTTAAGCTTATCAACAGTCTCTTAATCCTGGAATCAATTAACGTTAGCTCCATACTCCCTTGATCCTAAGGCGTGCATAAGGACAATTAAAACTAAAGCACAACATACAACTACATTCATAAAATTTATTTTAATTTAATCTTAGAATTTCAAGAAATAACCACTGCCCATAGAGGTATTACAAAGTTTAACAATATAAATTTTCTGTCTAGGGCATATACACTTAGACTTCATACATATGCTCCAAAATAGCAACAAACATATACTTAGGTTTAAGAACGCAAATTTGAATAATCCTTTAGTATAAAAGAAAATTTATAAATGAAAGACTAAATTTGTTCATAAGATTCTAACCTCGGATTATGGTTAGTTGGAAGCTTGAAATGGCTTCAAAACAGGTTCCTTTACTTCGGTATGACTGAAATTCTTGCTCAAATGGAGGTGATGGTGGCTGATTTTTATGGCTGCCTTGAAGAAGTTCTCTAAGTATTTTGCTTCAGCAAAGAAATGAGAAGAAGAGTGTGGGAACCGTGGAAGAGAAAGGAAGAAAAGATGAAGTCTTTGAAGAGAAGTGATAGAAACAATTATAGAGGAGACATGTTGAAGCATGTCACGGAGGAAATAAAGAAAATGAGGGTCAAGAGTAGTTGGAAAAGATATCCTTATGTCTCATCTAAAGACTTTAACACACATAATGCCAATATGACATTTTTGAGATTTATTAGAAGTTCTAAGGCTTTTTAGTAATCATACTAAATAAATATAGGAGAATTTTAGAAAATTTAAAAATAGATAAAAATAAATATTATAAAATAAATTTAAATGAAGCAATTTTTTTTTTATACATTAAAAATTAATTTAATTACCTCAATACCCGTTAGGAGAATAACGGGTGTCACAGCTCTACCCCCCTTAAAGAAATTTCGTCCTCGAAATTTCAATTCTAGCAATACTAGTAAAAATTTATGATTCCATTATGATTCCAATTCCGAGTCTAAACCGTTAATGTTGTTTGTCCTCCAAATTTAAGTTATCGTATCTCCACTTATTTACTTGCATAATAAATCTTACTCCTAAATCCCTCAATGAGAGTATTTCTGACAAGTTTCAACTTATAACACCGTATAATAGTCTAAGAATCTGATCAGGCATACATATTGACCATACCATGATTCCAGTCCTTCATTGTCCATGGACTGTGATTTACAATCACATTTAAGGAGATTGCCAGAGAAATTTTATATACTTCATCTTTAGGTTCCTTTTCCTTTTTGAGTAAGGAAAAGTCAAATATATTTGATTTCATACCTCAACTAATAAACTAAAACATAATCATAAAACATATATCACAAACACTTTTATTCAAAACTATACATTAAACTTACTCATAGAGATATTAAACGGAATCTCAGAGTTGCAAACATACCCGACATATTTTTCATTAAACAGCTATCCTCATGACACAAACATTCAATCCAAATAATATACTCATATTTCATATGGAATATCCCCATAACTGACTCTGGTACTTCCACATAATATTAACAGAATATTACACATTACAAACATAATACGGATACGTTTCGAGAGTACAAGGCACTCCGTATACCAGCTATCCATATCATGCATGCTTAGAGGATACAAAAACATCGATAAACAAAAGATCGGACCTTAAGAAGGATGCGTTTCGAGAGCATCAAGTACTCCGTATCCAGCCATCCCGGCATTAGGCTCAATGAATCTAAAAGATTGAACAACGACGTACCACAAGAAACACAGAATACAAGGCAAACGGTTATTCGTAACACACGAAATACGGACACACATGCCTACATGCCAAAGATAAAACAAAAAGATTACAGATGGAGATTCAAATCAATTGGCCGCTCCCGGCTTTCCCTTTCCCATTCAAGCTTGGATGTTGCAGTGTCGGATTCTGGATGTATGATTTGCATTTTATCTATCAATTCCTCAGCTGTTGAAGCAGTGACAAAGATTTGTCTCTCCGATTCTGTAGTGATGTTTTCTTCCACAGCGTAATCTAGAAATTTCAAAAGACCGTCATAAAAACCCTTTACGTTCAGCAGTCCCAAAGGTTTGGAATAAAAGCCCAACAATTGCCCACAAGCAACTATAAATATTTCCTCAAGAGTACCTAGACCACCAGGTAATGCTATAAAAGCATCAGAATTATAGATTATGTCTTTAAAATTTTTAGGGATACTCCTGACTCCTTCTCCCTTACCTATGGCTTCCTTACAAAGGTTTCCTTCAACTGGAATATGAGGCCAAATTCTTACATCAGTAGCGTCGCTAGACCTAGCTGCTAGTGCCATATTTACCATCATTTTTATACTACCACCCCCATAGATTATGTTAATCTTCTTGCGTGCTAGGACTTGCCCTAAGTGATTTGCAGCTTCTAAATAAGCTTTATCTTTTCCAAGGCTGGAACCACAAAAGACACAGACATTCTTTATTTTCTTCGTGGACTGGGAGGTAGACATATTTGGTTTATAGAAGTGGTTGCTTAATGTCTGCTCCACTTAGACTTCGGGTTCTACATGAGTTTTTAAAGATGAGAAATATACAAAAGGGCTAAAGAGATAGACGAGTAGGTAATGAAAAGGTAATCCAAAGATTTAAACAAAATCTTGTGCTGATAAGAAAGTAAGATAAGGTGATTGATAGTTTACAGAAAATCTGATTCACTTTTTGAAAAAGATTAGACTCTAATTGTATAACTTTTGACAATTGAGAACAATTCGACAGAAGACCCTCTTGACACAACTGTAGACTTTTTGACAAATATACACCAAGTCTAGAAATTTAATATAAACGACAAATACTGTAGAACTTTTGAAATTTGAGACACAAATCTTGAAATATCTGGATAAGCTTTTCAAAATTCAAACATATTACTGTACCGTATGTAACGTGTCTGATAAGATAATATATTTTATTATATATATATTTAAGAAAATCATAAATTAAATAAGATATTAACACTTACTGTATCAATCTAATAATCACAATTATTTCAAACACAAAAGCAAATATTCTGAGTAAAAGAAAAACACAAACTGTTGAACATCAGCTAAAACTGCTTCAAATAAGCAAAGACTAAATAACCTTTATAGAGCGATGACTTATTCCCCATCCAGTTTTCTTATGGCTTGGCAAACAGGATCTAGAAATACCATATTCCTGAGGCGTTGTCTTTCTGTATAAAATTTAGGCCAGAGTTTAAAAATAGCTCCTTGAACATATCCACTAGGGTGACCGTGGAGAGGAGGATGGATGCTATCCAAGTTCTCCTTTGAAAGTCCATCCCTACAAAACCTTATTTTATCCTCTCTATTCGTAGACATATAACCAGGTGAAGTACATTTACCGTTACAATTTTGTCTTCCACATTTGTTACAAGTGACCACGATGGCACGAGCTCTTCTTTTCATTGCACTACGACTGGTACCTGTTCCTGGTAAACCGACATCTTGACTAAAGTCACTCGGACGGATTTTCCCCTCTATCAACATTCTCACATCACAAGGGATACCAAAACGCATAAGAATCCACAACCGAGTAATTCTAGCCTTGTATTTCTTTCTGAGAATCTTTTGGGAGAGTGATGGGAAATACTTTCTCAGGTGTTGGTACTTTGGGTCCATGATGAGATGAAAGAAGAGTAAATAGAAAGGAAAAATTAAGATAGTAAATTGCAGAATCCTAGAATTCCTTCTTCTTTTAGAGGAAAAGAAGAATTTCTAATGAAAAAGAAGAGGATTTGCGATTTAGAGAGAAAATAACAAATTAAGAGAGAAAAAGTGAACTCGGAGAAATAAGCTCCTATGCACAGTAAACGTATTTGTAAACAATGATTAAACCACTGTATATGACACGTATAGAGACCACGTGGGAGAGACAGTGTGAATCAAACTGATTTAGGATTTAAACTAGGCCCAAATGTTCTTAGTTGAAAATGGTCAGGTTGTTTCGGGCCTTAACACATTTAGAACGAGTTAAATAACAAACATAAAATTGAAAACCAATTTGTATAAATCTTAAACCCAATTTAAAGCCCACTATAGATAAAGTTAACTATGAACAACAAATCTAATTTAACGACAACAAGGATCTTCCTGAATGATCCAGCAACTCAAATAATTTTGTTTTAATCAAAACCTTATTGAACAATGCATACACCCATATGTTATTCATAATACTTAACATCTATCAATGGATTCATCATCATTACTACCAAGGGTTTAGAATGTGACTAACCTTGAAATCAATACGATTTACGTCTTTCAACGTAGACCATATCAATGAACAAAGACACTTGATGTTACTACTTAAGAACATCTACAATCCCCACAATTCTACTTATACAATATATAATTTCCTCATATAACAAAACCTTAGGTAACCAAAAGATTCACTGATACACTTAAATACAATGTACGTAACAAAATATTCCAATTTTGAGATTCATGCATTCTAGACTTTACACAGTCTCAACAGACCAAAAGTCTAACATTTATCTCTCTCAAGATTCAATACCATGATTCCCAACTATATCATATTCCTCAAATATATAGAACTTTTAAGAAAAGACATTGACACTTATGTGCTCCATCGAATCCACACATAATCATTACTTAGGTTTGAATCAATTACGAAAAATTTGGCATATCTATGTCAAACTTTAAAATCAATAAATCAAGCCTTATATTTCTTATTGTTTTTCACGAGACAAAAGGCTTTTAAATCCTCGTATCTATACGAATTTCTCATCGTTTATACGAATTAAATATGCTTATAGATCCAAATATTATACGAATCTCTCATAAGCATTCTACTTATAAACTCATTCCATATAATTATCATTCCCTTATAACTATTAATACTTTCCTTCTATATAATTATTGTACTCATATAACTATTGATATTTTCATTCTATGGCCTTTCCATGTTACATCCTTCTAGACTGTATAAATCAATGTGAAGGTTCATTTTGATGATGACAATGAAAATTCAGCTTCAAAACCATCTCAAAATATATTTTTTAAAGTGGTGCTACACTCCCTAGGTTAACCGAACCTAGGCTCTGATACCAAAAATTCTGTAACGCCCCTATATGGGGGTTAACAGTTTTTAATGAGATAAAATAAAAATAAATAATAAAAGTAAAACCTTAAAGATTAAAATTTGCCCGGGACTTAAATGAAAACTCTCAACTCAAAAATAAAAATATAAACGACAAATAAACCACAGTTTTAATGTAGCACCTTAAATTTAATAATATAAACTGTTGTCATCATCATTTTAACCCTCAACACATTATAATACAGTCACAGAAAGTAACAATTGATGCTTACATTATCATGAAGAACATTCTCAACGATTGAAGCAGTCCCAATGTAATATAGTTACATCACTTCCTCAACTATATTTCTCGTAGCCACCTCACACTTAGTGAGTCCTGAAAAGATATAAACATAAGGGAATGAGCAACACTATGCTCAGTAGAGAAAGCCATTACTCACCTTTAGGTTTTTATCATTACCACATTAAAACCTGCATGGTTAGTAAGTTACATCATATTCCAGATTATGAGGTTTATTATGATCACATCTTATGGATACCGTAGTTAATCATTACCAAGTGTCATAATTACACATTTATACAAATATTACCAATCATCATTGTTCCTAGGTATCCATGTTAAATTGAGTATCACTCAACTCATCGAAACCCAAGTGGGCGCACTTGATCACCCTATAAGCATTCCAAGGGTGTTCCGGTGAGGGGACATCAAGCCCCGAGTCCTCACCAAATCGATTCCTGTACAGTGTGTTCTGGGACTTTCAACCCAAGGAAGCGTCATCGCCTTCCCCCTATTTTACCTTTTAGGGTATTCATGCCCAAGGACGTAACCGTCGCCCTCTTCATGTCTCACAATTTCTCTATATTGAATCATTATCAATAGAGTTAGTTTTCCTAACCATGCTTCTCAATTTATAACATGTGTCAATTCATTATGTTCCTCGCCGTACAATACAAGACGAGTCCATGTCATAGTTTCATATGTGATAATCATATAATATCAGTTCAACATAGATATATATATATTGCGGCAAAACAATCAATTTTAATTCTATAAAAACCTCACAAAAGATGAGTAATAGAATCCCTACCTTTTAAGCTTATCAACAGTCTCTTAATCCTGGAATCAATTAACGTTAGCTCCATACTCCCTTGATCCTAAGGCGTGCATAAGGACAATTAAAACTAAAGCACAACATACAACTACATTCATAAAATTCATTTTAATTTAATCTTAGAATTTCAAGAAATAACCACTGCCCATAGAGGTATTACAAAGTTTAACAATATAAATTTTCTGTCTAGGGCATATACACTTAGACTTCATACATATGCTCCAAAATAGCAACAAACATATACTTAGGTTTAAGAACGCAAATTTGAATAATCCTTTAGTATAAAAGAAAATTTATAAATGAAAGACTAAATTTGTTCATAAGATTCTAACCTCGGATTATGGTTAGTTGGAAGCTTGAAATGGCTTCAAAACAGGTTCCTTTACTTCGGTATGACTGAAATTCTTGCTCAAATGGAGGTGATGGTGGCTGATTTTTATGGCTGCCTTGAAGAAGTTCTAAGGCTTTTTAGTAATCATACTAAATAAATATAGGAGAATTTTAGAAAACTTAAAAATAGATAAAAATAAATATTATAAAATAAATTTAAATGAAGCAATTTTTTTTATACATTAAAAATTAATTTAATTACCTCAATACCCGTTAGGAGAATAACGGGTGTCACAAGCTATTTTTAAACTCTGGCCTAAATTTTATACAGAAAGACAACGCCTCAGGAATATGGTATTTCTAGATCCTGTTTGCCAAGCCATAAGAAAATTGGATGGGGAATAAGTCATCGCTCTATAAAGGTTATTTAGTCTTTACTTATTTGAAGCAGTTTTAGCTGATGTTCAACAGTTTGTGTTTTTCTTTTACTCAGAATATTTGCTTTTGTGTTTGAAATAATTGTGATTATTAGATTGATACAGTAATATGTTTGAATTTTGAAAAGCTTATCCGGATATTTCAAGATTTGTGTCTCAAATTTCAAAAGTTCTACAGTATTTGTCGTTTATATTAAATTTCTAGACTTGGTGTATATTTGTCAAAAAGTCTACAGTTGTGTCATGAGGGTCTTCTGTCGAATTGTTCTCAATTGTCAAAAGTTATACAATTAGAGTCTAATCTTTTTCAAAAAGTGAATCAGATTTTCTGTAAACTATCAATCACCTTATCTTACTTTCTTATCCGCACAAGATTTTGTTTAAATCTTTGGATTACCTTTTCATTACCTACTCGTCTATCTCTTTAGCCCTTTTTGTATATTTCTCATCTTTAAAAACTCATGTAGAACCCGAAGTCTAAGTGGAGCAGACATTAAGCAACCACTTCTATAAACCAAATATGTCTACCTCCCAGTCCACGAAGAAAATAAAGAATGTCTGTGTCTTTTGTGGTTCCAGCCTTGGAAAAGATAAAGCTTATTTAGAAGCTGCAAATCACTTAGGGCAAGTCCTAGCACGCAAGAAGATTAACATAATCTATGGGGGTGGTAGTATAAAAATGATGGTAAATATGGCACTAGCAGCTAGGTCTAGCGACGCTACTGATGTAAGAATTTGGCCTCATATTCCAGTTGAAGGAAACCTTTGTAAGGAAGCCATAGGTAAGGGAGAAGGAGTCAGGAGTATCCCTAAAAATTTTAAAGACATAATCTATAATTCTGATGCTTTTATAGCATTACCTGGTGGTCTAGGTACTCTTGAGGAAATATTTATAGTTGCTTGTGGGCAATTGTTGGGCTTTTATTCCAAACCTTTGGGTCTGCTGAACGTAAAGGGTTTTTATGACGGTCTTTTGAAATTTCTAGATTACGCTGTGGAAGAAAACATCACTACAGAATCGGAGAGACAAATCTTTGTCACTGCTTCAACAGCTGAGGAATTGATAGATAAAATGCAAATCATACATCCAGAATCCGACACTGCAACATCCAAGCTTGAATGGGAAAGGGAAAGCCGGGAGCGGCCAATTGATTTGAATCTCCATCTGTAATCTTTTTGTTTTATCTTTGGCATGTAGGCATGTGTGTCCGTATTTCGTGTGTTACGAATAACCGTTTGCCTTGTATTATGTGTTTCTTGTGGTACGTCGTTGTTAAATCTTTTAGATTCATTGAGCCTAATGCCGGGATGGCTGGATACGGAGTACTTGATGCTCTCGAAACGCATCCTTCTTAAGGTCCGATCTTTTGTTTATCGATGTTTTTGTATCCTCTAAGAATGCATGATATGGATAGCTGGTATACGGAGTGCCTTGTACTCTCGAAACGTATCCGTATCATATTTGTAATGTGTAATATTCTGTTAATATTATGTGGAAGTACCAGAGTCAGTTATGGGGATATTCCATATGAAATATGAGTATATTATTTGGGTTGAATGTTTGTGTCATGAGGATAGCTGTTTAATGAAAAATATGTCGGGTATGTTTGCAACTCTGAGATTCCGTTTAATATCTCTATGAGTAAGTTTAATGTATGGTTTTGAATAGAAGTGTTTGTGATATATGTTTTATGATTATGTTTTAGTTTATTAGTTGAGGTATGAAATCAAATATATTTGACTTTTCCTTACTCAAAAAGGAAAAGGAACCTAAAGATGAAGTATATAAAATTTCTCTGGCAATCTCCTTAAATGTGATTGTAAATCACAGTCCATGGACAATGAAGGACTGGAATCATGGTATGATCAATATGTATGCCTGATCAGATTCTTAAACTATTATACGGTGTTATAAGTTGAAACTTGTCAGAAATACTCTTCATTGAGGGATTTAGGAGTAAGATTTATTATGCAAGTAAATAAGTGGAGATACGATAACTTAAATTTGGAGGACAAACAACATTAACGGTTTAGACTCAGAATTGGAATCATAGTGGAATCATAATTTTTACTAGTATTGCTAGAATTGAAATTTCGAGGACGAAATTTCTTTAAGGGGGGTAGAGCTGTGACACCCGTTATTCTTCTAACGGGTATTGAGGTAATTAAATTAATTTTTAATGTATAAAAAAAAATTGCTTCATTTAAATTTATTTTATAATATTTATTTTTATCTATTTTTAAATTTTCTAAAATTCTCCTATATTTATTTAGTATGATTACTAAAAAGCCTTAGAACTTCTAATAAATCTCAAAAATGTCATATTGGCATTATATGTGTTAAAGTCTTTAGATGAGACATAAGGATATCTTTTCCAACTACTCTTGACCCTCATTTTCTTTATTTCCTCCGTGACATGCTTCAACATGTCTCCTCTATAATTGTTTCCATCACTTCTCTTCAAAGACTTCATCTTTTCTTCCTTTCTCTTCCACGGTTCCCACACTCTTCTTCTCATTTCTTTGCTGAAGCAAAATACTTAGAGAACTTCTTCAAGGCAGCCATAAAAATCAGCCACCATCACCTCCATTTGAGCAAGAATTTCAGTCATACCGAACTAAAGGAACCTGTTTTGAAGCCTATTTCAAGCTTCCAACTAACCATAATCCGAGGTTAGAATCTTATGAACAAATTTAGTCTTTCATTTATAAATTTTCTTTTATACTAAAGGATTATTCAAATTTGCGTTCTTAAACCTAAGTATATGTTTGTTGCTATTTTGGAGCATATGTATGAAGTCTAAGTGTATATGCCCTAGACAGAAAATTTATATTGTTAAACTTTATAATACCTCTATGGGCAGTGGTTATTTCTTGAAATTCTAAGATTAAATTAAAATAAATTTTATGAATGTAGTTGTATGTTGTGCTTTAGTTTTAATTGTCCTTATGCACGCCTTAGGATCAAGGGAGTATGGAGCTAACGTTAACTGATTCCAGGATTAAAAGATTGTTGATAAGCTTAAAAGGTAGGGATTCTATTACTCATCTTTTGTAAGGTTTTTATAGAATTAAAATTGATTGTTTTGCCGCAATATATATATCTATGTTGAACTGATATTATATGAGTATCACATATGAAACTATGACATGGACTCGTCTTGTATTGTACGGCGAGGAACATAATGAATTTACACATGTTATAAATTGAGAAGCATGGTTAGGAAAACTAACTCTATTGATAATGATTCAATATAGAGAAATTGTAAGACATGAAGAGGGCGACGGTTACGTCCTTGGGCATGAATACCCTAAAAGGTAAAATAGGGGGAAGGCGATGACGCTTCCTTGGGTTGAAAGTCCCAGAACACACTGTACAGGAATCGATTTGGTGAGGACTCGGGGCTTGATGTCCCCTCACCGGAACACCCTTGGAATGTTTATAGGGTGATCAAGTGCGCCCATTTGGGTTTCGATGAGTTGAGTGATACTCAATTTAACATGGATACCTAGGAACAATGATGATTGGTAATATTTGTATAAATGTGTAATTATGACACTTGGTAATGATTAACTACGGTATCCATAAGATGTGATCATAATAAACCTCATAATCTGGAATATGATGTAACTTACTAACCATGCAGATTTTAATGTGGTAATGATAGAGGTGAGTAATGGTTTTCTCTACTGAGCATAGTGTTGCTCATACCCTTATGTTTATATCTTTTCAGGACTCACTAAGTGTGAGGTGGCTACGAGAAATATAGTTGAGGAAGCGATATAACTATATTACATTGGGACTGCTCAATTGTAAAGAATGTTCTTCATGATAATGTAAGCATCAATTGTTACTTTCTGTGACTGTAATTATAATGTGTTGAGGGTTAAAATGATGATGACAACAGTTTATATTATTAAATTTAAGGTGCTACATTAAAACTGTGGTTTATTTGTCGTTTATATTTTTATTTTTGAGTTGAGAGTTTTCATTTAAGTCCCGGGCAAATTTTATTTTTAAGGTTTTACTTTTATTATTTATTTTTATTTTATCTCATTAAAAACTGTTAACCCCCACATAGGGGCGTTACAATTCATAATACTTAACATCTATCAATGGATTCATCATCATTACTACCAAGGGTTTAGAATGCGACTAACCTTGAAATCAATACGATTTACGTCTTTCAACGTAGACCATATCAACGAACAAAGACACTTGATGTTACTACTTAAGAACATCTACAATCCCCACAATTCTACTTATACAATATATAATTTCCTCATATAACAAAGCCTTAAGTAACCAAAAGATTCACTGATACACTTAAATACAATGTACGTAACAAAATATTCCAATTTTGAGATTCATGCATTCTAGACTTTACACAGTCTCAACAGACCAAAAGTCTAACATTTATCTCTCTCAAGATTCAATACCATGATTCCCAACTTATATCATATTCCTCAAATATATAGAACTTTTAAGAAAAGACATTGACACTTATGTGCTCCATCGAATCCACATATAATCATTACTTAGGTTTGAATCAATTACGAAAAATTTGGCATATCTATGCCAAACTTTAAAATCAATAAATCAATCCTTATATTTCTTATTGTTTTTCACGAGACAAAAGGCTTTTAAATCCTCGTATCTACATGAATTTCTCATCGTTTATACGAATTAAATATGCTTAGAGATCCAAATATTATACGAATCTCTCATAAGCATTCTACTTATAAACTCATTTCATATAATTATCATTCCGTCATAACTATTAATACTTTCCTTCTATATAATTATTGTACTCATATAACTATTAATATTTTCATTCTATGGCCTTTCCATGTTACATCCTTCTAGACTGTATAAATCAATGTGAAGGTTCATTTTGATGATGACAATGAAAATTCAGCTTCAAAACCATCTCAAAAATATATTTTTTTAAAGTGGTGCTACACTCCCTAGGTTAACCGAACCTAGGCTCTGATACCAAAAATTCTGTAACGCCCCTATGTGGGGGTTTACAGTTTTTAATGAGATAAAATAAAAATAAATAATAAAAGTAAAACCTTAAAAATAAAATTTACCCGGGACTTAAATGAAAACTCTCAACTCAAAAATAAAAATATAAACGACAAATAAACCACAGTTTTAATGTAGCACCTTAAATTTAATAATATAAACTGTTGTCATCATCATTTTAACCCTCAACACATTATAATTACAGTCACAGAAAGTAACAATTGATGCTTACATTATCATGAAGAACATTCTTTACAATTGAGCAGTCCCAATGTAATATAGTTATATCGCTTCCTCAACTATATTTCTCGTAGCCACCTCACACTTAGTGAGTCCTGAAAAGATATAAACATAAGGGAATGAGCAACACTATGCTCAGTAGAGAAAGCCATTACTCACCTTTAGGTTTTTATCATTACCACATTAAAATCTGCATGGTTAGTAAGTTACATCATATTCCAGATTATGAGGTTTATTATGATCACATCTTATGGATACCGTAGTTAATCATTACCAAGTGTCATAATTACACATTTATACAAATATTACCAATCATCATTGTTCCTAGGTATCCATGTTAAATTGAGTATCACTCAACTCATCGAAACCCAAATGGGCGCACTTGATCACCCTATAAACATTCCAAGGGTGTTCCGGTGAGGGGACATCAAGCCCCGAGTCCTCACCAAATCGATTCCTGTACAGTGTGTTCTGGGACTTTCAACCCAAGGAAGCGTCATCGCCTTCCCCCTATTTTACCTTTTAGGGTATTCATGCCCAAGGACGTAACCGTCGCCCTCTTCATGTCTCACAATTTCTCTATATTGAATCATTATCAATAGAGTTAGTTTTCCTAACCATGCTTCTCAATTTATAACATGTGTCAATTCATTATGTTCCTCGCCGTACAATACAAGACGAGTCCATGTCATAGTTTCATATGTGATAATCATATAATATCAGTTCAACATAGATATATATATATATTGCGGCAAAACAATCAATTTTAATTCTATAAAAACCTCACAAAAGATGAGTAATAGAATCCCTACCTTTTAAGCTTATCAACAGTCTCTTAATCCTGGAATCAATTAACGTTAGCTCCATACTCCCTTGATCCTAAGGCGTGCATAAGGACAATTAAAACTAAAGCACAACATACAACTACATTCATAAAATTTATTTTAATTTAATCTTAGAATTTCAAGAAATAACCACTGCCCATAGAGGTATTATAAAGTTTAACAATATAAATTTTCTGTCTAGGGCATATACACTTAGACTTCATACATATGCTCCAAAATAGCAACAAACATATACTTAGGTTTAAGAACGCAAATTTGAATAATCCTTTAGTATAAAAGAAAATTTATAAATGAAAGACTAAATTTGTTCATAAGATTCTAACCTCGGATTATGGTTAGTTGGAAGCTTGAAATGGCTTCAAAACAGGTTCCTTTAGTTCGGTATGACTGAAATTCTTGCTCAAATGGAGGTGATGGTGGCTGATTTTTATGGCTGCCTTGAAGAAGTTCTCTAAGTATTTTGCTTCAGCAAAGAAATGAGAAGAAGAGTGTGGGAACCGTGGAAGAGAAAGGAAGAAAAGATGAAGTCTTTGAAGAGAAGTGATAGAAACAATTATAGAGGAGACATGTTGAAGCATGTCACGGAGGAAATAAAGAAAATGAGGGTCAAGAGTAGTTGGAAAAGATATCTTTATGTCTCATCTAAAGACTTTAACACACATAATGCCAATATGACATTTTTGAGATTTATTAGAAGTTCTAAGGCTTTTTAGTAATCATACTAAATAAATATATGAGAATTTTAGAAAATTTAAAAATATATAAAAATAAATATTATAAAATAAATTTAAATGAAGCAATTTTTTTTATACATTAAAAATTAATTTAATTACCTCAATACCCGTTAGGAGAATAACGGGTGTCACAAAGGCGGTGCGATCAGTGGCAGCAGCAGTTCGTCTGGCAGCGGGCGCAGCAATCCCTACAGCTTCCATTGTCATTTCTGTCAGCAGCCCGGACACATCAAGAGGAATTGCCCGATCAGGAGTGCTCGTCTTGGATCGCAGACCGGGGAGGATGCCAGTCGTTCGTCTCAGCCTCAGCCTCAGACCCTACCTCCGCCTCCGCAGTACCCGCAGTTGCAGTATCCGTAGTTTTCTCCTCAGCAATTCTCATATCCGGCACGGGGACAGCAGCCGCAGTATTTTCAGCGCAGTGTTCCTCAGTATAGAGCTCCGAGTACAGGTAGTGTGCAGTCATCTCCATCTCAGCAGTATCGGCCGAGTAATGTAGGACCCAGCAATGTCGGTAGAGGAAAAGGGAAGGCGCCAGTGCAGGTTCATGCAATGGCATCTGGAGGGTCAGATTCTCAGATTGGTAACGCGGTTGTCGATGGTATGGTTTTGGTTTCTAGATCTCTAGCTCGCGTTTTATTTGATACCGGTGCCTCTCATTCTCTCATTTCGAGTTCCTTTGTACATGCCTTGGGATTAGAAGTAGAAGAGTTTAATGAACCCCTAGTTATAACTTCTCCCTTGGGGCGGGTGTGTGTGAATTGTATGTGTAAATCTTGTAAAATAAAGATTGGGGATGAGATTTTGAAAAGTGATTTGATTATACTCCCCATGAGTTCCTATGATGTGATTTTAGGGATGGACTGGTTGTCCAGGTATAGTGCAGTTGTGGACTGCCAACTTAGAAAAGTGACCCTAGTGTCTGAAAGTGGGACGGTAATCACTTACCAGGGTGGTGGTGATTGGCTAATGAGTGAGCGTCTCATGAAGTCATGTTTAGGAGGGCGAAGGAATCTAGATTGTTTTGCTTTTCTTGCCAATCTAGATTGCAAGCCCTATGTTTCGAGTAGTAGTGTAGCGATTCCGGTGGTTGGTGAGTTCGAGGATGTCTTCCCCAATGAGTTATCAGGATTACCACCGCATCGGGAGATTGAGTTTGGTATCGAGTTGTTTCCAGGGACATCACCGATTTCTATGGCACCTTATCGGATGGCGCCGGCAGAAATGAAGGAATTGAGGAAGCAACTTCAGGAGCTTGCTGATAAAGGATATATTCGGAATAGCACATCTCCGTGGGGAGCACCAGTTTTGTTCGCTAAGAAGCACGATGGGACTCTCAGGTTATGTGTGGATTATCGGCAGCTGAATCGTGTTACGGTGAAGAACAAGTATCCTTTGCCTAGGATTGATGAGCTATTTGATCAGTTGGGAGGTTCGCGATACTTCTCGAAGATTGATTTGCGGTCAGGTTATCATCAGCTCAGAATCAAGGAAGAGGATATTCCCAAGACAGCTTTTAGGACTCGGTATGGGCACTTCGAGTTTCTGGTTATGTCTTTCGGGTTGACGAATGCTCCAGCAGCTTTTATGGATTTGATGAACAGGATATTTAGGCCGTATCTGGATCAGTTTGTGATCGTGTTCATCGATGACATTCTTGTGTATTCTAAGACATGGGAGGAGCATGAGCAGCATCTTCGGATCGTGCTTCAGACTCTGCGGGAGCACCAGTTGTATGCTAAGAGGGAAAAGTGTGAGTTCTGGTTGACCGAGGTCAAATTTCTGGGTCATGTCATTTCGGAGCATGGTATTTCAGTGGATCCGTCCAAGATTGAAGCTATATTGGAGTGGGAACGACCAAGGAATGTAGCGGAGATTCGCAGCTTCTTAGGTCTTGCTGGATATTACAGGAAATTTGTAAAGGACTTTTCGAAGATTGCAGCTCCGTTGACGAGATTGATCAAGAAAAATGTCAGGTTTGAGTGGGATGAAGACTGTGAGTCAGCTTTTCAGGAATTGAAGAACCGGTTGACTTCAGCTCCAGTATTAGTTATTCCTAGTAGTGACGAGCCGTATGAGGTTTATGCTGATGCTTCAGGGCGCGGACTTGGATGCGCATTGATGCAGCATGGACGTGTGGTTGCGTACGGATCGAGACAGCTACGACCTCACGAGCGGAATTATCCTACTCACGATTTAGAGCTTGCAGCGGTGATCTACGCGCTGAAGATTTGGAGATGTTACTTGTATGGAGCATCGTTTCAGGTCTTCTCCGATCACAAGAGTTTGAGGTATTTGTTCACTCAGAGGGATCTCAACTTGAGGCAGCGCAGATGGGTGGAGTACATGGAGGATTATGATTTCGCGTTGCAGTATCATCCCGGGAAAGCTAATGTGGTAGCGGACGCGCTTAGCAGAAAGTCTTCAGGGATTCTCGCTTGTTTGATTTTTGAGGACTGGAGCAGGGATGCAACAGTGAGTGAGTATCGGCTACAGTATCATGACGACGGTGATCGAGTTTTGTTGTATCACGTGGAAGCGACTCCAGCTCTTGTTCGGATGGTGAAGCAAGGTCAGTGGCAGGATCGACATTTGCAGGGGATTTGGTCGCGGATTCAGAACGGGGAGCAGTTCGAGGAATGGAGCGTGCATGCAGATGGATCGTTGTACTTCCGGGAGCGTCTTGCAGTTCCAGTTATCACCGAGGTGACGAAAGCCGTTCTAGATGAAGCTCATAGGTCTTAGTTTGCTATTCATCCGGGGAGCACCAAGATGTATCGTGATTTGAAGAGGCACTATTGGTGGAGAGGCATGAAGAAAGATGTTCGCGAGTACGTGGCCAAGTGTTCGACGTGTCTCCAGGTGAAAGCCGAGCATCAGAAGCCTGCAGGTCAGCTTCAGCCGCTTCCTATTCCAGGGTGGAAATGGGAGCATGTGACGATGGATTTCCTCACAGGTTTGCCAAGGACGGAGCAGCGGCACGATGCAGTTTGGGTTGTGGTCGATAGGTTGACGAAATCGGCGCATTTCATTCCGTTTAGGTCGACGTGTTCCAGGAAGATTCTCGGGGAGTTGTATATGCAGAATATTGTGAGGTTGCATGGAGTTCCTTTGTCCATCACCTCTGATCGAGATACCAGGTTTAATGCTAAGTACTGGAGGAGTTTTCAGGAGGCTTTGGGTACGGATTTGAACTTCAGTACGGCGTTTCATCCTCAGACTGATGGGCAGTCTGAGCGGGTTATTCAGGTTCTCGAGGATATGTTGCGTGCTTGTGCGTTGGACTTCGGCGGGAATTGGAAGCAATGTTTGCATTTGGCGGAGTTCGCGTACAACAACAGTTATCAGGCGAGTATCGGTATGGCACCATTTGAGGCGTTGTATGGGCGACCATGTCGGTCACCTGTGTGTTGGGCCGAGCCGGAGGATAGAGTTATTCTTGGGCCAGATGAGATTCGTGACAGCAACGAGAAAGTCGTGGTGATTCGGGATCGGTTGAGAGCAGCTCAGAGTCGGCAGAAGAGCTACGCAGATAGGAGACGTAGACCTTTAGAGTTCGCGGTTGGAGATTTTGTTCTCTTGAGGGTGTCACCTCGTAAGGGAACTATGCGGTTCGGAGTGAGTGGGAAGCTCGCGCCGAGGTATATTGGGCCGTTCGAGATCACTCAGCGTGTTGGTGTGGTCGCTTATCGGCTTGATCTTCCGCCCAAACTTTCTCATGTGCACGATGTGTTTCATGTGTCTATGCTCAGGAAGTGTCCACCTGAGCAGGGTAAGATAGTATCGTTTCGCGATGTGCAGGTTCAGGAGGATACGACGTACGAAGAAGTGCCGATTCAGATCATCGACCGGAAAGTGATTAGCTTGCGTCGTCGTGAGATACCGTTGGTAAAGGTCGTGTGGCAGCATCACGGGGTTGATGAAGCCACTTGGGAACTAGAGTCGGGTATGCGGGAGTTATATCCGCATTTGTTTTGCTTTTGAGATGAGTTGTAAATTTCGAGGACGAAATTTCTTTTAGGGGTGGAGAGCTGTAACGTCCCGAAATTTATTTAATATTAATGTAATGTAAATGATGAATTAGTGTGCCATAATTAAAGTTTTAACTTTAATTAGATTATTTGGTTGGATTTTTAGTTTTTGGTTGTTTTGTTAAAATTGATGTGTTCAAAAGATTTCTTATTGATTTAAAATGATGTTTTGAGTTTTAAAACACAACAATTTGTAAAATGTTAAAAATACTCCGTTTTGTAAAACCGTGGGCGGCACATGGTTTTCGCACAGTAAAACCGCCCACCGATTTTCTCTATTTATTTCTCTCTTCTCTCTCTCTCTCTCTTCACTCTCACGAGCTCTCTCTCTCTCTTTCCTCTCTCTCTCGGCAGCCCCTCTCTCTCTCAATCTCTTTCAAAAAATTTTGATTTCCATTCGAATCCAAGCTTCGGAACAGCAAGGAGGAAGCTCGAGGACGTGATTCGGCGACCGAGAACGCGGATTGAAGCTTCGATTCGAGGTTAGATTCGAAATTTCTAAACTTTTTACAAAATTTTCGATTTTGTGTGTTTTTGAAATCTAAGTTTGTTTTAGCTTAGAAAACCGTGGATTTGTGTTAAATGAGCTTAGAACAACTAGAATCTAAACCTAGATTGAAGAAAAACGGATTGGATTCAAGATTTTCATTTTTCTCCTCTTTTTCTCATTTTCGGATTTTTGAGGATTTCGAGTTCAAATGTTGTTTAAATGATCCCAAACATGTTCTAGAATGTTTTTCTATCAATTATAGTTGTTTTTCATGCCTGGGATTTGAGAAAAACAGGTTAGAAACAAGATTTGGATTTTGGGGATCGAGAAACCCGTGGCTGGGATTTCTGGATCTTCCCAGTTCGGCAGGCCGAAGTTCATGTTCGGCAGGCCGGAGTGATGATCGGCAGGCCGGTCTTCTTCCGACCGGCAGGCCGAATCTGGGGAAATGTTTGGCAGGCCGAACCTCGTTTCCGGCAGGCCGAACTGTACAGTTCGGCAGGCCGAAGCAGGGCGTCCGGCAAGCCGACCGAGGCATGGAAAATTTTGTGATTTTTACCCGATTTCATTGTTTTGAACCCTGATTTAAATCCCAACCTTATAGGATAATTTTAATGATACAAATGGCACACTAGGACATCATGAAATGATTTAGTAACATAGAATGTCTCGAACTAGATATTGATCGATTTAGTTTGTATCTAGGATTGTTCGTGGTTCTGTGGAGCTAACGTATAGCGGATCGGGATTACGGTGTGGGGTACCGGCACGAGTACTGAGGTAGGACTTCTATCCTATTTCTTTGGTAGCCTGGTTTTGAAATGATTTGGCTTTGAAAATGATTTCTATCAAAATGTTTTCAACGGTTGTTTGAAAATGGTTTTATCGGTTATATTTTCATATACCGTGACATGAAATGAATTTCATAATGAATGTAATTGACAACACTCGGTAATTGGGTTTTGAATGATAATGATAATAAACACATGGGCATGATGCCATATCAGAGATCGGGTCGTGATCGACCTTGGGGGCAGGTCCCGAAACCCAGCTGGGCCACTACGGTGGTGATATCATGGTTTGCCTAGGTAAAAGTAAACTGGTGTTTTGATTTGACGAGTAGACTGTTCTGTGTCAGAACGGTTCTACTCAATTTATTTATTTATTTATTCAAGTTCCCTTTCTGTATAACTCCTGATAATGTTATGTTTCTTTGCATTAAATTATTTTATAAAACTTAGTCCTACTGAGCCTTTCGCTCACGTTTTATCTGTTTTAAATTCCCCCCCCTTCTAGGTGGTTTCCCATTTAGGTTTGGAGAAGATTCTTCGGACCGAACTCAGGAGCAATAGGAGGATTTATTTTACCTTTTGCTCTATTTAATTAAGGCATGTAAGACTTAACTTTATTTGTACTTGGACTGTAATTGTATTTGTGATATTGTCAGATCCATGTGTGTGCACAAGTTGTGGGTTGTGGAACCCATATTCGCGGTTTTTATTCAATTATTATTACTTGCTAAATATTTGTAAATTCGTTTATCAAATGTGGTGGAAAATCTCTTTATTTCTTACTTAATTGAATTTTTAAACCCTTAATTTCAATTAAATTCTCTTTTAATTAATCTAAATATTCCGCCACGTCACCTCCCGTACTCCGGGGCGTGACACACATGGGACACAATCGAGTACTCTTACGGCAATTATCTATTGTCTTGGAAATTATGAAGATGTACAATGCTATATATCATTTTTTAACCCACAAAAAAGTATCAATATTTACATATGTGTGTAGATTTCTGTTGCGAATTTAAATAATTGATGGGGTCGCCATATCCGCACTTACAAGATCTTAATGAAGTAGCAATAACTCCGACGTGGGATATGGTTGGAACTTAAATGCCGAAAATTTGGTTGGTTGATTGGGAGAGTAAGTAACCAAAATTCATGTTTAATCCTACTAGACTCTTTCCAAATCTGATAGTAAATGGTCGAATAGACAGCATATATGGTACAATATATATATATATATATGTATATATATGTATATATTTGAAATAAAAGGAGATTTGATCTATGTAAGAATTTGTACAAATAATGCGACAAATCTTGCAATACAAAACATGACACAACCAAGACCATCAAGATAAACATAATAGCACACTGTAATATAAAGAGTCATGTGTGCTTGTTTCTGGATGTGCCGAAGGTCTGAAGCATATGTACAATATTTATTAAGCCAATATTCTTGCCCAATATGCGTGTGAAATTTGTTGTTGTTTTTGTGTGTGTACACACGCAGATATACAATGACATATATGTGTGTGTGTGTGTGTGTATATATATATATATATATATATATGTATGTGAATCATTTTTTACTTTCCTGAATAAAAGGATGCAAATCAATGGTGGATGTGTTGAACCATTGAAATCAACAACAACGCCTAGAAATACGCATGTCTACCATACTTTATGAGGGATTTTTAGGTTATTTTTAAAAATCACATCAAAATGAAAGGAAAAACACTGTAAAACAGACAAAATTAGATAAAAATCTGCAAAATGGTGATAAAAAAAGTTCTCATAATTTTTGTTATCGTTTTCCATGCGGATTGTTGCATAAGTTCCTATGAAACCAGGGTGTTTAAATTCCTACCTTCAACATATTATAATGTAGCTAAAACTTGGTGCTACCGATCGGCTGAGAGATCTCTGTATATGGAGCATCTACGTTTAATTCACTCTTAGCTAATTTAATTTGTGGCCTTGCAGAGACGTACTTTTATTGGTGCTATAAATAAGTGGGATGGACTAGTTGTTGCGCTCTTGAATGCTGCTGTTACTGTTTTCCATTTCTGATATGATGAGCCTCAATTGTGAGCTTAAAAATGAAATAATAACAACAATAGTAAAAATAATGATAAAAACTTGAACCGTGACTATTTTTGTAGGCCCATTTGGCCTTTCGGTAGGTAGGCTCTGACTCTCTGAATTCAATTTGGTTTTTGTCTTGCATTTCCATATGCAATGCAGTTATTAATTGGATTTTCCACTGATGATCGTGTTAGTAAAACCAAATGCTTAATACTTGGCGATGAAAATGCAATAAGATTAATATGCTTAGTGGAATTGGGTCGACGTAACAATAATTAATTAGTGTAAATTAGGTTCGACATAACGGTATCAATTTTGAAATCTAGTTATTTACTCGTATTAGTTATATATATATATATATTATTATGTCAATTATATTAATACTAATGGTTCTTAAACTTTAGGGTCTCTTTTACTTTACCCCTTGATCATTAAAAATCATCACTCCTGAACTTTCAAAACTCCTTACTGTGCCCCCATGAATTTTAAAAATAACTATTTTGCTCTTGTTTCAAAACGCCTTATTTTGTCTCCTATTTCATGATTTTCTATTCAAATAAACAAAATTAAGCATATGTAATTCACACATGGGTCATTAGCAAGAGCAAGTGATTTTATCGCTCTTAACTTCTGTTTCGCATTAACATTCTCATTTAACTTTTTTTTATCTGCTCTTATTTAAAAAGGGTCTGTAAGCACATTTGTTCTCGATATTATTCGTTGATATCTTCTCATCTTTGATGCGTAACTGTCACGCCCCAGAGTACGGGAGGTGACGTGGCAGAATATTTAGATTAATTAAAAGAGGATTTAATTAAAAATCGAGAGTTTGAGAATCAAATTAAATAAAAATTAAGAAGATTTTCCACCACATTTTAAAAAAGGATTTATAAAAATTAAGCAGATAATAAAAATTAAATAAAAACCGCAAATATGGGTTCCACAACCCACAACTTGTGCACAAACATGGTTCTGATAATATCATAAATACAATTACAGTCCAGGTACAAATGAAGTTAAAGTCTTACATGCCCTGATTAATAATACATAATATAAATAAACTCTCCTATTGCTCCTGAGTTCGATCCGAAGAATCTTCTCCAAACCTAAATGGAAGACCACCTAGATGGGGGAAATTTAAAACAATAAAACGTGAGCGAAAGGCTCAGTAGGACTATGTTTTATAAAATAGTTTAATGCAAAGAAACATAGCATCATTAGAAGTTATTAAGAGGAAACTTAAATAAATAATTTAAGTAGAACCGTTCTGTCACAGAACAGTCCACTCGTCAAATCAAAACACCAATTTACTTTTACCTAGGCAAACCATGATATCACCACCGTAGTGGCCCAGCTGGGTTTCGGGACCTGCCCCTAAGGTCGATCGCTACACGACCCGATCTCTGATATGGCATTGTAACGCCCCTATATGGGGGTTAACAGTTTTTAATGAGATAAAATAAAAATAAATAATAAAAGTAAAACCTTAAAAATAAAATTTACCCGGGACTTAAATGAAAACTCTCAACTCAAAAATAAAAATATAAACGATAAATAAACCACAGTTTTAATGTAGCACCTTAAATTTAATAATATAAACTGTTGTCATCATCATTTTAACCCTCAACACATTATAATTACAGTCACAGAAAGTAACAATTGATGCTTACATTATCATGAAGAACATTCTTTACAATTGAGCAGTCCCAATGTAATATAGTTACATCACTTCCTCAACTATATTTCTCGTAGCCACCTCACACTTAGTGAGTCCTGAAAAGATATAAACATAAGGGAATGAGCAACACTATGCTCAGTAGAGAAAGCCATTACTCACCTTTAGGTTTTTATCATTACCACATTAAAATCTGCATGGTTAGTAAGTCACATCATATTTCAGATTATGAGGTTTATTATGATCACATCTTATGGATACCGTAGTTAATCATTACCAAGTGTCATAATTACACATTTATACAAATATTACCAATCATCATTGTTCCTAGGTATCCATGTTAAATTGAGTATCACTCAACTCATCGAAACCCAAATGGGCGCACTTGATCACCCTATAAACATTCCAAGGGTGTTCCGGTGAGGGGACATCAAGCCCCGAGTCCTCACCAAATCGATTCCTGTACAGTGTGTTCTGGGACTTTCAACCCAAGGAAGCGTCATCGCCTTCCCCCTACTTTACCTTTTAGGGTATTCATGCCCAAGGACGTAACCGTCGCCCTTTTCATGTCTCACAATTTCTCTATATTAAATCATTATTAATAGAGTTAATTTTCTTAACCATGCTTCTCAATTTATAACATGTGTCAATTCATTATGTTCCTCGCCGTACAATACAAGACGAGTCCATGTCATAGTTTCATATGTGATACACATATAATATCAGTTCAACATAGATATATATACATTGCGGCAAAACAATCAATTTTAATTCTATAAAAACCTCACAAAAGATGAGTAATAGAATCCCTACCTTTCAAGCTTATCAACAGTCTCTTAATCCTGGAATCAATTAACGTTAGCTCCATACTCCCTTGATCCTAAGGCGTGCATAAGGACAATTAAAACTAAAGCACAACATACAACTACATTCATAAAATTTATTTTAATTTAATCTTAGAATTTCAAGAAATAACCACTGCCCATAGAGGTATTATAAAGTTTAACAATATAAATTTTCTGTCTAGGGCATATACACTTAGACTTCATACATATGCTCCAAAATAGCAACAAACATATACTTAGGTTTAAGAACGCAAATTTGAATAATCCTTTAGTATAAAAGAAAATTTATAAATGAAAGACTAAATTTGTTCATAAGATTCTAACCTCGGATTATGGTTAGTTGGAAGCTTGAAATGGCTTCAAAACAGGTTCCTTTAGTTCGGTATGACTGAAATTCTTGCTCAAATGGAGGTGATGGTGGCTGATTTTTATGGCTGCCTTGAAGAAGTTCTCTAAGTATTTTGCTTCAGCAAAGAAATGAGAAGAAGAGTGTGGGAACCGTGGAAGAGAAAGGAAGAAAAGATGAAGTCTTTGAAGAGAAGTGATGGAAACAATTATAGAGGAGACATGTTGAAGCATGTCACGGAGGAAATAAAGAAAATGAGGGTCAAGAGTAGTTGGAAAAGATATCCTTATGTCTCATCTAAAGACTTTAACACACATAATGCCAATATGACATTTTTGAGATTTATTAGAAGTTCTAAGGCTTTTTAGTAATCATACTAAATAAATATAGGAGAATTTTAGAAAATTTAAAAATAGATAAAAATAAATATTATAAAATAAATTTAAATGAAGCAATTTTTTTTATACATTAAAAATTAATTTAATTACCTCAATACCCGTTAGGAGAATAACGGGTGTCACAGCTCTACCCCCCTTAAAGAAATTTCGTCCTCGAAATTTCAATTCTAGCAATACTAGTAAAAATTTTAATTCCATTATGATTCCAATTCCGAGTCTAAACCGTTAATGTTGTTTGTCCTCCAAATTTAAGTTATCGTATCTCCACTTATTTACTTGCATAATAAATCTTACTCCTAAATCCCTCAATGAGAGTATTTCTGACAAGTTTCAACTTATAACACCGTATAATAGTCTAAGAATCTGATCAGGCATACATATTGACCATATCATGATTCCAGTCCTTCATTGTCCATGGACTGTGATTTACAATCACATTTAAGGAGATTGCCAGAGAAATTTTATATACTTCATCTTTAGGTTCCTTTTCCTTTTTGAGTAAGGAAAAGTCAAATATATTTGATTTCATACCTCAACTAATAAACTAAAACATAATCATAAAACATATATCACAAACACTTTTATTCAAAACTATACATTAAACTTACTCATAGAGATATTAAACGGAATCTCAGAGTTGCAAACATACCCGACATATTTTTCATTAAACAGCTATCCTCATGACACAAACATTCAATCCAAATAATATACTCATATTTCATATGGAATATCCCCATAACTGACTCTGGTATTTCCACATAATATTAACAGAATATTACACATTACAAACATAATACGGATACGTTTCGAGAGTACAAGGCACTCCGTACCCAGCTATCCATATCATGCATGCTTAGAGGATACAAAAACATCGATAAACAAAAGATCGGACCTTAAGAAGGATGCGTTTCGAGAGCATCAAGTACTCCGTATCCAGCCATCCCGGCATTAGGCTCAATGAATCTAAAAGATTTAACAACAACGTACCACAAGAAACACAGAATACAAGGCAAACGGTTATTTGTAACACACGAAATACGGACACACATGCCTACATGCCAAAGATAAAACAAAAAGATTACAGATGGAGATTCAAATCAATTGGCCGCTCCCGGCTTTCCCTTTCCCATTCAAGCTTGGATGTTGCAGTGTCGGATTCTGGATGTATGATTTGCATTTTATCTATCAATTCCTCAGCTGTTGAAGCAGTGACAAAGATTTGTCTCTCCGATTCTGTAGTGATGTTTTCTTCCACAGCGTAATCTAGAAATTTCAAAAGACCGTCATAAAAACCCTTTACGTTCAGCAGTCCCAAAGGTTTGGAATAAAAGCCCAACAATTGCCCACAAGCAACTATAAATATTTCCTCAAGAGTACCTAGACCACCAGGTAATGCTATAAAAGCATCAGAATTATAGATTATGTCTTTAAAATTTTTAGGGATACTCCTGACTCCTTCTCCCTTACCTATGGCTTCCTTACAAAGGTTTCCTTCAACTGGAATATGAGGCCAAATTCTTACATCAGTAGCGTCGCTAGACCTAGCTGCTAGTGCCATATTTACCATCATTTTTATACTACCACCCCCATAGATTATGTTAATCTTCTTGCGTGCTAGGACTTGCCCTAAGTGATTTGCAGCTTCTAAATAAGCTTTATCTTTTCCAAAGCTGGAACCACAAAAGACACAGACATTCTTTATTTTCTTCGTGGACTGGGAGGTAGACATATTTGGTTTATAGAAGTGGTTGTTAATGTCTGCTCCACTTAGACTTCGGGTTCTATATGAGATTTTAAAGATGAGAAATATACAAAAAGGGCTAAAGAGATAGACGAGTAGGTAATGAAAAGGTAATCCAAAGATTTAAACAAAATCTTGTGCGGATAAGAAAGTAAGATAAGGTGATTGATAGTTTACAGAAAATCTGATTCACTTTTTGAAAGAGATTAGACTCTAATTGTATAACTTTTGACAATTGAGAACAATTTGACAAAAGACCCTCATGACACAACTGTAGACTTTTTGACAAATATACACCAAGTCTAGAAATTTAATATAAACGACAAATACTGTAGAACTTTTGAAATTTGAGACACAAATCTTGAAATATCTGGATAAGCTTTTCAAAATTCAAACATATTACTGTACCGTATGTGACGTGTCTGATAAGATAATATATTTTATTATATATATATTTAAGAAAATCATAAATTAAATAAGATATTAACACTTACTGTATCAATCTAATAATCACAATTATTTCAAACACAAAAGCAAATATTCTGAGTAAAAGAAAAACACAAACTGTTGAACATCAGCTAAAACTGCTTCAAATAAGTAAAGACTAAATAACCTTTATAGAGCGATGACTTATTCCCCATCCAGTTTTCTTATGGCTTGGCAAACAGGATCTAAAAATACCATATTCCTGAGGCGTTGTCTTTCTGTATAAAATTTAGGCCAGAGTTTAAAAATAGCTCCTTGAACATATCCACTAGGGTGACCGTGGAGAGGAGGATGGATGCTATCCAAGTTCTCCTTTGAAAGTCCATTCCTACAAAACCTTATTTTATCCTCTCTATTCGTAGACATATAACCAGGTGAAGTACATTTACCGTTACAATTTTGTCTTCCACATTTGTTACAAGTGACCACGATGGCACGAGCTCTTCTTTTCATTGCACTACGACTGGTACCTGTTCCTGGTAAACCGACATCTTGACTAAAGTCACTCGGACGGATCTTCCCCTCTATTAACATTCTCACATCACAAGGGATGCCAAAATGCATAAGAATCCACAACCGAGTAATTCTAGCCTTGTATTTCTTTCTAAGAATCTTTTGGGAGAGTGATGGGAAATACTTTCTCAGGTGTTGGTACTTTGGGTCCATGATGAGATGAAAGAAGAGTAAATAGAAAGGAAAAATTAAGATAGTAAATTGCAGAATCCTAGAATTCCTTCTTCTTTTAGAGAAAAAGAAGAATTTTTAATGAAAAAGAAGAGGATTTGCGATTTAAAGAGAAAATAACAAATTAAGAGAGAAAAAGTGAACTCGGAGAAATAAGCTCCTATGTACAGTAAACGTATTTGTAAACAATAATTAAACCACTATATATGACACGTATAGAAACCACGTGGGAGAGACAGTGTGAATCAAACTGATTTAAGATTTAAACTAGGCCCAAATGTTCTTAGTTGAAAATGGTCAGGTTGTTTCGGGCCTTAACACATTTAGAACGAGTTAAATAACAAACATAAAATTGAAAACCAATTTGTATAAATCTTAAACCCAATTTAAAGCCCACTATAGATAAAGTTAACTATGAACAACAAATCTAATTTAACGACAACAAGGATCTTCCTGAATGATATTTAAAATCATTTCATAACAACATAATCTTCCAGCAACTCAAATAATTTTGTTTTAATCAAAACCTTATTGAACAATGCATACACCCATATGTTATTCCTAATACTCAACATCTATCAATGGATTCATCATCATTACTACCAAGGGTTTAGAATGCGACTAACCTTGAAATCAATACGATTTACGTCTTTCAACGTAGACCATATCAATGAACAAAGACACTAGATGTTACTACTTAAGAACATCTACAATCCCCACAATTCTATTCATACAATATATAATTTCCTCATATAACAAAACCTTAGGTAACCAAAAGATTCACTGATACACTTAAATACAATGTACGTAACGAAATATTCCAATTTTGAGATTCATGTATTCTAGACTTTACACAGTCTCAACAGACCAAAAGTCTAACATTTATCTCTCTCAAGATTCAATACCATGATTCCTAACTTATATCATATTCCTCAAATAAATAGAACTTTCAAGAAAAGATATTGACACTTATGTGTTCCATCGAATCCACACATAATCATTACTTAGGTTTGAATCAATTACGAAAAATTTGGCATATCTATGTCAAACTTTAAAATCAATAAATCAAGCCTTATATTTCTTATTGTTTTTCACGAGACAAAAGGCTTTTAAATCCTCGTATCTATACGAATTTCTCATCGTTTATACGAATTAGATATGCTTATAGATCCTAATATTGTACGAATCTCTCATAAGCAATCTACTTATAAACTCATTCCATATAATTATCATTCCCTCATAACTATTAATACTTTCCTTCTATATAATTATTGTACTCATATAACCATTAGTATTTTCATTCTATGGCCTTTCCATGTTACATCCTTCTAGACTGTATAAATCAATGTGAAGGTTCATTTTGATGATGACAATGAAAATTCAGCTTCAAAACCATCTCAAAAATATATTTTTTTTAAAGTGGTGCTACACTCCCTAGGTTAACCGAACCTAGGCTCTGATACCAAAAATTCTGTAACGCCCCTATATGGGGGTTAACAGTTTTTAATGAGATAAAATAAAAATAAATAATAAAAGTAAAACCTTAAAAATAAAATTTACCCGGGACTTAAATGAAAACTCTCAACTCAAAAATAAAAATATAAACGATAAATAAACCACAGTTTTAATGTAGCACCTTAAATTTAATAATATAAACTGTTGTCATCATCATTTTAACCCTCAACACATTATAATTACAGTCACAGAAAGTAACAATTGATGCTTACATTATCATGAAGAACATTCTTTACAATTGAGCAGTCCCAATGTAATATAGTTACATCACTTCCTCAACTATATTTCTCGTAGCCACCTCACACTTAGTGAGTCCTGAAAAGATATAAACATAAGGGAATGAGCAACACTATGCTCAGTAGAGAAAGCCATTACTCACCTTTAGGTTTTTATCATTACCACATTAAAATCTGCATGGTTAGTAAGTCACATCATATTTCAGATTATGAGGTTTATTATGATCACATCTTATGGATACCGTAGTTAATCATTACCGAGTGTCATAATTACACATTTATACAAATATTACCAATCATCATTGTTCCTAGGTATCCATGTTAAATTGAGTATCACTCAACTCATCGAAACCCAAATGGGCGCACTTGATCACCCTATAAACATTCCAAGGGTGTTCCGGTGAGGGGACATCAAGCCCCGAGTCCTCACCAAATCGATTCCTGTACAGTGTGTTCTGGGACTTTCAACCCAAGGAAGCGTCATCGCCTTCCCCCTACTTTACCTTTTAGGGTATTCATGCCCAAGGATGTAACCGTCGCCCTTTTCATGTCTCACAATTTCTCTATATTAAATCATTATTAATAGAGTTAATTTTCCTAACCATGCTTCTCAATTTATAACATGTGTCAATTCATTATGTTCCTCGCCGTACAATACAAGACGAGTCCATGTCATAGTTTCATATGTGATACACATATAATATCAGTTCAACATAGATATATATACATTGCGGCAAAACAATCAATTTTAATTCTATAAAAACCTCACAAAAGATGAGTAATAGAATCCCTACCTTTCAAGCTTATCAACAGTCTCTTAATCCTGGAATCAATTAACGTTAGCTCCATACTCCCTTGATCCTAAGGCGTGCATAAGGACAATTAAAACTAAAGCACAACATACAACTACATTCATAAAATTTATTTTAATTTAATCTTAGAATTTCAAGAAATAACCACTGCCCATAGAGGTATTATAAAGTTTAACAATATAAATTTTCTGTCTAGGGCATATACACTTAGACTTCATACATATGCTCCAAAATAGCAACAAACATATACTTAGGTTTAAGAACGCAAATTTGAATAATCCTTTAGTATAAAAGAAAATTTATAAATGAAAGACTAAATTTGTTCATAAGATTCTAACCTCGGATTATGGTTAGTTGGAAGCTTGAAATGGCTTCAAAACAGGTTCCTTTAGTTCGGTATGACTGAAATTCTTGCTCAAATGGAGGTGATGGTGGCTGATTTTTATGGCTGCCTTGAAGAAGTTCTCTAAGTATTTTGCTTCAGCAAAGAAATGAGAAGAAGAGTGTGGGAACCGTGGAAGAGAAAGGAAGAAAAGATGAAGTCTTTGAAGAGAAGTGATGGAAACAATTATAGAGGAGACATGTTGAAGCATGTCACGGAGGAAATAAAGAAAATGAGGGTCAAGAGTAGTTGGAAAAGATATCCTTATGTCTCATCTAAAGACTTTAACACACATAATGCCAATATGACATTTTTGAGATTTATTAGAAGTTCTAAGGCTTTTTAGTAATCATACTAAATAAATATAGGAGAATTTTAGAAAATTTAAAAATAGATAAAAATAAATATTATAAAATAAATTTAAATGAAGCAATTTTTTTTATACATTAAAAATTAATTTAATTACCTCAATACCCGTTAGGAGAATAACGGGTGTCACAGGCATCATGCCCATGTGTTTATTATCATTATCATTCAAAACCCAATTACCGAGTGTTGTCAATTACATTTATTATGAAATTACATTTATTATGAAATTCATTTCAGATCACGGTATATTAAAATATAACCGATAAAACCATTTTCAAATAACCGTTGAAAACATTTTGATAGAAATCATTTTCAAAGCCAAATCATTTCAAAACCAGGCTACCAAAGAAATAGGATAGAAGTCCTACCTCAATACTCGTGCCGGTGCCCCACACCGCAATCCTCGTCCGCTATACGTTAGCTCCACGGAACCACGAACGATCTTAGATACAAACTAAGTCGATCAATATCTAGTTTGAGACATTCTATGTTACTAAATCATTTCATGATATCCTAGTGTGCCATTTGTACCTTTAAAATCATTTTATAAGGTTGGGATTTAAATCTGGGTTCAAAACAGTGAAAACGGGTAAAAATCACAAAATTTTTCATGCCTCGGTCGGCCTGCCGGACGCCCTGCTTCGGCCTGCCGAACTGCACAGTTCGGCCTGCCGGAAGCAAAGTTCGGTCGGCCGAACATTTCCCAGATTCGGCCTGCCGGTCGGAAGAACACCGGCCTGCCGATCATCACTCCAGCCTGTCGAACTGGGAAAATCTAGAAATCCCAGCCACGGGTTTCTCGATCCCCAAAATCCAAATCTTGTTTCCAACCTGTTTTTCTCAAATCCCAGGCATGAAAAACAATTATACTTGATAGAAAAACATACTAAAACATGTTTGCTCTCATTTAAACAAGATTTTGAACTCAAAATCCTCAAAAATCCGAAAATGAGAAAATGAGGGGAAAAATGAAAAATCTTGAATCCAGTCCGTTTTTCTTCAATCTAAGCTTAGATTCTAGTTGTTCTAAGTTCATTTAACTCAAACACAAGGTTTTCTAGGCTTAAACAAACCTAGATTTCAAAAATGCACAAAATTAAAAATTTTGTAAAAAGTTTAGAAATTTCGAATCTAACCTCGAATCGAAGCTTCAATCCGCGTTCTCGGTTGCCGAATCACGTCCCCGAGCTTCCTCCTTGCTATCCCGAAGCTTGGATTCGGATTTGTTTTAAAATTTTTTTGAAAGAGATTGAGAGAGAGGGAGCTGCCGAGAGAGAGAGGGAAGAGAGAGAGAGGTGTTGCGGGAGAGTGAGGAGAGAGAGAGAGAAGAAGGAAATAAATAGAGAAAATCGGTGGGCGGTTTTACTGTGCAAAAACCATGTGCTGCCCACGGTTTTGCAAAACAGAGTATTTTTAACATTTTACAAATTGTTGTGTTTTAAAACTCAAAGCATCATTTTAAAACAATAAGAAATCTTTTGAACACATCAATTTAACAAAACAACCAAAAATTTAAAATCCAACCAAATAATCTAATTAAATGTTAAAACGTTAATTATGGCACACTAATTAATCATTTATAGTACATTAACATTAAATAAATTTCGGGACGTTACAGTAACTCATCTCATTTAGTATTCAAATTTAGATATCAGTAAACAATATTAACTTATTAAATGAGTTATGCATTAAAAATAAGAAGAAATATATAGGCAAACTCTTCATAAATGAGAGTTCAGATAAAAAAAACAAAGATGTCAAGTGAAAGTGTAAATGTGAAACAAAACTTGGGAGGGATCAAATCTTATTTGTCCTTACATGTGACTTATGTGCGAATTATGTGGGTTTAATCTAGTCTATTTGAATAGAAAATCAAAAATTTAGGATACGAAGTAAGAAGTTTTGAAAGTTCAAAGGCAAAATGATGATTTTTAAAATTTAAGATATAAAGTGAGGAGTTTTGAAAGTTCAAAGAGTGAAGTGATGATTTTTAAAGTTCAGGGGTGCAATGAGGGAAACGCTAAAATTTAAGGGTTATTAGTGTTAATAGTCCCTAAAAATATTATTCTTCTAACTCAGCATAATAAGTAAGAGATAGTTGAGACACAAGAACATGTGTTACGAGATCAAACTCATATGTATTTTCTTTTCTTTTTTATTTAATATCTTGGACACTAGACTGTAAAACATCAAATACTAAAATCGAAATAACACAACAGCTGAAGCTTATATAGGACTAGAACTTTATTCAATGAGCCACATATAGGGAAAATAAACCCATGTATAGGGCATCAATACATAGTTTTTTTGAAAAAACATTCATTTGACGTAATTAATTATGCTTGGTTGCCAAGGTAGTCATCAAGCTCCTTCAAGTTCTTTTCAGCAAACTCCTTGATGACGCTTGGATCCGGGACCTCTTCGTTCGCCTTCTCAAACTCACAGCTCCACTTCACCAAGCTTCCTTCTTCCTTGGGAACCACGGTAACGTGAGCCTTGAAACTTTTGTAGTACTTGAGGAGATCTCCCCCAATGACATTGTAAGAAAATGTCTTGTTTGGTGGATCCACAACTTCGATCTTCTCTTTCGATTCTTTAACAATTGGAGAACCTATTATAAAATAAAATGAAAGGAAATGAGCAAATTTTCATAAGTCGGTGCTTTTTTTTTTTTTTTTTTTAAGAATTACCGTCAAGCTAAGCTTATAAAAAAGCAATACCGTCCCCGTATGTAATCAATCGAACAGAACCAACAACAATCCCATCGCCTTCGAGAACTTCAACACTTTTGTAGTCATTAGGGAAGGCCTTAGGGTAAATATAAATGAAGTCCCTAAGGGCTTCCCAAAACTTATCAGCATTAGCCTTCACTTCAACTTCTACATTTAGCTTTCCACAGCAAGCCTGATTTGCCATTGATGTATGGTAACAATATAATAAAGGAGCACAGAGAGAAAATAATTAGAAGCACTTCTTGAGAGCTTGGCTAAGACTGAGATTGCATATATATAGTAGTGATAGAACTTTGGTTATCTCGCAAGGGCTTTAAATTGATTAAATATATGTTCAACTACCACGTTACTAGTCCTTTGCGAAAAACGACATGAAATTGCCACCATCGCGGGAAAAACGACATGAAAGTTGCTACCCTCACCGGCTAACAGAGGAAGCCATGGGCCCTGGCACTTAAATGCGATGCGCTCCTCCAGTAAATTGGTGGTTCAAGAATTTATGGATATGCTCATAATAAGCATCTTGGTGTTAATATTGTAACGTGGAAAGAGGGGAAAAAAAGTACTAAATTATGTGGCTGTGACTCCTTTGGTTTTATGCACGGTTTTAACTATTATCTCAGTTATGAATAGTATAAAGCTCTCACATGCAACGGTTAAAAGAGAAAAGTTGCTACAGTATAAAGTTTTCACATGCTACAATAAAAGCAGTTTTAACCAATTATTCTAACTACTACGCCAAACATCTTAGTAATCACAAAAGGAAACGATTTTTGTACTTTTGAAGTTTGTTTGCTTTTTGGTATGGTGTCGGTAAGGCAAGAATTACTGTAGTCTGTTGGTTTAGTGCTATTCTTGTGTTTGTTGATGTTCTATTATCCTTGTTTTAGAGACCTATGACCTTCTGATTGGGCCACAAGTTTTTCAACCAAATAATGTATAACAGGCGATGGGAAATAAGTAGATGAGAAGTGATAAACTTCGCGAACGCTCAACTCCAAATCCAAGTTTGTACAAGCCCAAGCCCAAAGTGAAGTTTTGGGGAAATTAGTGCCCACTGTTTTTGAGAAATTTTACTAATCATCGCCTTTTTTAAACTTATTTTTTCTAAATACTATACATAACGTGACAACTTTTTTTAAATAGGCACAAACAAATACATTTTTTAAAAGTGTGGCATAACTAATAATTTTCTCAATTATTTTCATTAGGACCTTCATTTTCCGTGTATGTATTAGGGGTGCACAAAAACCGTCCCGCAACCGTCGGCCGCCCGCCCAAAAAAAAGACTATGCGGGTTCAACCCGCCCGCCTACATATGTTGGCGGGCGGGTACGGTTTTAAATTTTAGGGGGCGGGTTCAACCCGAACCTGCCCGCCTAATTCTTAAAAAAAAAAAAAAAAAAATCTTAATCTAAACCTCTCTCATTCCTCATTCTTTAAAAAGAAAAAGAACATTTGACTTTGTTCATCATTTCATCTGTAGTATCATGTTATTTTCGAACCCAATGAACAGGTTTTATGGAAGAACAAGAATTCTTGATTTTGTTCATCACTTCATATATAGTTGATGTTTCTTGTTACAATGAATGATTATGTTTCTTAATTTGTTGTGAATATGGTTATTGTCTTTAGGCGTCAAACTTGGTTGTTGTTGAGAATGCTTCATACATTATCGTCTTATATTTTCTACAAATTTTCTTCACTTTTTTTTAATAAAAAAGAGCTCAAAAAATTATATTGTACATTAGTGTAGACCCAACCCGCCCGCACCGCCCGCCACTCCATGGGTGGTTTGTGGGTTGGTTAATCGCCAACCCGTCACTTAAAAAAACTGTCCCGCACCCGCCTAAAAACCGCAAACCCGCCCGTTGTTCACTCCTAGTATGTATTATAAGGATATTGTCTAGATGATGGTGCCTAATATTAATCTATTTCAATAATTGATTCCAACTTGCAATTTTTTTAGTTTGGTCGGTGTAGTCTTATAATCAAGATGAATTTTAACCTGTAAATAATTATCTTAACTCGTATGAAAATAAGAAAAATAGCCAGGCATATATATATATATAGTTTTGTCGCACAAAAAAAGCATTGTTAGTCTGATTGGTAAGTAGTTTAGATATTTAGAACTGATAACCAAACCAAAGAAAAACGAAAATTTTAAACCAATCAAATCAAAGTAATTGAAAAGAAAAGCTAAATTATTTTGTTTCGGTTAATCAGTTTGTTGACGGTTTTTTAACGCCCCTGAGGCTAGAGAGACAAAGATGTTGTACAACTTGGGGCTTTGTTCTTGATCCAAACAGTTTCTTTGATAAGAAAGATCAACTTTGAATAACAGCAGACGTAAAGGCCACAAACTCGAGGCTTGTGTAACGAGAAACCCAAGTAAGAAGATAGTGTCTGTTTTTTTCCATTTAATTACCTTTTTTTTTTTTAACATGTGGCTGGAGAGTGAGAAGGTAAACACGATTGCATGATTGTAAAAGTATAAAGAGCAGCAAAAGAATAATTGATCATGTAAAGTTGAAAAAGGGTCCTATTTTCTCACTCCTCTCTTCCTTTCTCATTTGAAGGCATTGGAACTTCGTTACTTGTGTCTTTATGCAATAGAATTAGATCAACCTTAATAAATATATACATAGGATGTTTAAGAAGCGTCGTTAAAAATAAAACTTTTAAATTAAAAATTGTAATGTATGAGAGTTTTACATTATAGTTTTTTTTTTATTATTGTTGCATATGAAAGCTCTATGATGTAACAATTAAAAATTTTGTTTAAAACTGATTTTACGAAACATCTTTATTCTCTTTTTCACTTTAAATTGAATTAAATATACATAAAAAATGATATGTGATTACAGGCATAACCTAACAGTAAATTCACACCCAACTACACAAAAAAAGGTAAAGCATATAAACCCCTCATTTTAATTCAAAAAAAAAAAAAAACAAACCTAGGTATTTATGAAGCAACATATCAAGTCTCATAGCAACCTTTAATCCTACTCTCTTCTTTGAACAACCACAACGAACTTTACACAATCACTTTGGGAAAAGTTTAAATTTATTGTGCACCAAGCACTAGTTTTGATTTAGAAAAACTTAGGTAGCACATCCATATGTGATTCTTCTAAAAAAGATTGCTTGAAAATAGAAATTTGGTATCTTTCGGGCCAAAAAAAACAAAATGAAAAATAAAGCCACGGGCCCATGATGGATGGTGATGAAATTATTGACCATCTTATCACCTTGTCATTTTCAGACAAATGACAGCTATAATTGCTTCATGTTACGGAGAAGGGTGGGAAGAAAATATTAATGCATAATACATGAAACAATAATAAAAATAAGGGTATTTTGCATTGTTATACCGAAGTTATCCTATATTTGTAATTTGTCTTTTAAATTTTTAATTTTAACAAGTTACACTTTAAATTTATAAATTTATAATAAATCACTCTATTGATATCCATGTTAGTTTTTAACTAAAATTTGACATGTGATTTTTTTAGTTGATTAACGATAGAAATGGTCATTGTTATGGATTTTAACTCAAATTCATTGTGATTAATATCTTTAATTAAGTTTTTAGCAGAATAGAAAATTTTGAAATAATTTTGTTCTAAATACAAATTTGAGTTAACATTCCTAAAAAAAATCTTTCATACTCTTAATTAAAAACTCACGTGAAAATCACATGTTAATTTAGACACTAAACTAACATCGCTATCAATAAGGGGTCATTTGCGACAGATTTAAATGTTTAAGATGTAATTTGTCAAAATTAAATGTTCAACGAACACAACGTAAACGTGCGATAAGTTCAGTGGCAACCATGCATATACCCTGAAATAAAATAGATAAATAAATAAAATAAACCGGTGAAAACTCCCTCTCAACGGCTACCTTTCCTTCCTACGAAATTTGTGAAAATGTGAAGAAAACTTAGGGACGGGAAGTGAGGTTATAGCTTCTATTTTCTTGTCAAAGCAATACCAACTTTCCTTTCTCTTGCTTTTTCTTTTTCTTCAAGCACATCTCACATTCTCTTTCTCTCTCTATCTTTTTTAATCCTCAGGTTGTTGAAGGTGAAGTTGTTGAGTATATGATATATCCTCCTAAGCCACCTTCACTTGCTCTATACGTACCCTTTGAGAGAGTATTCTCTTATTATGACTAATTTTCTCTTATACCAATCCATTTTCACAATCTTATACTGGTTGATTTCGATTATTCTTTTTGCTTGATCGAGACCTTTGAACTCGAATGCGAAAATAAGGATAGAATGGATTTCTCAGTCGCTTTGCGAAACGTTGTCTGAAGAGCGTCATGGAACTAACTCTCCCCATCCAATTGTCTGTTTCACGTGATTTAATATGTCATTTCCTTTGTTAAAAAACAGAGAAAAGTAGAGATCCATTGAAGGAAGGTCATAATGCCTTTCGGTTTGGTCTCTGCATGGAAGAAGCGCTGGAGAAGCAAGTCCCACGATCAGTCCGACCCTTGTAACTTCTTCTTCTTTGCTACTAGTAAAATTATAAGTAACTACTTCTAGAGGGTCATATTTCTGACATCTTATTTACTCACCTTTCAGGGGTTTATAAGCCTGCGGAATGTTGGCAACTTGAAGATCAAACACCAAGACCACCAAAACGACACCGTGGATCATCAGTATTCACGTTCAGGGAAATGGAAGAGGCAACACGTTCATTCAGCGACGAGAATTTTCTGGGAAAAGGAGGTTTTGGCCGAGTGTACCGAGGCATGTTGAGGTCAGGAGAGGTAAGCCAGGTGAAAAAACATCATAATTTTCACAAGGTTTGATGTTGATTCTGCAATTGTTAAACATTCTCAATGAAGGAAACTAAATAACAAACTGACAGTTTTTAATCAACTTCAAAGATTTGAAACACCTACTGATCCGTTACCGTTTTGAGAATGAAAGATTGTAGCCATCAAGAAAATGGAGCTGCCGTCGTTTAAAGAAGCCGAGGGAGAGAGGGAATTCCGTGTAGAAGTTGATATATTGAGCAGACTTGATCACCCAAATCTGGTTTCCTTGATAGGCTACTGTGCTGATGGGAAGGACCGGTTTCTTGTATATGAATATATGAAAAATGGGAATTTGCAAGATCGCTTAAATGGTTAGTTTCTCAAGCCAAATTACTATTCCTCTCAGTAACTCTTGTTCCTCGATTTTTCGGATAATCCGACAGCTATGTTCTCTGCTATTACAGGCATTGGAGAAGCAAAAATGGATTGGCCTCTAAGACTCAGAGTGGCCCTTGCGGCAGCAAAGGGACTTGCACATCTCCATTCAAGTTCTGATGTTGGAATACCAATTGTACATAGGGATTTTAAGTCCACCAACATTCTTTTGGATACCAACTTTGAAGTCAAGGTAATTTGGGGTTTGTTTTCTTCTTATTTTGTTTCTCTGTGTCTTTTGAAATTATATTGTTTAACAAAACTGGAAAAGAAAGCTAACGTTGAAATGTCTTCTCATAGATATCTGATTTTGGGCTTGCCAAGTTAATGCCAGAGGGCCAAGAAACCTATGTGACTGCAAGAGTGCTGGGCACATTTGGCTATTTTGATCCAGAGTACACATCGGTAAACCATTCACCAAAAACCATTTCCTTTTCATTGTTGCTTATCGTGCTTCATCGCTTGTTTGATCCACAATTATCTCCTTTGAACTATGATTTTTTTCCCCTTAAAACCCAATTTTAAGCCATAACATGTGGTCCCAGGCTCTAGATTTGAAAACAATGTTTGATCATATATTTTTAAATTTTTGTGAGAAAAAATACTGTAACATGATGTTTAAACTACGAACCAAAAAGGGGCTGTCTTAAGAAAGAAATAGATTCGATATCAAAACCACTTCCACCAAGTACTCTTTACTCTCTTTCAATTTCAGCTGCTATTATTGACATGAATTCAAGAACAAAATGAAAAATACTGAACTATAAGCATAGAGTTTTGAACATCGATTATAATTATACAATTTTGAATCGATAACATGATTTTGCTTCTCTTTTTTTCTTTAATTTGCTTTTGATGACAGACAGGGAAGCTCACTTTACAAAGTGACGTTTATGCATTTGGAGTGGTTCTTCTGGAACTTTTGACTGGACGTCGAGCTGTGGATCTGAACCAAGGACCATATGATCAAAACCTTGTAGTACAGGTTAGAAAAGATCTGCTTATTTTCTCTATGGAATTCAGTTATTTATGTTTCAAGCCGAGTTTAACCACCAACTATGATCTAAGTTGTAGCGTTTCAATGAATTTCATCAGGTAAGGCACATATTGAACGATAGGAAGAAGCTGCGAAAGGTGCTGGACCCAGAACTCAGTCGGAGTACATACGCCATGGAGTCTATAGCCATGTTTGCAAACCTCGCATCACGATGTGTGAGAACCGAGAGCAGTGACAGGCCCTCTATGGAAGAATGTGTAAAAGAACTCCAGCTGATTATCTATACAAATTTGAAAGGCTTGGGAGGGCTTACGCATACTTTTAGAAAGGTTTAAGAAAGGATGGTATTTCTAACTGCCCGGTAGAACTGCGTATATCACAAGAAACATGCTCCATCCCTAATGGTTTCCTCTTGGAAGCTTGTGTCAATTATACTAAAACTATGATCCAAAGAATTTGGTTGAGGATCATAGACAAAGAATTTGAATGAATGTAGATCTAAAATAAAACATCCAAAATCCAAGGTGGTTTTTTCTTGTACACTATTCAAAGAACCTAGAAGTTAAGACAATAATGGGCAAGGATATGAAGTTTTGTTCTAGAATACCATTTTGCTTTGGAATGTTAAGTGAATTACAACTCCTTCTATATGATATTGTAATGTGCTATTCATTTCAGGGAATAATGAATGTGTACACTAGAAAATCTGTTTGTTGAAGGGACTTGCTGGGTAACATTTATACTTTTATTTTTGCTTATAGATTGAACATGGTGAACATAATTTGGGAAAGCGTAGTCATCTTTTGCTTAGTAATACTTGATCATGTTGAAACATAACGTTTAAAAGAGAAAAAAAAAAAAAAAAGAACACATTTGCTCATCATTGGAGCCTATCGAAAAGAGATACTTTGTAGTAAAAACTTCAAGGCTAAACATATACAGGTATTAACAAATATCAAATATGAATTCGCCAATGGTAACTGTATTAGGAGTAAACATCACTTGCGAAGAACAAAGATTCATGAGTGAAAAATACCTGCAAAACACAACATATCCGCAATTATAGATGCAGACAACAATTTCTGCACATCGTTTTGACCTCCTATTGCGTAACCAACCTGGCCGGATTGATCACAATCTCATTGGACTACTTCCTGGATAACAAAAAATGTATTTAAAAAAAAAAATTAAGAAACAATGTCATATGGATTAATTTGAAACACAGTTATCAAGTATGCAACTCACATGTAGACCATGGACGAAGAACATTTTGAATCAACAGAAAAGAATTGTTGGGAGTAAGAGTTTTTTAGAACTGGAAAAGAGTACATTGTTAAGTCCCGAGCCTCTTAAATAGTGACAGTGACAAAGCAAAGAGATTCTTTAGAAAAAATAACAATTTGTGATGATAGCTAAATGTACCTCAGAGAAACGTATAATAGTATTCGAAAATCCTCTAATCATGTTAATTCCTCGTTGGAGCTCATCAAGTCAGATTCTAAGGGGCTCTTTACAACTGGAAGCTTTTTGCACATCAAGTGCTTACGTCGCTGCAATGTCAACAAAATCAAAAGGCTATCCGTTTTCACGACATGGTAACCTGCTTTAGTGTACATATTGAACGGGGCTTCATCAATCATTCTGCAGTGCAAGTATACCTCGTTTGAGGAACTCATCTGAGAAATCAGTTCCTCAGATGCCTTCAGAAGATGCCAGCCAATTCCTCTCCTGGTAACGCCAAAACGTTAAACCCAATTTGAAACTCATTCAAGACATTGGAGAGGAATGTCACAGTTGCAGCGATATCTCAAGAAGTTGGTGCTCTCCTCAAACCAAGACTCAAGTATTTCTTTTCAGCAAAAATAAATAAATAATTAAGACTTGAATATTTTTGCTCGACTCGAATTTACTCTCCAGATTAGAACCCTTCGACCTATAATCGGCGATAATTGTCTATTTCAGTAGTAGTAGTGCCCAGTATCAGACTAAGGGCATTAACAATTGGAATGTAGAAGACCAAAAGTTTTGCATTTTGGTATGGGAGCTGACCTATGTGTACGCTCATAATCCACAGTTCTGACGATCAAAACATGGCTCTGAGTCTGATACCAAAATATAAACTCCCTAGCTGAAGTTGCCTGCATTTTCAATACTCCACTTTCCTAATGAATAATTAGGAGACTTGGGGCATTACAACTAACACTAGCAGCATTAAAAAACTATAACCTTCAACTTTTGGCAATAAGGACATCAGTACTATTTGTTAATAAATTAACTGAAAATGAATTCCATTGAAAGCGCATTTTGTATTTTCCAATCTCATTGAATGAACTAATATCTTAAAATCTTTGACAACATTCAATTCAATAGTTTTTCTTTCTTATCGTTATGATCTTAGACGATAAACACGTCTCACTTCAACATAGCACACGTATTCCAATTACTATAATTAGACACGAAAATAGTAGAACTTCTATCTCCAAACAACCTGAAAGGCTCAAAAAGGCCAAAAAAAACAAAAAAACAAACTAACCTCCGAAGCTGCTCTTTCACAGTCATGTTACATATATAAGGCGAGTTCTTCGGAGGAGTCGGCGTTGGAGGAGAAGCATTGGCACCTCTCTTATCGAAGCAAACCTCCACAGTTCCCGCCAATCGTTCCACTTCTGCTTCTTCCTCATCATCATCTTCCTCCTTTCTCTCTTTCTCTCTAAAGAACCCGACAAGCGTGACGGCGTGGGGCATAACAGCCCTTCTCTCGATCAAGTACTGCTTCACCAAGAACCTCAGAAAAGAGTTGTAAGCGGAGGGCAAAAGCATTGACTCGGCGAACGACTCGGCCAGCAGAGCCACCGTTACGTCCATCTCCTGGGCCCTCATGGCCCGGACCCACAAATACCCAGCTCGCAGTTCCCGAGAATACGCGAAATCCTCGAGGAATTTGAGCTTCTCGAGCTCCTCGTTGGTAAGAAACCGGCCGGTTCTGAGCGGGTCCGACAGGTACGACAAGCTTGGCGATACTGTTGTTGTCGTTGAAGATGAAGATGAAGATGATGATGATGATGATGATTTGAGGAGGTAACGGTCGGAGTTGAGGAGAAGAGGAAGTGGGTATTTGGGGAATTGAGGTGGGGACGTGATATGGAAGGTTTTATGGGGTTTAAAGAAATGGTGGTAGTGGTGTTGGGGATCGACGGAGAAGGAGAGAGAGAGTGTAGCGGCAGCCATTGGAGTGAAGAAGAACCGGGGAAAGGAAGAGTTTGTTGGTGACACCACGACAGTTGCAGATGTGAAGTTGGAGAGTTGATTGATTTCAGATCATTGTTGGAAAATCATCGGATTTCCCTTGTCGTTCGTCGTCCAAACAAATTTCGACCCCATTTTCTTTGGATTCCCAAACTCTAGAAAGGGGCGAGATCAGGACGTGGAAGTCTTGGTGCCCACTTTTAATGCATGGGCTCAGAAAATTCATTCTGGCCCAATTTCATGTAAGTCCATGCCCATATCCACTTGGAAGTAGGAGAAAACGGAAAAGAAAATTACATATTATGCTACACTTTTAAAAGATAAAAGTATTTATATCACATTATTATTTATTTTATATATTAAGTTATATCACAAATAAATATTTATACTGTAAATCTCAAAAGATGGTGTTTATAAAAATTTCCCAAAACGAAAACATTATGGTAATTACCTATTTCCACTTAGAATTTATGAAAATATTTTCTAATAGCCTATTTCGTATGCAGGTTTAAATTGGTTTGGCTTAAAATATATGGGCATTTGAACTGATAGGTTTGAACCTATGTGGTTTAAATGGTGATTTAAATTGACAAAGAAAATGAGAATGCAATTATAATAAAGAATGGTTTAAAACCTTTAGAATCTAAGAGGGGTCAAATTCTCAAAACTAAGAGTTTTGCTTGTTTGAAACCATCTTTATATCATTTTCAATACAAATACCAATGTTATATTTACCATCAAAAAGTATGAAAATAATATATTTGATGTGTTATTTGATTTTATGTTTCAATACATAATGCTATTTGAAACGTCATATCAACCTTTTGTTATAATTATTAAACCTTAAAACTTATAAAAATAAACTTTTAATATTAATTAGGATAATTGACAAGTAAAAATGTTGTAATTATTAAAGCAAAACAGTCAAATAAGATTCAAATGTCAAATTTATTATATGCTAAACTTTATGACAAAAAGCAAATTTAACATTAAAAATAATATTATATTGTAAAGTATTTTTTCACACCAAATTTATTATTAACGGGGGATTTTGATGAATGACTTTTGGAAAAAAAAATTTTGATGAATGACCCTTTTTTTTAGACAGTTTTTGGCACCAAAAAAAGGTTTTTTAGACATCAAAATAATTCCAGTTTTTTTTTTTTCATTCTGTTGAGGTTCCTTATTCTGCTACTGTCATTTTTCTTTTTTTTGAAAAAAACTGAGACAGTTTACCTACACAGAAAAACATATTTTTTTTGTTTAAAAAAAAAAAAGAAGACTTTTACCCAATTCTAATTTTTTTTTGTCCTTTTTATCAAAATCTTCCATTATGAACACGTCAATTTAACATTGGGGTGCATTTATTGCCTTGAACTATTTCTTTATTGTCCATGCCAAATGTGCGTAGGCATAGGTTTAGACACATAAATCAATAGTCCACAAGATTGAGGTGATAGTTAGCCAATAGTCTGAACCTAAAACCACTTAAAACGTTCACTCATAATCTGTTTGTGCTTGCAGAAGAACTGATTCGTGCCGAACCACACTGCTCTGTTACGCGATGGAAGAACGCAAAATTGTTCCTGTGCGCAGCACTCTTTCCGCCGTGTCCAGGAACTATCTTCGATCATCACATGGGTCATTCATTCACCTCAGGCCGTTTGTTTATGTGCTTTACATGTTTTCTTCTTTAACTAGTTTCATAAGTACGAAACCAAAAACCCATCATATTAGCGCATCCTGAAACAATGTGAATAGCAGAGCTTTTTGGTTTAACTCGCTATATTTCTCTCCTTATGATCTCTAATCCTTAGTGGTAATTTAAGCATAACCTTTATTTTGATTTGATTTGATTTATCCTGCATTAATTGTCATATATATATGGTTCTGTGACATTTCTCACGCATTGTTTATGTTTAATTCATTTGAGTATTTGTATTTGGGATATATTTCGTGAAGATTAAAGCCGATTATCTGAAGAAATGCCAAGCTTTCGGACTGAGTTTTCATAGGGAGTTTGCCCCGCTTGAAATAGCCTGTATGTCGAGTAGTAAAATTGTTATGAGTAGCCCCATATATATATATATATATATATATATTGATTGGCTTGGAGCTTTTCATAAAAACAAAGCTATAACTTTTTCAATGAGTTCTACCACCGAGTAGGCTGGAAAAGAAATCCTTTTGTAACTGTTATTGAAAAAAAAAAATTGTTGGTATTACTAAACAAGAGTGAATTCATCACCCTACCACCTCATATAATTTATTTCTTATCACCAAAATGAATTCAAATTTTAGAGCCACGATTCATATTAAGAGAATTCGTGTCATCACCAAAATGAATTCAAACGTTGGTAGAGGTATATTTCATATTATTTTACTTATGCTACAGTTACAAAATTGATTGATGATCTTGAGCAAATTTCATGTTATTGATATTGTTGTAATTTTTCAACACTAAAGGTTTTCATTCTTTCTTCAACAAGCCTGGAAAGTACTGAGACAAAGGTTGAACTTGTCTCAAGAATACTTATCAGACCATCCTTCCCTACTCCCATAAACAATAAAAGCCTCCAACTCTCTAGTATTGACCAAGCCTTTTCAACACACACCTATGGTTTTCTTCTACAACTCAAGCACAAATGGAGCTGCGTCTACTTTGGAAGTTCTAGAGAGGTCTAAATCCATACAAAATTCACTATCCAAAACCCTAGTTCGTTTCTACCCGTTTGCAGGGCGGTTCAAAAGCAATCCCTTCATTGATTGCAACGATGAAGGATCTTACTTCATAGAAGCCTGAATCAACAGCAAACTCTCCAAATTTCTCAACGAACCAAACTCCAAACTACTTACCAATTTGCTTCCCATAAATGATGCCAAAATTACTGAATCGGCCACCAATGGTCTCTTGCATCTTCAGCTCACTGTCTTTAGCTGTGGAGGAATTGTTCTTGCTTCATCTACTTCACACAAGATTGCAGATGCAGCGTCTCTGATCTCATTTTTCCAAACTTGGTCAGCCATTGCTCGAGAGAAAGGCAATCATGAAGTGGTTTCATCGGAGCCTCAGCCTGTCCATTTAGAGACGATCACTTGCCAATTAAGCGCAATTGCTCCAAAAAGGTCCGATTTTCGCTTCAAAGAGGTTCTTTTTCAACGCTGCAAAATTAGCTGCTCTCAAGGCCAAAATTAGTGGTACTAGTACTACTTCAAACCAGCAGCTTAACCCTTCAATAGTGGAATCAGTCTATGCAATACTTTTCAAATGTGCTGCTGCTTCTTCTCATTCAATATCCGGTTGCCCTTCAAGGCCGGGAGTACTCGGTCAATTCGTGAACTTGCGAAGGAGAATGGTCCCACCACTGCCAAAAAACACCATTGGAAATCTCAGCAGGGTGGAATTACATGAAGTTGTGGCTAAGATGAGGGAAGGATTGGTTGATTTTTGCTATCAAAAGGCGCATAGACTTAAAGGAGAAGATGGTTTCTCGTTGGTTTTTGATCTTTAAAACAAGAGGCTAAACTCTTGGAGGCAGGTATTGACAATTACAGTTTTACAAGTCCCATTTTATTAAACGGATTTTTGGTGGGGAAGGCCTATTTGAAAACAAATTTGTGTTGATGGACACAGAATATGATAAAGGTATTGAAGTTTGGAAAACCTTAGAAGAGCAAAATATGACCATTTTTGAACGCAATGAGGACCTTCTCGAGTTTTCTTCCGCCAACCCCAGTGTTCCTACTACGCATTGTCGTATGTAATTAATCTAGCTGATCAGACTGCAGGGAGTATGCATGTAATGTATATTAAACTTTTTGCAACAATAACAACTTTTGACTTATGTAACTAATTTTATGAAATCAAAATATTTTTTCATTGCTCTATCTAAATGCTAATTGAAAATCTATTAATAAAAGCACAAACTATACCGAACGAATCTTACAGATAATACCGTCGAAAAACTAATTCAACAATAACAGTTTCTATTAGAAGTGATCGAGAATGGTTCATACCCTAAAAGTTTACTATTTATTATGAAAAAAAATCTTTTTCATTTTAATAAAATTAAAATTTTACTATTTATAAAATTATGTATCTAATCTAGTATGTAATATCTTTTTTAAATTAAATTTATTATTTGATTAGTGTCAGTGTTGCAACCTGCAAGGTTAACTAGAATGGCTCTTTTTAATGGCCCCAAAAAAGTAACTGCGGTTGCAAGGATAACCCGTGGTCGCTTCAACCACAAGCCAGTTGGGAAAGTAAAGGAGCTTTGGATGCTTCAAGAAAGCTGCCAACTAATGGAGCAAACAGAGACTCAATTTACTCAAATAAAAAAAAAAAAAAAAAGACTCAATTTATGGTCGACCCCACAAGGTAGCAAAAGAAACAAGCGTTTCTGTTTTGACTTTTAAGAGACTTCCTTAGTTGCTTTAGGACCATTGCCGTGTCCCCTCCCTACAAAGCCTTTTTTTTTTTTTTTTAACTCCTACAAAGTATATCCTTAAAAATAATTTAATGAAGATAGGAAAAAGAAGTAAATTCATGACATTGATTTTTCTTCGGTTGGTGAAAACGTTCAAATGGAATAGGGAAAGTACGATTTTCTTGTGAAGATCAAAACAAAAACTTGTTTGAATCGTCCTTTAATTTTCCATCTTCCGGGTCCATCTTTGCCATTGATTTGTTCAATTTAATCTAAATCCTTCTAAAAGGCTGATGTTTTGTGTCATAACAAGGCAAATCAACGAAATTGAAATTCCATCGCAAAGTTATAAAAAATGTTTGGAATCAGAGATGGAGAATAAAGTTGAACCAAAGACAGATATACTATCATTTCCTAAAAAAACATTAATATCCTATACGTCCAAAAAATTCCTTTGGAGACAAAAATTGAAGGCTGGCAAGTTGCAGGCAACGAGGCAAAACTTTCAAATTATAAATTCTGGGTTCACCAAAAAAAAAAAAAAAAAACAAAAAATGACAATGAGAGCTATAAAAATTTCTGTACGACATATTTAAATATGTGTGCGCTTCAGAGATTAAAAAAAAAAAAAAAACTACTTTGGCACCATTAATTTCCTTGTCAGTAATTTCTTCACCATTATTATTTTTTTTTAATTTCTTCCCCAAACTTAACCAACCATGACCTCTTTTTTCTCATGCCCATCTTTGCAGACCAATAACATTAACAACCACCAACCAAAATGAGAAAAACAACATTAAAAAATAAACAAACTCACCAAATTCTTTGGCAATGTAATTACAAAACTTACCCTCATTCATTCTTCGCTTCTAGATTGACCCAGATCCCATTTTTTCATAACCTCCAAGAGAATTTCATTCCACGTGTCAATAGGCCCCGGCAAGCACCAATGAACGCAGTCGTTTTGTACTCTCTCATTAACCCCATTGGCAAATGGAAATGGGTGCATGTAGGCCCCCGGGTGACCATCCGGCCTCATTAACGACAATTTAGTCACGTCCAAAGCCTCTAGCCTAAAAAAATTTTCACCCTTAAAATTTTCCTTGGCCAATTCAACTTCTTCAACCTCAACCTTCCTCATATCCGCATCCATTCCTTGCAGCGTTTTCTCCCCTTCCCCATAAGGCATTGTCTTCGGGCACGCCCCGGCCTTGTCCCACTCGCCTTCGAAATGCGACGGCGAGAACGTCGTCACCACCGCATCGATCGCCTTCCGATTCGCCGCGTTCCTTTCTCTTATTGTGTCAAGAGTGGTCCTCAATGCCTTCCTCAAAACATCATAAAATCCAATCTCCGTGTGATTCAGTCCCGGACAATAATGGCACCCCAAAACAGAATCACCATTCTCGAAATATACCGCGGGGTGTAGAAACCAATGACCAATTGACAGCACAATCTGGTCCATCTTGTCCAAATCCACTGCCCATCTCTCATCTACTTTGTCCAAGTAAAGCTTGTTGTGATTTGGACCAGAGCTTGATTTCTCAACTCCATGTACAAGAAAAGGAGACCAATAGATCGAAATATTTGCATTATGGGAAGGGAAATTCCAACGACGGAACTTGTTATCTTCACCATTTGTGTAAACAAGATTAGGAGTTGAAACTGTGGCAAGCATGCAAAGGAGTGACTCCAACTGGTTCCTGGCCATGGAGTCACCGACAAAAGCAATGTGTTTGTTGGTAATGAGTTGGAGAAAAGTGTTGGGGTCGAACCTTGGAATTGTGCATTGGTTTGGCTGCCACCTCCAATAAAGATAGCCTAAATCTGGCCTGCCATGGGCTATGCAATTCTGACCAACCTTGATAGTCCCACATGTCGTCCCGTTGTATAAAGGACCCTGCTTGTCATGGACCCATTTGCCGCTTGTGTAGTCACATGATGGAGGGGATTCGTATGATCTTGCTCTTTCATTTTCTGCCATGTAAAACAGGAAAAAAAATTAATAAAAAAAAAGATGAAATTAGTAAGGAAAATAAAACATACCCAAGTGGTGTTTTTGTTACCTTGAGGTGAAAATGGAGAGGAAATGGGGATTGCATTGGAAGATGTGATTGTGATGGGAGTGGAAGTGGGAAGCTGATCTGAGGAAGATAGAGGGAAATTTAAAGGGTAAAAGTATAAGCGAAGGAGAGCAATGGGAAGGAGGGAATAGATGGTCCAAGGCAAGAGCTTCTTGGTGAGAGAAGGGGAATGGGATTGGTGGTGGTGGTAATCTTTGAATGGGCTTGTTGTGCCCATAATACTACCTTTGTTTTACCTTTTCTTTCTTGTGCTCTCTTTCTCTCTCTAGATACTATGGTTAGTGTGGTGGTGTATATGAGGAGCTTTTTGGCTGAGGAAAACTGAGAGAAGGAAAGGAAAGGCAGCTCAGTTCCTGAGTTGGCGTATAATATTATTATACAGGGAAGGGGAGAGAGACAGAGATTGTTTTATAAATTTATTTTGTGTGTATTGTGAAATTATGTGGGAGGGGAAAGAATGATGATGATGATACAGTCAAAGTCACATCGAGAATCCCCATTATATCTCCGGGTTTGGCCAACTAATTTTAGGAACCATTGGCGCTGCTACTGTTATGTCCGCATGCCTGTTCTTTACATGTGGTCCTCTCCACTGCTGCTTGTCTTTTTTTTCTTTTGTTTTTGTTTTTTTTTTTTTCCCCAATCTTTAACCTGTCAAGGCTCATTTTTCAATAAATTTAACGGTCGAAAATAAATATTTATTAATAAGTTGTTTTTTAATGTAAATTAAAAATTACCTTTTTAAATGTTATTTATTAGCTTAGTTCCACAAAATGCAAAAAAAAAAAAAAACTGTTTTGAACAATTAGATTTATCAGTTTCCATACATTTGTAATTTGATATGATTTTCATTAAATTCTCTGTTGAAAAAAAACGCCCAATGGTCCTATTTTTTTAGATTTTTAAAATTTGATATGATTTTTTGAACACATTGAGATTTTAACCTCAAACCTTTAGAAGAAATAAGAGTCTATCAACCGCTCAACTAGACAGTTATTTGTGTGATTTTTTATATCCAATTATATTTATCACGTCTATAAAACATATCACAAATTTAAATATAAACTTGCTTAAATCACACATTAAAAATAATAAGAATTTCTATTCTTCAATACTCTATATAATATTTAAAAATACTTCTTCACACTTAGTAGTCTTATGATTTTATACATCAATTTTTTATTAAAAATTATTTTACAAATAAACAAAAAATTTAAAAAATTAAAAATTATAGAGTTGGCCTTGTAGGGTCGGGCCTGGCACAGCCCTTTAAAGGCCAGGGCTAGGCCTAAGATGTTTATGTCAGGCACGGTCTTTTACTGTGGAGAGTTCGGCCTAACATGGCACAAGTCCCTCATGGGCCTTGGGTCAAAAAGGGCCAAGCTGACACCTCTAACCACAAATTTTTATTATGTTACTTTATTTTTTCTTTTCTTTTTTAGATTTATTTTCTTTTATTCCTTTTAATCCCTTTGTTTTTTTGGATGCTCCAACCTCTTTTTTTCTTGTCTTTTGGAACCTTTTTTCGTCTCTTTCTTTTTTCATTTACATTTTCAGTGTTTTAGATTTTCATACTAAAAAAATAAAAAAGGTATTCGTATATAAAAAAAAATGATACAGACACAAGGCACGAGCCCATCACTAGTAACTATTAAAAACTCCAAGTTACTCAAACCATTTATATTGACATATCCCTTTTTGGTATGTTTGGTGCGTAAGATTAGAAAAGATTAAATTAGATTAAATCTTTATACTTTGTTTGATGAAAGAATTTAAATGACTGGATTGAATAAGGTCTTATACTGTCTATGCTTGAATCCTCATGGAAGGGGCTTGTTAAAGCATAGAGTTAAAAACAATCTTTATACATTGTAAAAAATTCAATGACTTAATTGCAAAAAATTATAAAATTTAAGGTCAAATTATAATTTTAAAAAAATTAGGGGCAAAATGTAATTTTTATATGATGGAGATATTTTTTATAATTATATTTTTGCCTATCTAAATTTAAAAATTACAATTTGACAATATAACACTAAACATAAGATTGGACTGGTTAAAATTTTATCATATCCTAAACAATACATTACAATCTAATTCTTTAAAATTATCCTATTCAATGATTTCCTGTAACGCCCCTATATGGGGGTTAACAGTTTTTAATGAGATAAAATAAAAATAAATAATAAAAGTAAAACCTTAAAAATAAAATTTGCCCGGGACTTAAATGAAAACTCTCAACTCAAAAATAAAAATATAAACGATAAATAAACCACAGTTTTAATGTAGCACCTTTAATTTAATAATATAAACTGTTGTCATCATCATTTTAACCCTCAACACATTATAATACAGTCACAGAAAGTAACAATTGATGCTTACATTATCATGAAGAACATTCTCAACGATTGAAGCAGTCCCAATGTAATATAGCTACATCACTTCATCAACTATATTTCTCGTAGCCACCTCACACTTAGTGAGTCCTGAAAAGATATAAACATAAGGGAATGAGCAACACTATGCTCAGTAGAGAAAGCCATTACTCACCTTTAGGTTTTTATCATTACCACATTAAAATCTGCATGGTTAGTAAGTCACATCATATTCCAGATTATGAGGTTTATTATGATCACATCTTATGGATACCGTAGTTAATCATTACCAAGTGTCATAATTACACATTTATACAAATATTACCAATCATCATTGTTCCTAGGTATCCATGTTAAATTGAGTATCACTCAACTCATCGAAACCCAAATGGGCGCACTTGATCACCCTATAAACATTCCAAGGGTGTTCCGGTGAGGGGACATCAAGCCCCGAGTCCTCACCAAATCGATTCCTGTACAGTGTGTTCTAGGACTTTCAACCCAAGGAAGCATCATCGCCTTCCCCCTATTTTACCTTTTAGGGTATTCATGCCCAAGGACGTAACCGTCGCCCTCTTCATGTCTCACAATTTCTCTATATTGAATCATTATCAATAGAGTTAGTTTTCCTAACCATGCTTCTCAATTTATAACATGTGTCAATTCATTATGTTCCTCGCCGTACAATACAAGACGAGTCCATGTCATAGTTTCATATGTGATAATCATATAATATCAGTTCAACATAGATATATATATATTGCGGCAAAACAATCAATTTTAATTCTATAAAAACCTCACAAAAGATGAGTAATAGAATCCCTACCTTTCAAGCTTATCAACAGTCTCTTAATCCTGGAATCAATTAACGTTAGCTCCATACTCCCTTGATCCTAAGGCGTGCATAAGGACAATTAAAACTAAAGCACAACATACAACTACATTCATAAATAAATCATGTGTAAACCTATCTTACTAGTATGCCATTAAAGCTTTTATATAAATCTCTTTTGAATACCACAGTAAACAATTTTTGTCTTAACACAATCTAAAATGTGAACAAGTAATCTATATGTTTTAGTCCCTAATAAGATTCATCAATCACTTAGGATAATATTGGAAAGGTTGCAAGACATTAAAGAATTAGGTGGTGAGCAAAGATGGGTTCTTGGTTCAGGTTAGCAGCTGGTATACCATAACAAACTGGCAGATTTACTAGTTTCCAATACAAAAATTGAATAATTCTTAGAAAATAAAATACAACTCCGATTTAGGTTTATGATAGCTCGTTAGAAAGCCTAGGATGCTACTTTTCAAATATGCAAACCAATTCATAAAATTCATTTTAATTTAATCTTAGAATTTCAAGAAATAACCACTGCCCATAGAGGTATTACAAAGTTTAACAATATAAATTTTCTGTCTAGGGCATATACACTTAGACTTCATACATATGCTCCAAAATAGCAACAAACATATACTTAGGTTTAAGAACACAAATTTGAATAATCCTTTAGTATAAAAGAAAATTTATAAATGAAAGACTAAATTTGTTCATAAGATTCTAACCTCGGATTATGGTTAGTTGGAAGCTTGAAATGGCTTCAAAACAGGTTCCTTTACTTCGGTATGACTGAAATTCTTGCTCAAATGGAGGTGATGGTGGCTGATTTTTATGGCTGCCTTGAAGAAGTTCTCTAAGTATTTTGCTTCAGCAAAGAAATGAGAAGAAGAGTGTGGGAACCGTGGAAGAGAAAGGAAGAAAAGATGAAGTCTTTGAAGAGAAGTGATGGAAACAATTATAGAGGAGACATGTTGAAGCATGTCACGGAGGAAATAAAGAAAATGAGGGTCAAGAGTAGTTGGAAAAGATATCCTTATGTCTCATCTAAAGACTTTAACACACATAATGCCAATATGACATTTTTGAGATTTATTAGAAGTTCTAAGGCTTTTTAGTAATCATACTAAATAAATATAGGAGAATTTTAGAAAACTTAAAAATAGATAAAAATAAATATTATAAAATAAATTTAAATGAAGCAATTTTTTTTATACATTAAAAATTAATTTAATTACCTCAATACCCGTTAGGAGAATAACGGGTGTCACAGCTCTACCCCCCTAAAAGAAATTTCGTCCTCGAAATTTCAATTCTAGTAATACTAGTAAAAATTATGATTCCACTATGATTCCAATTCTGAGTCTAAACCGTTAATGTTGTTTGTCCTCCAAATTTAAGTTATCGTATTTCCACTTATTTACTTGCATAATAAATCTTACTCCTAAATCCCTCAATGAGAGTATTTCTGACAAGTTTCAACTTATAACACCGTATAATAGTCTAAGAATCTGATCAGGCATACATATTGACCATACCATGATTCCAGTCCTTCATTGTCCATGGACTGTGATTTACAATCACATTTAAGGAGATTGCCAGAGAAATTTTATATACTTCATCTTTAGGTTCCTTTTCCTTTTTGAGTAAGGAAAAGTCAAATATATTTGATTTCATACCTCAACTAATAAACTAGAACATAATCATAAAACATATATCACAAACACTTTTATTCAAAACTATACATTAAACTTACTCATAGAGATATTAAACGGAATCTCAGAGTTGCAAACATACCCGACATATTTTTCATTAAACAGCTATCCTCATGACACAAACATTCAACCCAAATACTATACTCATATTTCATATGGAATATCCTCATAACTGACTCTGGTACTTCCACATAATATTAACAGAATATTACACATTACAAACATAATACGGATACGTTTCGAGAGTACAAGGCACTCCGTATACCAGCTATCCATATCATGCATGCTTATAGGATACAAAAACATCGATAAACAAAAGATCGGACCTTAAGAAGGATGCGTTTCGAGAGCATCAAGTACTCCGTATCCAGCCATCCCGGCATTAGGCTCAATGAATCTAAAAGATTGAACAACAACGTACCACAAGAAACACTAAATACAAGGCAAACGGTTATTCGTAACACACGAAATACGGACACACATGCCTACATGCCAAAGATAAAACAAAAAGATTACAGATGGAGATTCAAATCAATTGGCCGCTCCCGGCTTTCCCTTTCCCATTCAAGCTTGGATGTTGCAGTGTCGGATTCTGGATGTATGATTTGCATTTTATCTATCAATTCCTCAGCTGTTGAAGCAGTGACAAAGATTTGTCTCTCCGATTCTGTAGTGATGTTTTCTTCCACAGCGTAATCTAGAAATTTCAAAAGACCGTCATAAAAACCCTTTACGTTCAGCAGTCCCAAAGGTTTGGAATAAAAGCCCAACAATTGCCCACAAGCAACTATAAATATTTCCTCAAGAGTACCTAGACCACCAGGTAATGCTATAAAAGCATCGGAATTATAGATTATGTCTTTAAAATTTTTAGGGATACTCCTGACTCCTTCTCCCTTACCTATGGCTTCCTTACAAAGGTTTCCTTCAACTGGAATATGAGGCCAAATTCTTACATCAGTAGCGTCGCTAGACCTAGCTGCTAGTGCCATATTTACCATCATTTTTATACTACCACCCCCATAGATTATGTTAATCTTCTTGTGTGCTAGGACTTGCCCTAAGTGATTTGCAGCTTCTAAATAAGCTTTATCTTTTCCAAAGCTGGAACCACAAAAGACACAGACATTCTTTATTTTCTTCGTGGACTGGGAGGTAGACATATTTGGTTTATAGAAGTGGTTGCTTAATGTCTGCTCCACTTAGACTTCGGGTTCTACATGAGATTTTAAAGATGAGAAATATACAAAAAGGGCTAAAGAGATAGACGAGTAGGTAATGAAAAGGTAATCCAAAGATTTAAACAAAATCTTGTGCGGATAAGAAAGTAAGATAAGGTGATTGATAGTTTACAGAAAATCTGATTCACTTTTTGAAAAAGATTAGACTCTAATTGTATAACTTTTGACAATTGAGAACAATTCGACAGAAGACCCTCATGACACAACTGTAGACTTTTTGACAAATATACACCAAGTCTAGAAATTTAATATAAACGACAAATACTGTAGAACTTTTGAAATTTGAGACACAAATCTTGAAATATCTGGATAAGCTTTTCAAAATTCAAACATATTACTGTACCGTATGTAACGTGTCTGATAAGATAATATATTTTATTATATATATATTTAAGAAAATCATAAATTAAATAAGATATTAACACTTACTGTATCAATCTAATAATCACAATTATTTCAAACACAAAAGCAAATATTCTGAGTAAAAGAAAAACACAAACTGTTGAACATCAGCTAAAACTGCTTCAAATAAGTAAAGACTAAATAACCTTTATAGAGCGATGACTTATTCCCCATCCAATTTTCTTATGGCTTGACAAACAGGATCTAGAAATACCATATTCCTGAGGCGTTGTCTTTCTGTATAAAATTTAGGCCAGAGTTTAAAAATAGCTCCTTGAACATATCCACTAGGGTGACCGTGGAGAGGAGGATGGATGCTATCCAAGTTCTCCTTTGAAAGTCCATCCCTACAAAACCGTATTTTATCCTCTCTATTCGTAGACATATAACCAGGTGAAGTACATTTACCGTTACAATTTTGTCTTCCACATTTGTTACAAGCGACCACGATGGCACGAGCTCTTCTTTTCATTGCACTACGACTGGTACCTGTTCCTGGTAAACCGACATCTTGACTAAAGTCACTCGGACGGATTTTCCCCTCTATTAACATTCTCACATCACAAGGGATACCAAAACGCATAAGAATCCACAACCGAGTAATTCTAGCCTTGTATTTCTTTCTGAGAATCTTTTGGGAGAGTGATGGGAAATACTTTCTCAGGTGTTGGTACTTTGGGTCCATGATGAGATGAAAGAAGAGTAAATAGAAAGGAAAAATTAAGATAGTAAATTGCAGAATCCTAGAATTCCTTCTTCTTTTAGAGGAAAAGAAGAATTTCTAATGAAAAAGAAGAGGATTTGCGATTTAGAGAGAAAATAACAAATTAAGAGAGAAAAAGTGAACTCGGAGAAATAAGCTCCTATGTACAGTAAACGTATATGTAAACAATGATTAAACCACTGTATATGACACGTATAGAGATCTGTAACGCCCCTATATGGGGGTTAACAGTTTTTAATGAGATAAAATAAAAATAAATAATAAAAGTAAAACCTTAAAAATAAAATTTGCCAGGGACTTAAATGAAAACTCTCAACTCAAAAATAAAAATATAAACGATAAATAAACCACAGTTTTAATGTAGCACCTTAAATTTAATAATATAAACTGTTGTCATCATCATTTTAACCCTCAACACATTATAATACAGTCACAGAAAGTAACAATTGATGCTTACATTATCATGAAGAACATTCTTTACAATTGAGCAGTCCCAATGTAATATAGTTACATCGCTTCCTCAACTATATTTCTCGTAGCCACCTCACACTTAGTGAGTCCTGAAAAGATATAAACATAAGGGAATGAGCAACACTATGCTCAGTAGAGAAAGCCATTACTCACCTCTATCATTACCACATTAAAATCTGCATGGTTAGTAAGTTACATCATATTCCAGATTATGAGGTTTATTATGATCACATCTTATGGATACCGTAGTTAATCGTTACCAAGTGTCATAATTACACATTTATACAAATATTACCAATCATCATTGTTCCTAGGTATCCATGTTAAATTGAGTATCACTCAACTCATCGAAACCCAAGTGGGCGCACTTGATCACCCTATAAACATTCCAAGGGTGTTCCGGTGAGGGGACATCAAGCCCCGAGTCCTCACCAAGTCGATTCCTGTACAGTGTGTTCTGGGACTTTCAACCCAAGGAAGCGTCATCGCCTTCCCCCTACTTTACCTTTTAGGGTATTCATGCCCAAGGACGTAACCGTCGCCCTTTTCATGTCTCACAATTTCTCTATATTAAATCATTATTAATAGAGTTAATTTTCCTAACCATGCTTCTCAATTTATAACATGTGTCAATTCATTATGTTCCTCGCCGTACAATACAAGACGAGTCCATGTCATAGTTTCATATGTGATACACATATAATATCAGTTCAACATAGATATATATATATTGCGGCAAAACAATCAATTTTAATTCTATAAAAACCTCACAAAAGATGAGTAATAGAATCCCTACCTTTCAAGCTTATCAACAATCTTTTAATCCTGGAATCAGTTAACGTTAGCTCCATACTCCCTTGATCCTAAGGCGTGCATAAGGACAATTAAAACTAAAGCACAACATACAACTACATTCATAAATAAATCATGTGTAAACTTATCTTACTAGTATGCCATTAAAGCTTTTATATAAATCTCTTTTGAATACCACAGTAAACAATTTTTGTCTTAACACAATATAAAATGTGAACAAGTAATCTATATGTTTTAGTCCCTAATAAGATTCATCAATCACTTAGGATAATATTGGAAAGGTTGCAAGACATTAAAGAATTAGGTGGTGAGCAAAGATGGGTTCTTGGTTCAGGTTAGCAGCTGGTATACCATAACAAACTGGTAGATTTACTAGTTTCCAATACAAAAATTAAATAATTCTTAGAAAATAAAATACAACTCCGATTTAGGTTTATGATAGCTCGTTAGAAAGCCTAGGATGCTACTTTTCAAATATGCAAACCAATTCATAAAATTCATTTTAATTTAATCTTAGAATTTCAAGAAATAACCACTGCCCATAGAGGTATTACAAAGTTTAACAATATAAATTTTCTGTCTATGGCATATACACTTAGACTTCATACATATGCTCCAAAATAGCAACAAACATATACTTAGGTTTAAGAACGCAAATTTGAATAATCCTTTAGTATAAAAGAAAATTTATAAATGAAAGACTAAATTTGTTCATAAGATTCTAACCTCGGATTATGGTTAGTTGAAAGCTTGAAATGGCTTCAAAACAGGTTCCTTTACTTCGGTATGACTGAAATTCTTGCTCAAATGGAGGTGATGGTGGCTGATTTTTATGGCTGCCTTGAAGAAGTTCTCTAAGTATTTTGCTTCAGCAAAGAAATGAGAAGAAGAGTGTGGGAACCGTGGAAGAGAAAGGAAGAAAAGATGAAGTCTTTGAAGAGAAGTGATAGAAACAATTATAGAGGAGACATGTTGAAGCATGTCACGGAGGAAATAAAGAAAATGAGGGTCAAGAGTAGTTGGAAAAGATATCCTTATGTCTCATCTAAAGACTTTAACACACATAATGCCAATATGACATTTTTGAGATTTATTAGAAGTTCTAAGGCTTTTTAGTAATCATACTAAATAAATATAGGAGAATTTTAGAAAATTTAAAAATAGATAAAAATAAATATTATAAAATAAATTTAAATGAAGCAATTTTTTTTATACATTAAAAATTAATTTAATTACCTCAATACCCGTTAGGAGAATAACGGGTGTCACAGCTCTACCCCCCTTAAAGAATTTCGTCCTCGAAATTTCAATTCTAGCAATACTAGTAAAAATTATGATTCCACTATGATTCAATTTCGAGTCTAAACCGTTAATGTTGTTTGTCCTCCACTTATTTACTTGCATAATAAATCTTACTCCTAAATCCCTCAATGAGAGTATTTCTGACAAGTTTCAACTTGTAACACCGTATAATAGTCTAAGAATCTGATCAGGCATACATATTTACCATACCATGATTCCAGTCCTTCATTGTCCATGGACCGTGATTTACAATCACATTTAAGGAGATTGCCAGAGAAATTTTATATACTTCATCTTTAGGTTCCTTTTCCTTTTTGAGTAAGGAAAAATCAAATATATTTGATTTCATACCTCAACTAATAAACTAAAACATAATCATAAAACATATATCACAAACACTTCTATTCAAAACCATACATTAAACTTACTCATAGAGATATTAAACGGAATCTCAGAGTTGCAAACATACCCGGCATATTTTTCATTAAACAGCTATCCTCATGACACAAACATTCAACCCAAATACTATACTCATATTTCATATGGAATATCCCCATAACTGACTCTGGTACTTCCACATAATATTAACAGAATATTACACATTACAAACATGATACGGATACGTTTCGAGAGTACAAGGCACTCCGTATACCAGCTATCCATATCATGCATGCTTAGAGGATACAAAAACATCGATAAACAAAAGATCGGACCTTAAGAAGGATGCGTTTCGAGAGCATCAAGTACTCCGTATCCAGCCATCCCGGCATTAGGCTCAATGAATCTAAAAGATTGAACAACGACGTACCACAAGAAACACAGAATACAAGGCAAACGGTTATTCGTAACACACGAAATACGGACACACATGCCTACATGCCAAAGATAAAACAAAAAGATTACAGATGGAGATTCAAATCAATTGGCCGCTCCCGGCTTTCCCTTTCCCATTCAAGCTTGGATGTTGCAGTGTCGGATTCTGGATGTATGATTTGCATTTTATCTATCAATTCCTCAGCTGTTGAAGCAGTAACAAAGATTTGTCTCTCCGATTCTGTAGTGATGTTTTCTTCCACAGCGTAATCTAGAAATTTCAAAAGACCGTCATAAAAACCCTTTACGTTCAGCAGACCCAAAGGTTTGGAATAAAAGCCCAACAATTACCCACAAGCAACTATAAATATTTCCTCAAGAGTACCTAGACCACCAGGTAATGCTATAAAAGCATCAGAATTATAGATTATGTCTTTAAAATTTTTAGGGATACTCCTGACTCCTTCTCCCTTACCTATGGCTTCCTTACAAAGGTTTCCTTCAACTGGAATATGAGGCCAAATTCTTACATCAGTAGCGTCGCTAGACCTAGCTGCTAGTGCCATATTTACCATCATTTTTATACTACCACCCCCATAGATTATGTTAATCTTCTTGTGTGCTAGGACTTGCCCTAAGTGATTTGCAGCTTCTAAATAAGCTTTATCTTTTCCAAGGCTGGAACCACAAAAGACACAGACATTCTTTATTTTCTTCGTGGACTGGGAGGTAGACATATTTGGTTTATAGAAGTGGTTGCTTAATGTCTGCTCCACTTAGACTTCGGGTTCTACATGAGATTTTAAAGATGAGAAATATACAAAAAGGGCTAAAGAGATAGACGAGTAGGTAATGAAAAGGTAATCCAAAGATTTAAACAAAATCTTGTGCGGATAAGAAAGTAAGATAAGGTGATTGATAGTTTACAGAAAATCTGATTCACTTTTTGAAAAAGATTAGACTCTAATTGTATAACTTTTGACAATTGAGAACAATTTGACAAAAGACCCTCATGACACAACTGTAGACTTTTTGACAAATATACACCAAGTCTAGAAATTTAATATAAACGACAAATACTGTAGAACTTTTGAAATTTGAGACACAAATCTTGAAATATCTGGATAAGTTTTTCAAAATTCAAACATATTACTGTACCGTATGTGACGTGTCTGATAAGATAATATATTTTATTATATATATATTTAAGAAAATCATAAATTAAATAAGATATTAACACTTACTGTATCAATCTAATAATCACAATTATTTCAAACACAAAAGCAAATATTCTGAGTAAAAGAAAAACACAAACTGTTGAACATCAGCTAAAACTGCTTCAAATAAGCAAAGACTAAATAACCTTTATAGAGCGATGACTTATTCCCCATCCAGTTTTCTTATGGCTTGGCAAACAGGATCTAGAAATACCATATTCCTGAGGCGTTGTCTTTCTGTATAAAATTTAGGCCAGAGTTTAAAAATAGCTCCTTGAACATATCCACTAGGGTGACCGTGGAGAGGAGGATGGATGCTATCCAAGTTCTCCTTTGAAAGTCCATTCCTACAAAACCTTATTTTATCCTCTCTATTCGTAGACATATAACCAGGTGAAGTACATTTACCGTTACAATTTTGTCTTCCACATTTGTTACAAGTGACCACGATGGCACGAGCTCTTCTTTTCATTGCACTACGACTGGTACCTGTTCCTGGTAAACCGACATCTTGACTAAAGTCACTCGGACGGATTTTCCCCTCTATTAACATTCTCACATCACAAGGGATACCAAAACGCATAAGAATCCACAATCGAGTAATTCTAGCCTTGTATTTCTTTCTGAGAATCTTTTGGGAGAGTGATGGGAAATACTTTCTCAGGTGTTGGTATTTTGGGTCCATGATGAGATGAAAGAAGAGTAAATAGAAATGAAAAATTAAGATAATAAATTGCAGAATCCTAGAATTCCTTCTTCTTTTATAAAATTGAAAACCAATTTGTATAAATCTTAAACCCAATTCAAAGTCCACTATAGATAAAGTTAACTATAAACAACAAATCTAATTTAACGACAACAAGGATCTTCCTGAATGATATTTAAAATCATTTCATAACAACACAATCTTCCAGCAACTCAAATAATTTTGTTTTAATCAAAACCTTATTGAACAATACATACACCCATATGTTATTCATAATACTTAACATCTATCAATGGATTCATCATCATTGCTACCAAGGGTTTAGAATGTGACTAACCTTGAAATCAATACGATTTACGTCTTTCAACGTAGACCATATCAACGAACAAAGACACTTGATGTTACTACTTAAGAACATCTATAATCCCCATAATTCTACTCATACAATATATAATTTCCTCATATAACAAAACCTTAGGTAACCAAAAGATTCACTGATACACTTAAATACAATGTACGTAACGAAATATTCCAATTTTGAGATTCATGCATTCTAGACTTTACACAGTCTCAACAGACCAAAAGTCTAACATTTATCTCTCTCAAGATTCAATACCATGATTCCCAACTTATATCATATTCCTCAAATAAATAGAACTTTTAAGAAAAGTTATTGACACTTATGTGCTCCATCGAATCCACACATAATCATTACTTAGGTTTGAATCAATTACGAAAAATTTGGCATATCTATGTCAAACTTTAAAATCAATAAATCAAGCCTTATATTTCTTATTGTTTTTCACGAGACAAAAGGCTCTTAAATCCTCGTATCTATATGAATTTCTCATCGTTTATACGAATTAAATATGCTTATAGATCCAAATATTATACGAATCTCTCATAAGCATTCTACTTATAAACTCATTCAATATAATTATCATTCCCTCATAACTATTAATACTTTCCTTCTATATAATTATTGTACTCATATAACTATTAATATTTTCATTCTATGGCCTTTCCATGTTACATCCTTCTAGACAGTATAAATCAAAGTGAAGGTTCATTTTGATGATGACAATGAAAATTCAGCTTCAAAACCATCTCAAAAATATATTTTTTTAAAGTGGTGCTACACTCCCTAGGTTAACCGAACCTAGGCTCTGATACCAAAAATTCTGTAACGCCCCTATATGGGGGTTAACAGTTTTTAATGAGATAAAATAAAAATAAATAATAAAAGTAAAACCTTAAAAATAAAATTTGCCCGGGACTTAAATGAAAACTCTCAACTCAAAAATAAAAATATAAACGATAAATAAACCACAGTTTTAATGTAGCACCTTAAATTTAATAATATAAACTGTTGTCATCATCATTTTAACCCTCAACACATTATAATACAGTCACAGAAAGTAACAATTGATGCTTACATTATCATGAAGAACATTCTTTACAATTGAGCAGTCCCAATGTAATATAGTTACATCGCTTCCTCAACTATATTTCTCGTAGCCACCTCACACTTAGTGAGTCCTGAAAAGATATAAACATAAGGGAATGAGCAACACTATGCTCAGTAGAGAAAGCCATTACTCACCTCTATCATTACCACATTAAAATCTGCATGGTTAGTAAGTTACATCATATTCCAGATTATGAGGTTTATTATGATCACATCTTATGGATACCGTAGTTAATCGTTACCAAGTGTCATAATTACACATTTATACAAATATTACCAATCATCATTGTTCCTAGGTATCCATGTTAAATTGAGTATCACTCAACTCATCGAAACCCAAGTGGGCGCACTTGATCACCCTATAAACATTCCAAGGGTGTTCCGGTGAGGGGACATCAAGCCCCGAGTCCTCACCAAGTCGATTCCTGTACAGTGTGTTCTGGGACTTTCAACCCAAGGAAGCGTCATCGCCTTCCCCCTACTTTACCTTTTAGGGTATTCATGCCCAAGGACGTAACCGTCGCCCTTTTCATGTCTCACAATTTCTCTATATTAAATCATTATTAATAGAGTTAATTTTCCTAACCATGCTTCTCAATTTATAACATGTGTCAATTCATTATGTTCCTCGCCGTACAATACAAGACGAGTCCATGTCATAGTTTCATATGTGATACACATATAATATCAGTTCAACATAGATATATATATATTGCGGCAAAACAATCAATTTTAATTCTATAAAAACCTCACAAAAGATGAGTAATAGAATCCCTACCTTTCAAGCTTATCAACAATCTTTTAATCCTGGAATCAGTTAACGTTAGCTCCATACTCCCTTGATCCTAAGGCGTGCATAAGGACAATTAAAACTAAAGCACAACATACAACTACATTCATAAATAAATCATGTGTAAACTTATCTTACTAGTATGCCATTAAAGCTTTTATATAAATCTCTTTTGAATACCACAGTAAACAATTTTTGTCTTAACACAATATAAAATGTGAACAAGTAATCTATATGTTTTAGTCCCTAATAAGATTCATCAATCACTTAGGATAATATTGGAAAGGTTGCAAGACATTAAAGAATTAGGTGGTGAGCAAAGATGGGTTCTTGGTTCAGGTTAGCAGCTGGTATACCATAACAAACTGGTAGATTTACTAGTTTCCAATACAAAAATTAAATAATTCTTAGAAAATAAAATACAACTCCGATTTAGGTTTATGATAGCTCGTTAGAAAGCCTAGGATGCTACTTTTCAAATATGCAAACCAATTCATAAAATTCATTTTAATTTAATCTTAGAATTTCAAGAAATAACCACTGCCCATAGAGGTATTACAAAGTTTAACAATATAAATTTTCTGTCTATGGCATATACACTTAGACTTCATACATATGCTCCAAAATAGCAACAAACATATACTTAGGTTTAAGAACGCAAATTTGAATAATCCTTTAGTATAAAAGAAAATTTATAAATGAAAGACTAAATTTGTTCATAAGATTCTAACCTCGGATTATGGTTAGTTGAAAGCTTGAAATGGCTTCAAAACAGGTTCCTTTACTTCGGTATGACTGAAATTCTTGCTCAAATGGAGGTGATGGTGGCTGATTTTTATGGCTGCCTTGAAGAAGTTCTCTAAGTATTTTGCTTCAGCAAAGAAATGAGAAGAAGAGTGTGGGAACCGTGGAAGAGAAAGGAAGAAAAGATGAAGTCTTTGAAGAGAAGTGATAGAAACAATTATAGAGGAGACATGTTGAAGCATGTCACGGAGGAAATAAAGAAAATGAGGGTCAAGAGTAGTTGGAAAAGATATCCTTATGTCTCATCTAAAGACTTTAACACACATAATGCCAATATGACATTTTTGAGATTTATTAGAAGTTCTAAGGCTTTTTAGTAATCATACTAAATAAATATAGGAGAATTTTAGAAAATTTAAAAATAGATAAAAATAAATATTATAAAATAAATTTAAATGAAGCAATTTTTTTTATACACTAAAAATTAATTTAATTACCTCAATACCCGTTAGGAGAATAACGGGTGTCACATTTAAGATTTGAACTAGGCCCAAATGTTCTTAGTTGAAAATGGTCAGGTTGTTTCGGCCTTAACACATTTAGAACGAGTTAAATAACAAACATAAAATTGAAAACCAATTCGTATGAATCTTAAACCCAATTCAAAGCCCACTATAGATAAAGTTAACTATAAACAACAAATCTAATTTAACGACAACAAGGATCTTCCTGAATGATATTTAAAATCATTTCATAACAACATAATCCTCCAGCAACTCAAATAATTTTGTTTTAATCAAAACCTTATTGAACAATACATACACCCATATGTTATTCCTAATACTCAACATCTATCAATGGATTCATCATCATTACTACCAAGGGTTTAGAATGTGACTAACCTTGAAATCAATACGATTTACGTCTTCCAACGTAGACCATATCAATGAACAAAGACACTAGATGTTACTACTTAAGAACATCTACAATCCCCACAATTCTACTCATACAATATATAATTTCCTCATATAACAAAACCTTAGGTAACCAAAAGATTCACTGATACACTTAAATACAATGTACGTAACGAAATATTCCAATTTTGAGATTCATGCATTCTAGACTTTACACAGTCTCAACAGACCAAAAGTCTAACATTTATCTCTCTCAAGATTCAATACCATGATTCCCAACTTATATCATATTCCTCAAATAAATAGAACTTTCAAGAAAAGTTATTGACACTTATGTGCTCCATCGAATCCACACATAATCATTACTTAGGTTTGAATCAATTACGAAAAATTTGGCATATCTATGTCAAACTTTAAAATCAATAAATCAAGCCTTATATTTCTCATTGTTTTTCACGAGACAAAAGGCTTTTAAATCCTCTTATCTATACGAATTTCTCATCGTTTATACGAATTATATATGCTTATAGATCCAAATATTATACGAATCTCTCATAAGCATTCTACTTATAAACTCATTCCATATAATTATCATTCCCTCATAACTATTAATACTTTCCTTCTATATAATTATTGTACTCATATAACTATTAATATTTTCATTCTATGGCCTTTCCATGTTACATCCTTCTAGACTGTATAAATCAATGTGAAGGTTCATTTTGATGATGACAATGAAAATTCAGCTTCAAAACCATCTCAAAAATATATTTTTTTAAAGTGGTGCTACACTCCCTAGGTTAACCGAACCTAGGCTCTGATACCAAAAATTCTGTAACGCCCCTATATGGGGGTTAACAGTTTTTAATGAGATAAAATAAAAATAAATAATAAAAGTAAAACCTTAAAAATAAAATTTGCCCGGGACTTAAATGAAAACTCTCAACTCAAAAATAAAAATATAAACGATAAATAAACCACAGTTTTAATGTAGCACCTTTAATTTAATAATATAAACTGTTGTCATCATCATTTTAACCCTCAACACATTATAATACAGTCACAGAAAGTAACAATTGATGCTTACATTATCATGAAGAACATTCTCAACGATTGAAGCAGTCCCAATGTAATATAGCTACATCACTTCATCAACTATATTTCTCGTAGCCACCTCACACTTAGTGAGTCCTGAAAAGATATAAACATAAGGGAATGAGCAACACTATGCTCAGTAGAGAAAGCCATTACTCACCTTTAGGTTTTTATCATTACCACATTAAAATCTGCATGGTTAGTAAGTCACATCATATTCCAGATTATGAGGTTTATTATGATCACATCTTATGGATACCGTAGTTAATCATTACCAAGTGTCATAATTACACATTTATACAAATATTACCAATCATCATTGTTCCTAGGTATCCATGTTAAATTGAGTATCACTCAACTCATCGAAACCCAAATGGGCGCACTTGATCACCCTATAAACATTCCAAGGGTGTTCCGGTGAGGAGACATCAAGCCCCGAGTCCTCACCAAATCGATTCCTGTACAGTGTGTTCTGGGACTTTCAACCCAAGGAAGCGTCATCGCCTTCCCCCTATTTTACCTTTTAGGGTATTCATGCCCAAGGACGTAACCGTCGCCCTCTTCATGTCTCACAATTTCTCTATATTGAATCATTATCAATAGAGTTAGTTTTCCTAACCATGCTTCTCAATTTATAACATGTGTCAATTCATTATGTTCCTCGCCGTACAATACAAGACGAGTCCATGTCATAGTTTCATATGTGATAATCATATAATATCAGTTCAACATAGATATATATATATTGCGGCAAAACAATCAATTTTAATTCTATAAAAACCTCACAAAAGATGAGTAATAGAATCCCTACCTTTCAAGCTTATCAACAGTCTCTTAATCCTGGAATCAATTAACGTTAGCTCCATACTCCCTTGATCCTAAGGCGTGCATAAGGACAATTAAAACTAAAGCACAACATACAACTACATTCATAAATAAATCATGTGTAAACCTATCTTACTAGTATGCCATTAAAGCTTTTATATAAATCTCTTTTGAATACCACAGTAAACAATTTTTGTCTTAACACAATCTAAAATGTGAACAAGTAATCTATATGTTTTAGTCCCTAATAAGATTCATCAATCACTTAGGATAATATTGGAAAGGTTGCAAGACATTAAAGAATTAGGTGGTGAGCAAAGATGGGTTCTTGGTTCAGGTTAGCAGCTGGTATACCATAACAAACTGGCAGATTTACTAGTTTCCAATACAAAAATTGAATAATTCTTAGAAAATAAAATACAACTCCGATTTAGGTTTATGATAGCTCGTTAGAAAGCCTAGGATGCTACTTTTCAAATATGCAAACCAATTCATAAAATTCATTTTAATTTAATCTTAGAATTTCAAGAAATAACCACTGCCCATAGAGGTATTACAAAGTTTAACAATATAAATTTTCTGTCTAGGGCATATACACTTAGACTTCATACATATGCTCCAAAATAGCAACAAACATATACTTAGGTTTAAGAACGCAAATTTGAATAATCCTTTAGTATAAAAGAAAATTTATAAATGAAAGACTAAATTTGTTCATAAGATTCTAACCTCGGATTATGGTTAGTTGGAAGCTTGAAATGGCTTCAAAACAGGTTCCTTTACTTCGGTATGACTGAAATTCTTGCTCAAATGGAGGTGATGGTGGCTGATTTTTATGGCTGCCTTGAAGAAGTTCTCTAAGTATTTTGCTTCAGCAAAGAAATGAGAAGAAGAGTGTGGGAACCGTGGAAGAGAAAGGAAGAAAAGATGAAGTCTTTGAAGAGAAGTGATGGAAACAATTATAGAGGAGACATGTTGAAGCATGTCACGGAGGAAATAAAGAAAATGAGGGTCAAGAGTAGTTGGAAAAGATATCCTTATGTCTCATCTAAAGACTTTAACACACATAATGCCAATATGACATTTTTGAGATTTATTAGAAGTTCTAAGGCTTTTTAGTAATCATACTAAATAAATATAGGAGAATTTTAGAAAACTTAAAAATAGATAAAAATAAATATTATAAAATAAATTTAAATGAAGCAATTTTTTTTATACATTAAAAATTAATTTAATTACCTCAATACCCGTTAGGAGAATAACGGGTGTCACATTTCCTATCTTATGCATCATACTGCCCTTTTAAACTTAATAATCATAGTTTGGTAGTAGTGTTTCTTGAATCTTAATCTTGTGTAAATAGTAGTAGATAGAATGTATGTATGTATAGTCATAAACTGTTATAAATCTATATAGGCTATTTTGATGAGTAATTTAAATTACTAGTTTAAACTGTAAATAGTATAAACTTTTTATATGATACAGTAAAAATTACAATATAAAACTTTTATATGTTACAATTTTTAAACATAAATTGATGGTTTAAACTATCCTCTCAAATATTTTAATAGTCTAACAATTACTAGCTAAATAAAAATTAATTTAACAATATATAAAAGGGTAAGCACGTTGCCCTCACACCATAGAACAAACAGATGGACAGTTAGGGTCCACTCAGAATCTACGGTGGGGAGATGCAAAGGACAAGTCAAAATTGGTCACAGGACACTTGTTGCTATAATATTGAACAACTTATTAGTACCTCATATCCACATTCAGACGGTCGATATAAAATATTTCTAGCATCAATGGCTATATTAAATATTTGTTTATTCACATGTTATTATGTCTTAAGTATGTCTGTCATTAAAATATTTAATTCTGATTTTATAAGTACAGGGCCGCCCCCCTAGGCCCTAATAATTGCTTGGTAATTAACGATGTTACTGTCTTTGAGCTCAAAATAATGCTCACTCTAATTATTACATGCAATTTTATGCTTTAGCCTGTCACCCAATTAAAAAGTAAAATTAGTATTTAATCAAGCTATTATTAATTAGAGTGTGTAGAATTGAAATGTTCATCGCTCAATAAACCGTTGCTATACATCAAACATGTAACTAATGTATGGGCTAGTTTTCTATCTAGGATGCTTTCATTTGAAGGGGCAATTTCTTCTATGGGAATCGAAAAATAACTTATTGGTAGGATTTAGTCTTTCGGTTGTGATAAAATCCAAACCGTTAGAATGTGTCTTACCAGCATGTGTCTCCATCGGAGAAGGACCCTTCTTAAAGAGTTATATAGTGTATGACAAAATTAATTCTAATCAAAATTTTTGATTGCAACAGTGTAAAATTATCACATGTTACAATGATCAAAACAAGCAAGTTACAATGTAAATCTCTTATATACTATAATTTTCAATTTAAAAGTTTCATTTCTAACCACATTTCTCAAACACTTCAGTTTTCTTTCTCTCTATTAGCTAACGAATGAGCTAGGTTTTCCTTCTCCCCTTGGCAGAGAGAGCTAGGTTTAAATTTATTAGCATGTTTATTTCACCGGATCACTAGAGCTAGATTATTCAAATGTAATTTTCACCTAACCAAGGATTAGAAGAAGCTAGGATGGCATAGATGTCAAAGTCTACCTATTTATAGATTAGCCATGCATCGGTGTTAGGTATTTAAAACGAGAAATTATTGAATAGTGACGGCTTAGGAAAAAAAAAAGGGGGGGGGGGGGGGGCCTCAAATTGTGTATCTCTGGAGCTCTCTATAAAGTTGCATCAAATTAAGTCCTGATGAACATGAGTATTTATAATTATGATGACAACGTCATATTGATAATAATTGGTTTGATTGGTTAATTCACGTTATAAATACGAACACAGAATGAAAATGAACAACGTCGACATTGACCTGGGAAAACTACTCTCTCACGTATATATAGATATATATATATATATATCTATATATAGATTATATATTCTTTTTGAGTTCAATAATACTGGAAACAGACTTGCATAATTGAATGGTGCGTGTAGGGTGGGACATAAATATAACACGGTACGATAAGCGTTGTCCCAAAACAAGACGTTCCACCTAAATTTTGTGATATTAAAGTCAAAACCCCCACTCATAATCATCGTGTGAAACAATACAAAGTGTTACGTCACAAGAAAATTTGATATAAACTAACTTTTCATGCTCTTTGAAAGCTTCCCGCTTCGTCTCTTTAAAATAGGTAAAAATTGTTTTATTTTGAGAAGTAAGAATTTTTGTAAAATGATTGTTGAGGGTGAGTTTGGTGTCACCGTCAAGGAAATAAACTTTGGTAGTCGGCTAATAAGCTCGACAGAATTCCAGCAAACTTGCTATCGGCCCTTGATGCATCATGCTACTTTTCGAAGTGCCTCTCAGGCATCCAAGGATACGTCCCAAGAAGGCTGCCACCTCGGAATATACAGTAGCTTGGGTCGGACCAATCTTACTCACAAGCAGGCTGCTACTCGACATTATAGGCCAATACAAGGTAGATAACTTGCCGTCCGATGGAGTCCAATCCGTTGGACGAGGGGCGTGATACTTGTCACCTACTACCTGACACGTCTTGATGTGACACTCGAGTAGTGGGTGAAACCCGTCTTACACCCGATCAAAGTGGTGACCTATAAATATGATGCATTTATAGCATTCTGGAGAGAGACTTCTTCTTCACACCTAACTAGCTGCCGATCTCTGCCGAGCAAACCCTGCTTTGAGCATTGGAGAGCCCTTGTCTGTTAATCTACTCTTCTATTTTCTCCGAAGCATCCCTCCTCTTGCAGGTGTGTTCGCTCGGGCAGAGGCGAATCCAAGGAGAGGTCAGACCGTGCGCAGCCGCACGTGGTGTTGGTCTGACGCCGGATCACAGTAAGCATCAACAATGATATTTAGAGTGTTTTAAAAATTTATGCCTAAAACACATGTAAAAACATTTTCAAGAACAATACCAAACGATTCGTTTGTTTTTGTTTTTATGTTTTCATTTTTTTTGTTTTATTTTAATTGTGGTGTTTTTGTGATAAGCACGTACTGTTGGAAAGCACTTGAAATTGATAAACATTTCAATTGCAACTAAGTGTATTTTGGATCTGCGATGCAGAATGGCAGGACAATTGTGGAGGGCAGGTCACAGTGGAAACAATATTAGTTTTTTAAGGACTCATCTATAATTAGTCTGCAATGTGTCCAGATAAAAAAAATTCGGTAAACTAATTTTGACATTCATTATATGTATAAAGAAAAGCCTCCAATGTTAAAGAAAATTATGGACTTGTATTATAATTTGCTGTCCCAAATATAATATTGATAATAATTGATATCGAACAATTCTAAATTATTTTTTAAAAAAAACATAAAGCTATTATTTGTTCACACATTTGATTGTTTTAATTTGTTTTTAAAATATGACGTAGGAGAATCTAGCTTTATTAATTGTTTTCATATTTTAGTTTAGTTTTGTTATTAGGTTATTTATTCAGTGTGTTGTTTATTTAAGTGATAGTTTGTTTTTGTTTTGTTGGAAAATTATAAATACTCTTATTACCTAATTGTAAGGAGACTTAAAATATTAAATATTGAATACAAGCTAAAGTGTTTTCTCCCTGGTTAATCTCGTTCTTGACAGGCTTCTCTTATATGGATTTTGAGATCTTTTGTCCGCGTTAAGATAGTGATCCACTCCATCAAAATATGTGTGTATATGATTGGAATAGACAGAAAGCAGCTGGCCATTTGGAATTTTCTACAAGATGCATTTCCTTTTGGCTGAAGATTTAAAGGGTGCTTATTTCTTGAGCTTGCAGCATTCGAATAAATTTACTCTTTGTCTTCCGATCAATCAAGCATAATGTTTGACATGATTTTTGTTTTGTCTTGTTCTCTCTCTATAGTTTAAACAATTTCCCACACATGACAAGAAATTATATTATGGTTTTGCTCATGTTTCATGCATATTTGTTATGCAACCGACAACCCTATACCTTCAAAAAAAGAGAGAGAGAGAGAGAATGAGGAAAAACCAATATAGCGTTTATTGTAGGATGAAAAAGAATTTCCTGTTTAATCAGTGTACTTAGGCTAATTGCTGCATAATCTAAAATTAAAGGCTACTTTAGGTTCAGAATTAAAATCGTTAGTTAAAACTATTTTTATTGTAGTATGTGAAAATTTTACACTAATTTTTTTATTATTACTGTAATATATATCAATTTTATATTATTTATAATTAAAAAAATATTAAAAACACCAACAGGCCATACTCTTTTGAGTTTTTAACATGACGTAAGCAGTGCAAACGTGGCGGTGAGCAATATGCCTGTAAGACAATAAAGTGAAATAGCTAAAATATGTAATAAATAAAGTGCTTTTTAAGTCAATACACAAACTTCTTTTTTTTTTTTTCTTCAATATAATGTATAACTTGTGGACTTAAATATATACGTGTATGATATAGAAATTTTATCATATAATAAATAACATTTGTATTAGTGCAACTTTGGCCACGCCCAGTCGAATAGAGCTGGCCATTTACCTAACCGTACTATTTTTGTGTATTGTCGTTTTCTTTCTTTTTCTTTTTCTTTTTCCCTACTGTTTTTTTTTTTTTTGCCTGGATCTGGGAAATTGGCTGGATCCTTCAGGTTATAACCAGATTCAATGGCTCGTGTCAAGGCAAGGACAGGAAAATAAATAAATAAATATATCAGTGGTTGGGGATTGAAAATTTATGAACATGCACCATCTTAAGATGCCACCGACTGGGCTCGCTTTTTTTTTTTTAATCTTAGGAAAAGAGTCGCACCTCTTATTATTGTCCTTTTTGTTTGGTCATGATGTTGGAACGTACAAAAGAATAAAAGAAACGTCTAGTCCTCTGCAATGTATCGTGGCCAAGCCTAAAAAGAAAGGCGAACAAAAGATTTATCAAGTGGAAAATAGGAAATTAAAGGGGAAATAAATCTAGAGACTTGTGCATGCCAATTGCCCATGGCAATGCCATGAACACTAGGGATGGACATAGGACATGAAGCCTCTAATGGTGACCAGATCAGCTCCCAGAATGGAGAAAATGCTTTTATTTGTGGGCCCACAAAGATGGGTCAGTGAAAAAAAAAGATTTTATCCCCACATTGCCATTGCCACACAGCTCAGGCTCACAGGACAAAAATAAATTGCTTGCTGGAGAACACAGTGGAAAGCAGGCAAACCTGCATCGATTAAGAGCTTCTTTTTTTGGAGTCGAGAGCAGCTGAACAACTCTGAGTGAGACAGTCTATTCTTACAAGGGGCAAACAATGAGGTTGTGCTTTTACCAAAAAAAGAAAAAAAAAAGAAAAAGAAAAAAGCACCAGGGCTGTGCTTAATAAGAGGGACAAGTTATAGTCATTACTAATTTAGCAATCTTATTTAATCTTATGAGATTATAACTTTATTATTTACAAAACTATGAGCCCCAGTCTAGTGTATAGCATACATACTAGACTGAGACCAACAGTTTTATAAGTAGCAGATCATAAACTTATAGGAATGAAAATGATTTTTCTTACTAATACTATGGGAGTTGATATTTGTGTTTCATCTTGAGGTACTTAGTTGTCCATCTACAAAGGCAGTACGACGTGTTGCATTACATTTGGTATATAGATTTAGTTGTTTTGAACCTATACGCGGATTTGAATGGACGTTTTTATGTACAAAAAAATAAATAGTTCAAATGATGAGGATGGTTTTTTTTTTTTTTTTGAAAATGATAATAGCATTCCAAATTAGAAAGTTACAAAAACAATTAGACTCGAAAGACCGAAATGCATTTAGTGACTTAACTCCGACAACGGACCAGGTCCACTAATGGGTTTAATTGAAAACAATCAAGGGATAAATCATGTACTAAGTTCCATCATGAGAAATTTGAAAAGATACATCACTAATTGAACATACAAAAAGCTCTTTCACACACACCATTATAGGTGGTTGATAACTCCGATTGAGTAAGATTGAGAGACTAAAGACACTAAGGCCTAACACCACATTCGACGGTGGGAAAATTACCAAAGTTATTACAACAATAAAACAAGACAAAAACACAACCAGCGATAAAAACAACACCCTTATTTGACCCTGGCAAAAACTAAACAAAAGGGCACAAAACCAAATAATAATAACAAATTTTCTGGTGACTATCTGACGATCTCAAAAGAGTAAGAAGATCCTAGCAGCACCTGTGATTAGATGAGGAAAACAAGAATAGCCTAACCAACAGCAAATGAAAGCCCTCTGTCGTTGTCCTCCACTATCTGCCACCAACGACTTGAGAGAGTGCCCCTTTAAGCAACCACCATCCAAAGGACATTGAAACCCTCCGATGTTGGAGTTCTTCTAGCCCCCATTCACCTCCAGTCCATAGGCAGAAGACCACCTAAACCGCCCTTCCAACCTAATATGACCATTGCGTCGCCTAGCCCCACCTGACTAGGAGATGCCAACACAAGCAAACGCCCTAAATTGGCCACCTAACATACACCAAAGCCCATGTCCTCAAGCCCAATCGTCCCCCTCTACACCTAGCACCGTCCGCATAATCCCTTGAGAAAATATTATTGCATTGATCAGAGACCCTTCCATGGGGCTGGAAGTTCGGAGACCAGCCTAAGGCCAGCACCAGACTCTAGCACTTTAATGCCTTTCACATATGTGGCGCACTAGAGTAAACATAAAAGGAAAGAAACCCTAGCAGAGCAAGGTAAGAGAAGAGTTGCTCAATATTTTTACGATAATGATGGTTTAAAACTAGCTAAAATGTTAGTTTTAATAACTTGACTTCATTAAATTCTAACCTTTTTGGACTTTTTTTTTATAGTGAAAACATTTCTCATTAACAGAGTTTTTCAAATACTAATTCTCTGATATAATATTTTATTTTCATTTAAGACCTTTACATTTTAAATACGAATTCAAAACTGCTGTTAAAACCACATAAGTTTAAAACTAACGGTTTAAACTGTAAAGTTCAAAAACCACACCATTCCAAATCTGTTGCGAATTTTTGAGTTAGAGTCGAACTCAAATGCCCCAAAAAGGGAAAACCACTAGGGTTTCCCATTAGTTGCTATTTTTCTCCTCCTTTTGTTATAAATAGACACAATGTGGCTAGGGTTGTGTGTGTGAAAATTGTGAGAGGCATAATTTTGTGAGAGGCAAAATTCTTGAGAGCTTCATCCTTGAGAGAGAAAAATTCCCATTGGGTGTTAGATAGAAGAGAGTTTTGGTAAGCACAGTTTGTGAGTGTGTGAGAAACTGCTCTTGTAATCTGTAATCTCCTTTATCATAGTGGAATCTGCAAGCGGCAGAAACAGGACGTAGTCTCAATTTTGGACAAACCTGTATAAAAATTTGGTGTCTCTTTTTCTTCTTTTCTCCTATTTATTTTCTGCAATTGTTCGTTCTTGCGATCCCTGGAATTAGGAGTCGCCTAATTCCCCAACAAAATCCATGTACCAAATGGATGTTTGTGGAGATTAATAGATGATAGGGATATGAAAAAGAGAGAGGATATTATCACTTTAGTACCTAGTGTTATAGAGAAACATTACATTGTATCCTACCGTTTACAAAATATTAAAATAGTACTTTGTAGTGTTCATAAATATTATTTCGACATTCCGAGTTTGTTTTTTAACGTGAAATTTTCTTTTTACCCTCTTATTGATTAATCCCAAGTTAATTTTTGTAAAACTTTAATAGAAAATCACAAAAAAAAATTAAACAAAATTTATCAAAGAAAAGCATTGATTTGGACTTATTTTTTTGGCACCATTTTATTTATTTTCTATTATAGTTTTTACAAAATAATTTGGGGTTCGTTAATAAAAGGGTAAATTAGAAATTTTACATTACAAAACACAAACTAAGGGTTCCAAAATGATATTTTCAAAAATTGCAGAGTACTATTTTGATATATTTCAAACAATAAAGTACCAATGTGATATTTGTTAGACATGTATGCCGTAAGGAGTAAAAATGTAATAAATTTTTGGAGATATTTTTATCAATAAAGAATTTATTCATTATTTATATATACCAAATCTTGTCCTCTTTACGTTCATATTTGTTATGTTAAGCAAACAATAGTCTAAGACTGTCGGTCTAAACCTTGAGAATTGGACATATGGTGGACAGATTATACGGAAGACACGATTCTTAAGATGATGGTCTAAAATATAAGATCCGCAATTGAGGGAATAAAGTTGGGCGCTTTATTCAACAAAGATTGTTATATTATCTATATCCCAATTGGGAGATGGTTTGTCTTGACCATCGGAGGTGGACTCCATGAATAGAAACATTGGCATGTTGTCATAGGTGACAATGTGTTGGATCGGGATATAAAGTGAATTGATTTGGATTAATAATTTTGTTTTGGCAAATTGATTCACTTTAGACAATCATTTGTGTTGTATCTTAATCCTGAGATGAATAGTGGACCTGTTGTCTTGACTTATGTCTTTTGATGTACAAAAGAGTGACACCCACATCTTAATAGTAGTATGCATGCAGGTACGTTGGAGGCATGACTCTTGATGGCGTAGACTTGTTATTCATAGATATAAAATCCATAGCTCCTATTTAGGAGTAATGATATCTTCTTATATGCGTTGTCCCATAATTGAAAAACTAGAGCGCTCAACCATTTGAATACATAGGTGTAACCAAATGGTATACTATCTTTGGATAGTCAGTTTTCTGATGGTGAGATGATGGAACGTAAGATAAAAATAATCAGGAAGGTAAGACAGAACTTGTCCTTAAGCCGATTATAGATTATCATATGGGGATACGATACACTATGATATGTCATGGAAACTTAGCTATACGAGCTTCGTAATTCTATATAGTTCGAGAGTGCAGCTCTAAGCTTTTAGTGGAGTAGCGTTTGAGTTGATAATTATGAAATGTATATCTGGGATATTGGGTTTCATAATTATCGGGAGCTTGAACCATATGAGTCCATTTGGTCCCCTTTGCTAGCTCACAACATCCTGTAACGACATGACGTGCTTTTCTAATAATTAGTGACTTATGTCGGATTTATCAGATTGGTTAAATTTGGAAGAATTAAATAATTCATGTCTGTTTATCGGTTGAATTAATTTTGTAATAAAATTAATTCATGATAAACTTGTTGAATTATTAGGATCGGATAATTCTTGTTTGTTTATCGGTTGATTTAATTTTGGATAAATTAGATCAAGAAAAACTTGTAGAATTATTGGGAATTAATTTATTTTCTTAGAGATTATCTAGATAAAGTTGTTTTGATCAGATAACTTCTCTATTGGGTTATTTGAATTAAAACTAAGACTTTATCCTTTAGAATCTTGGGTGGAAAATAAAAGATTCGTGGAGATTTTTTATTCGGCAATTCGGCTTGCCGATATACGTGTTCGACCTGCCGATCTGCGAAGGATAAGATCACGTGGATTTTATCAGATATTGATCCAAATTTGATTCTGATCCGAGTTTTGAGACTTAATCTGATAAGGACTGACCCTAGGACCAATTTTTATAAATAGGGAGTGATTCTCACAAGTTACTTAGATCAATTGAGAGATTAAGAGTGATACTCTGCTATTGAGAATCTGTAAACTCCCTGAGAGCTTTTGTTCACAAATCACGAACACTTGCTTTGGGTTCTCTCGATTGGTTGGAAGGAGAATCACCGGTGAAAAAGCTGTACGTGTGAGCCCACACTCACTCTGGTCGTGGATAGAGAATAGCAAAGAAGACCAGTTGATTAAGGCTCTTCTGGAATGTTACTTCTCTTCACGGGTTGCGAAGGTTCTTCGACACACAAATGTTAGTAAGATCTGGTTAATTTATACATATAGCATGTCAAACTTGTGTTTTAAAAATTACTCTGATATAAAATTTTTAAAATTCCGCTGCACACCGTTTTTCCAACAATATTTTCTTAAAACAAAATGTATCAAAATGATACATACCCCACCCAAAATTAACAAAAAAAAAAAGGGAGCAAAACTGCATAATCAAACCAATCCGGTTCCACTTCATAACCTCTTTTCAACTGTTTGAGACTGGTCTAGACCATTCAAAATTATACATATATATTTTATTTTTATAATATATGTATATGTATCTACATGTCAAAAATGTATCTTATTATCTTATGTTTTCAACTTTTAAACTTTAAATAACTTAAAAGGACCAACAAAAAAAAGTCACTTGAAACTCCAACAAAAATCAAAGTCATAATTAAAATCAATTAAATGGTTTTAATTGTTGTTTAAATTAGACCAAACCGCTCCATAATGATCCGGTCTTATCTTCTTGTACACATGGTCTAGTCTAGTCTGACCCCTTACATAAGTGGTCCAATTTGGTTTGTATTTTTCCAAATCATCAAAATGGTATAATCTAAAAAACCTAATGAGTTGACACTGGATTGGACCTTGCACATCTCCAATGGAACAAACTGTAAAGATGTTTGGAAACAATGCTAACTACAAAAGTTTATTATTTAATGACTGTTACGTTCCTTTCAACCACATGAGTGCTAAAAAATTAATTATTAAAGGGAAGAAATTAATTATTAAGTCTAAGATACTCTCACAATCTTTCATTACATGTAATAACAAAAAGTTTAATAAAGAAACATTAACTATTAGAAAAGGGTGAGAGAAACGGAAGAAGGAAGCAGATAGTCACATGTTGCTCCTTCCACACCTCAGTCCTATAAGTTAAGAGCCAATGAGGATGATTCATTGACCCAAAAATAGAGGTGTTGCTTGGACAGCCTGGCTCAGCCTTAAATAGTGCAGGATGAGGCTCAACATGGCCCTAAATTGTTTGCGGAAAAAATTACAATACGTATCCCAATTATTGTTATGAAATTAAAATCTAACACAATATTTAAAATATCTTTAAAATGTCCTTAATGATATAGTAATTATCTTAATGATAGTACATATTATACTATATAATTATATATAAATAATTTTAATGATATCATCATGAGACATTTGTAGAATTATTACAAATTAGAGTCATATTTTAATTCAATAAACGTAATTAGACCAATTGTCTCATTAACCCTAGGCTTCACTCGGGCTTGGTTTTTAAGGTGTTAAAAAAAAAAAACTTATACTACCAACCATATCGATACTTATTTGTATATTTTATATTTTGATTACATTATTTATGTTTGTACACCCCTTATAAGTTTAAAATGTTAATTTGCAAGAGTCTCACATTAAAAATAAAAAAGATTTTCTCTCCTTAAAGACTTTATATAACATATATTAGGCCTTTTATATGTGGACTTTCGATTTAGATCATATAATTATTACATTTTTTTAAGACACTCTCACAATACAATAAAAGACGAGGAAGGAAGCATTATATTTCAGACCCTTCAACCAGGAGGTTTCAGTAAAAGCGACCATACTTCAATATTGAAATATTAGACTCTTATCGCTTCAACGCAGTATTGTAATTAGCATTGTTTTCAACAACTTGCTATATTAAACTTCTATTTAAGTTTCATAATTTACACCTTTGTCACATTTATGCATGGGATTAATTTGGTTATTTGTTATTACTGTTTTACTATTTTCATGAATGGTAGATTCACATACCAACCTCTAAATGTTGTTTTTTTTTTTTTTTTATTTACGTTTAAGGTTAGAGGAAAAAAGAGGAAATTACGATAAATAGGTTAGTTTTGAATATTTATGGTAGAAAATAAAATATTTACTTTCTATTGATATTGTTTTTTAATTCTAAAAAGGTATTGTTAAGATAAAGGATGAATTTATTAATTAAAAAATAGTGTATATTATATGAGAAGAAAATTAGTAAACATTGATAACAATTTATTTAATTTAAGATTTTATGAAAGTAAATTCGATAAATTTTGAATTTACAAAATATCAATATAATAGAAATAGGTTTTATCATGTAAATCTCATATTATCAAATTTGGCCACGGGTTTGATCCTAGTTTACCAAATTTCATGTGGGGTAATCTAAGATTCACCCGATAAACTATAAATTTACTCCATTAACTTATCTAAATTTTTTTTACCATTTTTATCTTGTAAAAAAAAATTACTATACACCTTTTCTAAAACAATCCCATGAAACAAACATCAGCCTTAAACGTGGAGATTATTATGCCCAATGCCCAACAAAATCTATTGCAAAATAGGCAACACCGTACAAAATGAAATCATTGTCAAGACCATGTTGGCCTTCCACATGTGTTGCTTTCCCTTCTCTCTCCTTCTCCACGCCCAGCCTCTATAGACGCTGCCTATCTTTGTGAGACAGGCGCTAGCACAATTGTCCTCGACGACGCCAATATTGCCTCGCCGTCAAAGCGGTTTTTTACGGAACTGAAAGGAGCCTCCATATCGTTAGCGCAACCCTGTTCTCGAGCGATTGCTGCTCGCTCAAGTGTCCCCGAGGAAGCCAAGTTTTCCTGGCCTTCAAAGCCTCCCGACTGCTCGGATCCACAGATTTAAGAGAACCATCGGACCTGACTTCGTGCGACTCCGACGACGGCGTCGCGACCTGCTTCTTCACGCGGCTTGCCTTTCCTCAACTTCGACGACGACGCGACCTGCCATCGCAAGACTCCGGCGACAGATGACAAAGAATGACAAGAGAGAAAAATAATGAAGGGGGAAGAGGGAGTCTGACCATGTGGTTTTGAATTTAGAAAATATTATGTTCGTAACGTGCTATTGATTTCTATGGTCCTAAATTCTATTATTAATTTTTATTCCCACCCGTAAATATACTGTTTTCCTCATTCTCCCTCCCTTCCAACGCACTTGGGCTTTCTTTTATGTGGGCCTCATGAAATTGGGCTTCACTTGGGCCTTATAAACGTTGAGTTCAAACCCGTTCCAATATTCGCCTCAAACAAATCGAACCCTTCCGCTCGGACCAATAAGGCGCGGAAAAGCAGAAAAACAACATCAGAATTCAGAACCTCCAAAAGCCAAAGAGGAGGAAAAAGAAGAAGAAGAAAAAAGAAGAAGAGGTGTGAATACGAGCAATGGCCATGGATGGAGGCAACGCCAACGCCAACGCCAACGCCAACGCAGAGGAGTTAGCAGTGGGTTGCTTCCTCTCCATCAAGACCACCTTCGGCGACGAATTCCAGGCCCAAGTCATCACCTTCGATCGTCCCTCCAACATTCTCGTTCTTCATATCCTTCTCTTTTACTTTCCTTTCTTTCTTCTTCATATCAATCGCAATTTCCTTTGGTCTGCCCTAGAATTTCAGCTCTTTCTTTGAATGTTTTTTTTGAGATTTTGTTTCCTTGACCTCTCTTTGATTTCGCCACAAGAGGGCTCCAAATCAGGTCCTCGACGGAACATTAGGCTTCTGAAGGCCAACTACATAAAAGAGTTCTCTTTCTTGGGTCAAGCCGAAGATCCGCTCGATGTCAAGAAGTGTTTTCTCGATCTCAATACTTTGCAAGCCAGAGAAGAATCTGCTATTCGGTAATTCGAGGATTAAACTTTTCAGTTTGTGAGGTTTTTTTTTTTTTTTTTTTGATGCTAATGTTAATCGCGAGGTTTGATTGCAGACAAGCAGAGTCAGAGGCTGAGAGGATAGGCGTGGGCGTTACCAGCGAAGCGCAGAGCATTTTTGATGCTTTGTCTAAGACGTTAGTTCTTCTAAGATAAGCTCTTTTGGTTTTGGTTTCCTTAATTGAAATTAGCACATTTTCTGCATAATTTTGTCTCATTTATAGTTACAGAATCTTGATGTTGGAAATTTCGTGGCGGTGGAATTAATTTTTGTCACTAGGAATTGAGAATTTTGCGCAGTCATGGTAAAGCACCTCTCTTTATGGTATATTTTGCTGAGTATAAATATGTTGGGTTAGTTGATTTTGAGTCAATGCTGTATAGATAAGTATTTCTGTGAACTTTTGCAGCGAAGAAATTACGAGTGTAGGGAGCAAGAATGAGAATAATTGTGCTGGGGTTTGGGCTATAAATTATAATTATAACCTTTTCAATTATTTTCCTCCGTGTTTGTTGAAAGAGAAAGTAGTTATTGCATCTTAACATAATTGAGAGAAGAGATTTAGTCACTAACATGGATGTATTATGTTGGTTGGACATATTAATCAACTAACTCCTTGTTCATTAACTTTCATAATCGAATAGGAATTTGGAAAGATTACTTAAACCGAGATAGTTACTGTCACAATTAAGGAAAATGTGAAAATGAAAATCGGCTCCGCTTAGTCATGGTGACTAGTGTCCTGATCTATACACAAGCTGAAGTTGCATAAACCAGAAGAATGTATGCTGGTGTGTTTTTTGGTGATTTATTATATTTTATGAGTGAGCCCTTCTTTTTAAGTTAGTTGATTGATATGATTCTAGGGTTTCTACATTTTCTGTTTTTTGTTGTCAGTTGTCATTGAAAAGAGAATGTTAGCTTCTTTTTGGGACCAGAGACAGTTTTGCATTGATTGACTTTGTCATTATGAAGTGATGACCTGTTTGTAGATCTATGCCATATATGTTGAATTTAGATGATTGATTAGGCATCAAGTTGAAGCTTAGGCTGTCTACCTCAGTATACATCTGTTGATCAGTAATTGTATTCTGCAACACTTTAAAATGCTATTTAACTTACATGATGCTTGCATGAAATTTAGAGTTACTGGTGAAGCTTTTGTATTCTTCTTGGTTTTTGAAGGAAGTCAGTAACTATGGATCCGCAGAGCACTTAATACCAAATGCTAGTTATGTTAATATTCTTGACTGATTGTTAATTACCAGGCTTCCGGTTCGCTGGGACAAGACTGTTATAGTTGTGATGAATGAGGTGCGCGTAAGCAGTCCATATCTTCCTGAATCTGTCCGTGGAGGAACTCCTGCTGCCAATGACCGTGTGAAGAAAGTGGTAAGCAATTGAATGAGATTTAGAGTTAAGATCGTTTTCAGCAAAAGTAATCACACTCTCTCTTATGCACATGTTATAGCCCTTCATTGATATATTTAAATTGTCCAGATTGAATTCGAGAGGAAGAGGCTGCAAGCTCGTAGCAGTGGTCAGTAAGAGTTTCACATTTGGACCCGATGGCTGCTTTGGAAATTTGCCTTGAGAGATGAATCGCGACGGGTATGTTGCCAGGACCTGACCTTATCAAGAGGAAGATACTTACCACCATGGACATTTAGTTCCCTAAACTATTGAAAGGGATTTCATATTTACATGCTTGTTCAATCTCTAGTTGCTCTTTCCTCGTGGCAACAATGAGCTCTTAGTTGTTGTATGCTGCTACCACAGTTCGTCTGATGGGGCGGTTTGTCTTGTTTTAAACTGACAGACTGATTTTGCCGTAAGATGTTCTCATTTATCTCAGAGGATTGTGAAATAGAATTTCGCTGTGAATAATCTAATCTAATAAATTGTTTCTTTGAACCTAGACTTCTTGTTCATCCTCATGTACAAATGCATCCTAGTCGAGGAGAAATTATGGGGAAGGAAGAAGTTTGGAGCGTTGTTGCATTTCTGAGGACCTAGTCCTTTCTTTTTATAGGCTTTGTTTTGACACTTCATCATCAAATTATATCTACACACACACACACACATGTTGTTAATGGGGGTATCAGACTCTGTCAATGGATTACTTGTGTGCAAGTACGCTAAACTTGGGCATGCTTCCCATGGGGTGGGTTTGATGGTGAAGGCAAAGATTTCTTAAGGTCATTATGATAATTTGATTGGGTGAATAATTCTTCTGTTCAGAATTATCTGAGTAAGCATTATTTTTTATAGACGCAACTTGGCAGTGGGATTTGTTCACTTGTTTAGTTTAGAACGGAATTTGTCGCTTTTGAGGAAGTCCCGTTTCCCGGTCTAAGAGAAGCCAATAATAATTAAAAAAAGGCCTTCAATACAATGACATTTATAGGAAATTCGAAATTTTTGGGCGTGACTGTCTAAGAGAGAGATTCCAGCTTGATGATGCAAATGTATGAACCTAAACTTGGGATCACATAATCGCTAGATTCACTACGACGGCACTGCCGAGAAAACAATTATTTATAGGGTGTTTGGAAAGGTGATAGGAACCAGTGATGGGAACCATTTTTACTGTAGCATGTGAGAGTTTTACACTATAACATATTTTTTTATTGTTACTGTAGCATGTAAGAGCTTTACACTGTTTAAAACTGAGATTGTGGTGGGAACTGAGTGGTTCCCACCACTGCCAAACACCTCCTTAGGCTTCGTTTGTCAACATTGTTTTAACTATTATAGTATAAAATTCTCATATTCTACAATGTGAAGTAAAAATATACTAGTGTAAAGCTTTAATATGTTATAGTGAATTTGTTCTAACCGTATTATTAAATGTACGTCATCCCCAATTTGAATTTATTAGATTATGGCTTGGTAGACACTATTTAAAGAGAGTCACAAATTGTTTAAAATCTAATTCCCGTCAATTATTTGAGTTAAATGCTATTCTATTAGAAATTCAAGGACCCACTAAAACTGAAAAAGAAATCGTTTTACAAAATTGCCCAAAAAAAAACTTAAGAAAGTAAAATTACGACTGCCAAGATTAACTGATTTTTGAATCGGCCATATTCCATTCAAGTATCGAAACGATCTATTACATACCTTCGAACACCTAGCTGAGTGCGAGGCTGTGAGCTTACAAAATGAACTTGATGTTGTTTGTTGGATTCAAATTCTCAAATAGTATAACTATTATTAAAGTGTTTAAAAACTGAGTTTTAACTGCTATACTATAAACAGTTATATATTACAATAAAAATAAAAATATAAGCTCTAATATGAGCCCAAACCTTAAATATTATGTCGCAAATATTATAATCAATTCGTATTTGGATTATTGTAGGGGACAACAGTTCATATGGAAGTATTAATATTAAACAAAGAACACGAGATTACGTCTAAAACATTATCCAAATTTCCGTGCCATTCATCGACAGATTCGTAATCATGACGTTTGATTCATGGTCGGTGTCTTATTATCTTGGCAAATAAGACAAACGGGAGATCACAAGGCCATTATTACAGTCCAGAATCAACCAAGCAGCTTCTCCATGCTTCCGCAGCAAAGAAGAAAAATCCTTTTTTCCAAGGTTATAACTTTGCTATTGATAAAATTATAAGCTTTAATTTAATATGTAATGTATTTTTTAAATTGGGTTTTGTTATTTTGTTAATAAGAGAGTTATAATCTGATGAGGTTAAATAAGATTACTTAGAAAAAAAAGGACATGTATGCTTTAGCAATGTATACATGTGTGTGTATATATGTTTAAGAGTACTGTACCATAACAACACAAATCCATGGTTTCAAGACAAGTAGCATAGAAGAAGGGATATTAAGTGCTTTTAGCAAAAATTCATCGGTCAGACAATCACGTATGCCTATGGTTTTGTCACTCTTTTTACAACACCAACAGCTTCCAAGGGCAAAGATTCCTTTTTTTTTTTTTTGGTGGTTATTAGAGGGAATGTTCAAACCCAGTGAACAGGAAAGTGCTGCACCTAGCCACCTTTGGTATTTCCCTAGGATCATTTAGTTGTGTTTTTTTTTTTTTTCTTTCATGCTCAGGAAAAAAAGGAATTTTTGGTGTCCTTACGCCCTTAGCGGTGCAATAGTTAAAGGCATAAACCTATTTTTTACCAGTTCACAATCTTCCCGTTCACTATGGGCCCTTATACCCACCATACATTGCCACTTTTAAGGTTGGAATTCTTTTTGTGAGGAGGTGAGGATTCAAACACTAAGATGTGAATGAAGGAGACCTAAGACAAGCGTTCTTGTCACTATGTGACCACCACTTGTGGTTTATTATGTTTAGTGGTTCATCTTGTTTAATGAATAATGCTATAGAGCATCGGCGTATTAAACACAACACACTTGTAGAGAATTGGCCCTACAATATGCGACATACAAGTAAGATGTACTTTTTGTTTGTTGAGGTGTTTAATACCGATGGTGTTTCTAAGCAGTTTTCCTGTTTAATAGGATATGCGTGTGGACAACAAAGAAATGATCATTATTAGAACAAACAAAGATTTTGAGAATTGCAATTTTTTTCTTTGACTCCGCTAATATAAAAGAAAAACATTTGGTAAATAGGGCCAACCATATACAAGACATTCAATTACATATTTGATAGTACACTGTAATTTTCCGTGGTGGGATTTTTTGTTTGTACTTCTTTTTCTAAAGTTGATCGATTTACAAACTCATTATGTTCAATCTCAGGGGTTAGGAAAGGAAGATGGGGAAACCTCGTGTGGGGTCAGGGAATAAAACCTTTCACTTTAAAAAGAAAAAGAAAATTCTAGTTTATCAGCCATCAATAAAATGACACGAAACTAATCCCAGAAGGAGACAATTTCTTTCTTTTTCTTCAAGTGAAAACAACATTTTATCATAAATTAACAACTGAATTGTGGACATGTCACGCCCCTCAGTACGGGAGATGATATGGCGATTTATATGTATTAATTAAATAAAAATTTAATTAAAAATATGAGTTTAAGGGTTAAATTAAATATAAAAGTTGAACATTCTAAAACCTTTTTAAACAAGTATTTTCGATAATTTAAACAAATATGTTCATTAAACAAATAATAAGAAACAACAATTAAATAGGATGAACGAGAATGGGTCCCACGGACCCACATCTTATGCACACACATAGTACTGACAATGTTCCATTACATACACAGTCCAAATAAGAGAAAATAAATATGTTACATGCCTTGATTTAATAACTTAAACAGTCTATGGATTCTTCTACAACTCTTGAGTTCTGTCCGTTGAGTTCTCTCTAAACCTAAGAGGAAATCCACCTAGAGGGAGAAGTTTGAAAATAAGTAAAATATGAGCAAAAGGCTCAGTAGGACTATATTTTAAGAAATCATTTAATTTTTTAAAAAATATCATTATGCAAGAGATTATTTAAGGAAAGCTTGAATAAATGAATTTAAGTAAAACTGTTCTTATCCAAAACAGTTTATTCGGTCGACTAGAAATGTCATCATTTTCTTTTCCTAGGCATACTATATGAATAACACCACCGTAGTGGCCCAGCTGGGTTTCGGGACCTGTCCTCAAGGTCGATCACTACACGACCCGATCTCTGACATGGCATCATGCCCTCATATTCATTTCTATTATTATTCAAAATCCATTTACCAGATGTTCTCATTAACATTCATTATGAAGTTTATTATAAAATTCATCTCAATCCACGATTCATAAAACTACCGATAAAATTCTCTTTTAATTCATCATTGAAAACATTTTGATAAAAATCCTTTTCAAGGCCAAATCATTTAAAATTAGGCTACGAAAGAAGGGGGTAGAAATCCTACCTCGATACTTGTGCTAGTGCCCCATACCGTAATCCCGGTCCACTATACGTTAGCTCCGCAGAACCACGAACGATCCTAGATACAAATCAAGTCAATCAATATCTAGTTTGAGACATTCTATGTTACTAAATCATTTCATGATATCCTAGTGTGTCATTTGAATCCTTAAAATCATTTTATTAAGTTGAAATTTCAATCGGGACTCAAAACAGTGAGAACGGATGAAAATCACAAAATTTGCCCTAGTTTGGTTGGCCTGCCGAACGGATGAATCCGGCCTGCTGAACACGAAGTTCAGCTTGCCGAACTGGAAAATTTTCAGAAATCCCGGGCACAGGTTTTGGGTCTCCCAAAACTTAAATCTTCGTTTTAACCTGTTTTTCTCAAATCTCAGGCATAGAAAACAATCATAGATGATAGAAAAACATAATAGAACTCTTTTGAACTCATTTAAACTAGATTTGAGTACAAAATCTCAAGAAATCTGAAAATAGAGAAAAATGAGGAAAAATGAAAAATCTTGAATAAAATCCATTTTTCTTCACACAAAGCTTAGATTCTAGGTGTTCTAAGTTTCTTTAACTCAAATCAAGGGTTTTCTAAGCTCAAACAAACTTAGATTTCAAAAATGTATGAAAATTTGAAAATTTGAAAAAGTTTAAAAATTCAAAACTAACCTTAAATCCAAGCTTCAAATCACGTTTTTGGTTGCCAAATCACGTTCCTGAGGTTCCTTCTTGCAAACCCGAAGCTTGCTTTCAAATTTTCTTTCAAAATTTTGAGGAAAAATTGAGAGAGAAAGAGGGAAACCGAGAGAGAGAGAGATGAGCGTGAGAGGGAGAGTGAGAGAGAGAGTCAGCGAGTGGGTGAGAGAGGAAGAAAGTGAGATTTAAATAGAGAGAAATAATAGGCGGTGTTATTGTGTGAAAATCATGTGTCGCCCATGGTTTTGTAAAACTGGATACATTTGACATTGTACAAATTTTTGTGTCCCAAAGATTCAAAATGACATTTAAAATAATTAAAAACAATTAGAAGTCATTAAGATAACCAAAACAACTTTACACCTAAAATTTTATTAAATGATCAAATAAATTTTAAAACATTAGTTATGACACACTAATTCATTATTTTATATTACAGTAACATTAAATTAATTTCAGAGCGTTACAGGACATCTCAAATCTAAGCCTATCTCTATTCTTGATCTAGACCTAGGAATAAAAGGAAGAAAAAAAAACTGTACATTTAACTTTTATTTTAATAAAAGAAATGGAGTGGAATCTGGACATGTCCCAGTATAAGTTCCATTAATAATTCACAAGATAAAAAGTAAAATATATTTATTAAAAAAAACTCCTTCAACACCGGCTCATCATCTGTAACGTCCATTTTTGTTACCAAGTTGAGCATTTTATTTGGCATCTAATTCTTAACACTGTCACTGATGATCACTGAACCCAAATATTACTACAATCACAAGGAAATCTTAATTCGTAGACCCTTTTCAGAGTTCACAACAAAATATTATTTGCAACATGTAACACGTCCATAACATTACTAATTTGGTGTAACGTTGAGTGTACATGCATGCATATACACACACACATTGAAATTTGAATACGCGCTAAAAAGGGTGTAATTTTCGAGGGTATTGTTACGAATTAGAAGCTCTAGTTTTAAGAACACATAAAATTTATGGTTGTTCACTATCGATGCAAAAGCTATGTTCACTTTCAGTCACTGTAGAATAATTTACTATGTTGATGAAGAAGTTTATAAGAGAAAATTAGACACACTTTCTTTAAAATTTTCTCTAGCCGCTCAATTTTTTTGACTTTCACTCTACAATGAAAATAATACAACCTATCTATTTATAAGTTTACAAAAGAATATATAACAAACCTTCTAAAATCGCAAAATGCAAACCTCAACATGCTGACACGTGTGGCCGCACGAGATTTGCCTCGCTTGAGATTTTCGTAGTGCTCCGCGCTTGGCTAGGTGCCTTCTTCTCTACGGCCGTGCATAGCTTCTGTCTTTTCTTGCGGCCGCACAAAATCTTCTACTGCAGGGCTGCACACATGGAGTAAAAAAAAAAACCGTTTTTCTTTTTTTTTTTTTTCTTTCACCTTTGTAGTAAAATTTTAGGCTGAAGGCCTCCGCCCTCATACCTCGAGATAGAGGCGATCCTTAAAATCCTTTGCATGATCTAAAAAGTGTTAAATTTGGCTCTACATTTGGTAGAGCGGTTCTTTTGTAGTTTGTCCAACGACGTGTCACTGCACAATCACAGACAACTCAGAAATCCAAGTACGTGTCAATGGCAAAAATGACGAGACGGAACGGAGAAGATTTTATGTGTACGTTTGACAATGATTTTGATAAAGAAAAGGACTCTTCAATATAATCAGATTTAGCCTTACCAAATTCCAAGCCTGCAACAAATTTTCTAAACCCCTTCATCACACTAAAAAAAAAAAAAAAGAAAATCCAAAAAGAAGTATGAAACTGGCCAAGTTTCATGACATGTTGTCACCGCGTTGATAATGAAAGAGATTTCTCTTTTTACTTTGCAAAAAGCTTCTTGGTTTATTATTTCATCTTTTGTTCGTTTTTCAGTTTTAAATTATTTGTTTGTATGCAAATGTAAAGGATAGTTCTGAGTGATAAAAATGGTAAAAGGTGACGGTAGAGGAGACCCTTTTATCCAATCTTTATGTTTACGTGACTGAAAAAAAAAAGGAAATGTAATGAAAATAATACGATAGAAATAAAAAACAAAAACACATAAAAAATTTATATGAAAACTCTAAAAAGAGAAAAACTATAGGCAGAAGAAGAAAATCACTAAACTCATGAGGATTACAATGGAAGCATTAGGAGGCTCAAAATTCATTAATTATAAAACCTTAACGCAATATACCACAGTATAGATAAATCTCTATGGGCCCAAAAACATAAACTAAACGGTCCAAAAACAACGGTCTGTATAGTAAGACAAAGCCCCCGCACCCTCGAGATCAATGATAGGCTACGGGATTATGTCCTACTACTACAAATCTCATAAAAAATCTCAATTTTATTTTTTATTATAATTATCGAATCTAAATATTTTAGATTGGACAAAATTAAATTTGAGTCACTGTATTTTAACAGCAAGGAAGACCCACATTTATAGAATATTAGTATAAGAAAGTTTGAAAAACAACATCAGATTCTTTGGGTCGCCTAGAGGTATTCTTCTTCTCTTCTTTCTCGCTTTTCCCTTTTGCTTTTCTTTTCTCTTTTCTCATATCTTCCACTCACTTTATGTTTCTTTGCCTCTAAGTTGGTCTTGGGTTGTAAAAGCATCACAATATTTAATATCACGTATAACTAATTGCATTACATTATATACACAAACCACTGACTTCTCTGTTCTTTGTTCAGCTTGAGCAGCTTTTCCATAAGAATACTTGGCCATATTTTCACTGCTTTGCTTTGCCCACTTTCTTCTTTATTATAGTGAGTTTTCTTCCGCTAATGTTTGTTGATCAATCTTGGTAGGCGCATAGTTGAGTTGAATTTTAGTCTAGTGTACTTTTTTGGGGACTGGAACGTCTCGGTGTTAGTAAAGTTGCTTTCTTTTTTTGTTTTTCCACCTCTTTTGATTGTTTTGTTAAGTTCTTTGGAATTTGGAATTTTGGTTATTGTTAAGAAATTCAAGTAACAGAGTACTGTGTTGGTGCTGGTTGAATCAACAAAGTTGTTTATATATATATTTTTTGGGTTGTCACATATGTTATAAATTTGTATATATTTACATAGAGAGTGAGAGAGAGAGGAGAAGAAAGGAAGCAAGCATGGCAGGAGTTGGAGGTGGAGGTGGAGGTGGAGGTGGAGGTCTTGCGCCGCAGCCAAAACAGGAGGAGCTTCAGCCTCATCCGGCAAAAGATCAGCTTCCTAATATCTCTTTTTGCATAACCAGTCCTCCTCCTTGGCGTGAGTGCTTTCTGCTTCTTTTTTTTTCCTTCTTTTGTTTCTTGTGATAAGTAATATCTTCTCTTTGTTATCTTCTTGTTGAGCATGAGTATTAATACTATTAGTATATCTCTTTGGCTATGTAACAATGTAAACTAGTCCTTTGGTTCTGATACTTACAAACCCGTTTCACCATCTTAATGGTGTTATGACTGAATTCTTTCACTGATCTGTATGAACCTCATTTGTCATCATCAATTTGGACAAATGTTGAGCAAACGTCTCAGCTTCCTTCTATAATTACTTACAATTTGTAATTGTGAAATTGTTTTTGTATGCAGCTGAGGCTATATTACTTGGCTTCCAACACTACTTGGTGATGCTTGGCACAACGGTTCTCATCCCTGCCTCTCTGGTGCCCAAGATGGGAGGTGAAAATGTAAGTCATTATATAACAAGTATAAAAACAATACATCAAACTGTTTTTCAAGCTTTCTTATTTTTGTGTGATGTGTGGGTCTCAACCCTCTAATTTGTTAAATTGCAATGCAATTTTTTAGGAGGAGAAAGCAAAGATGATTCAAACGATACTGTTTGTAGCTGGTTTGAACACATTGTTTCAAACGCTATTTGGAACTCGTTTACCTGCTGTTATTGGAGCCTCATACTCTTACGTGCCAACGACCCTTTCGATAATCTTGGCTGGTCGATACAGCAACATTTTGAATCCTCAGGAGGTGTTTTTCCCCTCTTCTTTTTCTGTTCTTTTGTCAATAAAACCCTGATTGGTATGGCTTGGAATGCGTGCAGAGGTTCGAAAGGATAATGCGTGGAACGCAGGGCGCCCTTCTCGTTGCCTCGACTCTCCAGATTGTTGTTGGTTTCAGTGGCCTTTGGCGTAATATGGCAAGGTCTGATACTCCACTGTAATTTATTTTACTCAATTTCCTTCCAGTTACTCTTCAGTTAACACCTACTTTTCTGAATGGACTTCTAATCATCTTGGTGCCTCTCTTATCTTTTAAACTTACTAGTCACTTGTAATTTATTCTATGTCAGGTACCTGAGTCCGTTGTCCGCTGTTCCTCTGGTAGCTCTATCAGGCTTTGGACTATATGAGTTTGGTTTCCCTCTGGTATGACTTTAGAGTCATTATATATCCTTTCACAATAATGAATTTACCAAAAAAATACTAACCTTCAAACCCCACCTTTATTGTATGTGATATGTATCTGGCTTTGGTTGTCTAGGTTGCAAAATGCGTGGAGATTGGACTACCTCAACTCATCATCTTAGTATTATTTTCCCAAGTGAGTTCCACTGATAACTAGTCATATTTTCTTTTTTCTCATAAGTTATCAATGATTGATATCTCTGGCCATTAAACTTAACTCATGAATTCTTACAGTACATACCTCATTTGATACGTGGAGATAGGCATGTGTTTGATCGCTTCGCCGTCATATTCTCCGTGGTGATTGTGTGGGTTTATGCTCATTTGCTCACGGTTGGTGGGGCATATAAGAACAGTGGACCTAAAACTCAACAAAGTTGTCGAACCGACCGTGCTGGCATTGTTGGTGCTGCCCCATGGTAGGGCTCTGTGGCTGCTTGCTTATAATTGAATTTATAGTGTTATGATTCTCTTTTCTTTAATAATTATTACCATGCTTAGAAGAATTCAGTTTGAAAAAGTGAAACTTCAATGTCAATGATTGATGGATATGGCAAGGAAAATACGTGATGTCGAAATGATATGGCTGATTAGTCTAAATTGTTTCCAATGCATGGACACAGGATAAGAGTTCCTTATCCCTTCCAATGGGGAGCCCCAACTTTTGATGCTGGAGAAGCTTTTGCAATGATGGCTGCTTCATTTGTTGCCCTTGTAGAGGTATATTTGTTGAGTTCCTGATAGAGAATAAGCCGTAACCATATGAATACTTGCTAACTGTTTTCATCATATTCAGTTTGGATAACTCTGCTCTCTGTTTTAAGTGAGCAGATTGAACTGATTTGTAGTCTTTGATTCTTCTTGTGTTGAACAGTCCACTGGTGTCTTCATTGCTGTGTCAAGGTATGCAAGTGCAACTCCAATCCCGCCCTCTGTCCTTAGCCGCGGTGTTGGTTGGCAGGTATTATATTCAAACTCATTAAAGACACTGACAATCCTTTTCCTTGTTTGTTCATTTCTATTGGTAATGATTTCTTCTTCTTCTTCTTCTTCTTCTTCTTTTTGTTTTCTTTTGATTTAAGGGAGTTGGCATTCTATTCAGTGGTATTTTCGGCACTGGCACTGGATCATCGGTATCCGTGTATGATTCTTCTCATCTTTCCTTGCCTAACTCTTTCTCCCCATCAGGCAATGAGAACCATTCTTTGATTTTTCTTCCAGTGAAAACGCCGGTTTGTTAGCATTGACGCGTGTTGGTAGCAGAAGAGTTGTTCAGATTTCAGCTGGATTCATGATCTTCTTCTCTGTACTTGGTAAGTAGTAAGTACTTCATTTATTCTGCAAATCAAATGTCTAATCTTCTCTCTCCAAAACAGAGTAATAAGCCGTGCACCATCTTCTTGCAGGAAAATTTGGAGCCGTGTTTGCCTCAATTCCCCCGCCAATCATCGCAGCATTGTACTGCTTTTTCTTCGCCTATGTTGGTATGTACCACAAATTGATGAAGCTGGCTTTGCTTTTATACAAAGGTCAAATAATGAATCCTTTTATATATATAATTATGAATGTGCAGGTTCAGCAGGTCTCGGTTTGCTTCAATTCTGCAATCTAAACAGTTTCAGGACAAAGTTTGTTCTAGGCTTCTCAATCTTCATGGGCTTATCAATCCCTCAATACTTCAATGAGTACACAGTTATTAACGGTTACGGTCCGGTCCACACGGGTGCAAGATGGGTACCAACCATTTCCTCTAAGACACTTGTTTTGTTCAAGTCCTCACGTCTCATGGAGAAATAGTTTTTCACTTTTCTATTTCTCCCCATTATTTTCATTTCTTTGCAGTTCAATGACATGATCAACGTCCCGTTCTCGTCGGAGGCCTTTGTCGCAGGCCTGTTGGCGATGTTCCTAGACGTCACATTGCACAAGAATGACAATGGAACAAGGAAAGATAGAGGCATGCATTGGTGGGACAGGTTTAGATCCTTCAAGACAGATGCAAGAAGTGAGGAATTCTATCGCCTGCCTCTCAATCTCAACAAGTTTTTCCCACCAGTGTGACATTAATATATTGGGACAATCTACTTCTTAATATGTTCTCCTTCAATATCCTAAACAAAGCTTGACACCCAAAAAAAAAAAGAAAAAGAAAAAGAAAAACAAAACTCCTTTTCTTCTCCTCTGATGTCAACTCCATGGAAGCACAGCGTTACTTAAGTAATATAAACGAGAAACTCTTTTTTGCCTTTTTTTTCTTTTGGTTCTTTAACAGCTTTTGTTTCTTTTGTAGTAATTATACTTTTCTTGTGAAAACCATATTACAGTATTGACTATTGAGATTGGCATAGAAGCCGTATCTTAGCCAATTGTCAAATTTAATGCGTTGTAACTGCTTTTTTTATTTTTTTTTTCTTTTTCTTTGACTATGCTGATTATTGCCCAGATGCTTGATGCATTTTTCTCTGCCGTATGTTGCATTTTTATTTATGCATTCCCATTAAAGACACAGAAAAGTAAGATTCGATAGCAGAGCATTTACTTCGACAAAATATTCAATTTTTATTTGTTATTATCATGTGCATACCCCATCCTAATGGAGCTTGCACTTGCATGGTCTTGTTTGATGGGTTGCATAGTTTAGACTGATTGATTGGCGAGTTTTGTGTAACACAAAATTATATATTATGTCACACTTTAAATATATATATATATATATATATATATATTTGCTCATGTCACGTTAAAAGAGAAAAGTTAAGTCACGTTATTATTTATGTTTTAGATACACATAATTTTAGGGGTGATTTAGAGGAATATCACTTCTTGAGAGTTGATGTTATGTATCCAAAGCATATTGTGGCTTAAGTCATGCAAACAACGAGCTTGTAGCTTGTGATGAGTACCGTACATGTGCGGTAACGCTTAATGGTGACATGAAATTGAGCAAGCCATTGGGTGCCAAGAGTTGACGTATCGGCCCGTATCGGCCCGTGGAAGGCATACATGTCTCATCTTTGTCTTGTAGACCTTGGTCCTGGTCCCGGTCTTGGGTAGACTGCTATTGTACTAGCACATTTAGTGTTCTGGTAAGAAGCGTTTCTAGGACTTGGTTGTCTTTTTAGTTCGAAATAATAGCCAATCTACAATTGCTTTTTTTTTCTTTTTTTTTTACATAAGCGTCGTCTTATTTCCATTTGCATTAAAGAAGCAAAACGATATTATAAAAAAAGATATGTTAATTTTAAGGAAGAAAACATTATTCTTCAAAATAAATAAATAAAACAAAAACAAAAGTTTTCCACTAGTAACTTAACAAAACTCACAAACGACTTTTATCTCTAAATTATCTTTATCGCAATCGACTCAGAAATTCCTTTTCATCCTAGTAACTCATTCGTTGTTCTTAGCATCCCCGTTGAGCAGTCGCCTTTTCACTCGTGCAGTTGGACCGACCGAGACCAGACTCTCCACATACAAACAAACCCAATTCCATTTAATTCCTAAATTAATTAGAGAATTTCCGAATTGAGCTTCTGTTTGTAAATGTTGTAGGAGACCAATCTCCTGTCAGTAGCCACCATAAGTATCTCATCACTCTTCCAGAATGCCAATGCAGTGGGATTGCCTTCAATTGTCACTTGCTTAATCCAAGAACCAGAAGAATTGTGCAACAACCATTTGTCAATGGGTTTTGAGATGTCATCACTGTCAATGAATTTGGGATGGTAACACAAACGGATTCATTCCATACACCAAGTCTATAATTCCCTTTGGGCGTGTTTGGTGTGCAGGATTAAAGAGAATTGCATTTAACTAAATTTTAGTACTTTGTTTGCTTAAAAATTTTAAAGGATTGAATTAGATAAGAGCTTATTCAATCCATGCGCTCTTATTTAATTCATGTTTGAATTTTTTTAGAAGGAGATTAGGCAATTTCTTACTAAAGTATGGGATTAAACATAACCTTGTACATTATGAAAATTTTTAAGAACCTTTTGCAAAATTTTATAAAAATTTGAGGTCAAATTATTATTATTTTTTAATAAATAAGAGGTCAAAATACAATTTTTATGTAACTAAAATATTTTATAACTATGTTTTTGCCCTTTTAATTTTAAAAATTGCAATTTGACCCAAATTTAGAAAAAAAATTTACAAAAAACCCCTATCATAATAATACAACACCAAATATGAGATTGAAGTGGCTAAAATTTTATTTTATCTATTTTAACATAATCTAATCTAATCCTCTAAAACTATCCGATCAAATGCATCAAACTGCTCTTTATCTATTCGATAGCGAGTGTTTGGCCATGTTATCCAACGAAATTTCTCATAATCCAGATGGAAAGAAATGATCTTAATAGAATAATCCATTAACCAAGGCCAGTAGCAAACTCCCCCACAGAATACCTCACCTTCGCTCCAATAAACTTCAATTTCTGCGTCCATCTTAATCCCTCTCCACGAATCATTGGCAAAACTGAATATTTCAGCCCTATTCATCCTTAAACCATACTCGGAAATAAATCCGAACCGAACAACCTTGTAGTGTTTAGCTCTATAATCGTAGCCAAAACCGACTGCCATAGACAAGACTTGGGAAAAAGCCTAAACTCGTCAAGTGCAGGATTGCATAAACTCACTTTGTCTGTGCTGCAACTGGCTACACAAATGATTCCCTCACAATGACAAATTATATCAGTTTGACAACCGAGAGGTAGACCAAAATTTGCGCATGAATAACGAAACTGTTCGGATGATGGATTTAAAGGAATATGCGTATCATCGGAGAGACATAATCGATCGCATTTGGTAAGATGGAAGCACCGGAATATTTTGAAAAAATTGGGGCGGCTAAGAACAAAGGTTAAGATTTTGTTGTTGACATGATGGGAGTTGTTTGGCAACTGTGACAACCATAATTCGCTTGAGGCGAAGAAGGTCAAGAAAAGATGAGTTGTACAATCTCACATCCCTTGAGAATGGTCATAGATAGTGGTTTGACATCACCTCCTAATGGTATAAGACCTCTTAGAAAAAATAAGTAATTGAGACGGTTTAAAGGAGTGAATTCATACGATGGAGCAGGTTAAAGGAAGATATCATGCATCGCTAACATTTCTTTATTTTTTTTTGCTTTTCAAAAAAAAAAAAAAAAAAAAAAAAGAGCAACTAAAGCATCTCAAATTCAAGAGCTAGATAGTACATTATTCATTTGAGTACCAAGGTGACTGTCTTAAGCACGCTCGTTATATTGTCAAACTCACACTAGCTCAACTTGTAAAGCTGGGGTAGGTTAAAAGGAATATTTTAGGCTCAAATAAATACCACTCATTTTTTTCCTCAAGAAAAAAAAAAAATCAGGTGGTGCACTTCACGTCCCATCTCTTTTAACGTAATAGCAATTCCAAAGACCATTAAGGAGTAGATTAGGGCTTGAACCATCCTCCCCATGCCTTCGGCCCAATATCATCTACTTGCCACAGTCCCAATGCCAAATGGGTTCAACTGAGGCTACAGAGTTCCAATTGTTAGGTGGAAGGATAGAGAAGAACTAGTAAAGATTTCTTGACCACTATACTACAACCTTCAATGGCAAAAAAAATACTACTCAACAGATTTATTCTATCATTATTCATGGTGGTAAAAGATCAAAGAGAAATTAAATGGTCATGAACTCGGATTTTTAAGGACATACATACCATGTATTTGAGCTTCACTTGTATGATTTTTTGATAGCCACTAGTACTGGGTCTGTCTTTTGGCATGAAGTCAAGAATATAAAAGATCTCTCATATTTCCCCTCTGATAAAAGTCAAGCGTTAAGGCACAAACTTATTCAAAACCCTCCAAGAAACAAATGTGGAGGCTACTTTGATCACATTTGAATAATCCAAACAGGTCTATCACATTTGAATAATCCAAACAGGTCTACTTTGTAATAATTTAGACAAATCTTCCTTTAATCTGTAACATCCCAAGAAGAAAACTACTTGTGAGATTACTGCTTGGTAACAAGTCTCTTTTGTGGGACCCTATTGAGGTCTAAAAGAGGCTCATTTTTTGAATATGGATAGCCAACCCCTTCCTTGAGCCATCTCAATCCAGTCCGGCAACAAGATTGGATTAGGCCCCTTTTAGACCCATACAATTCCACATGAACCAAAAAAAAAAAGTAACAGAAAAAAAGATTCAATAATGGCAAATCATTACCTACAAGCAATCAAGGAAGTAAATGCAGACAATTAAAAAATATTTTGTGATGTTATTGTGTAAGGATATATCTTTTCTATATTTTCCATGGAATATAAAAATTTTCCGAATATCATTATTAGAACAACATTGATATATATATATATATATATGTATATACTTTACATGAAATATCTATTATTATCCTGATATATATATATATATATATAATGTATTTTAAAAGGATACACTTAAGTCCTAGAATAGATTAAACTTGGCGTAGATTTACATTCTTAGTAACATTTGTAAACAATATTTCTGTAATTTGGGACCCTCTATATTCTGTTTGATACCGACATTTCAATCATCGTCCACGAGCTGGTGAAAATGCACATGTATTTTATAATAAACGATCTAGTTGCTTCACTCAAGGCTAGGAATTGCTCTATTACGTTGTGACGTCGTTTTTAACCTTTTATGAAGGTTTTTTTTTTCAAAAAAAAAAAAAAACAGTATGTCGTTAATTGTCCCAAAAAACTAAGGCAGCCTCAAAATTGATGTGATTCAATCAAGGATCATATGGGAAACAGGCTGACCACCACCAATAATCGTTGTGTCAAGTTCTAAATTTTATGCTAAAATAAAGGTATAATTTTCATGCCTAACCAATAATTTAGGCTGAAGTGTCCTTTGGCTTTATCCATTATATCCATTTCCAAGTAAGCAAGAGCATGCAAAGAACCATTTACCCCAATCATAAATCACCCAAAAAAAAAAAAAAAGTTGAGGGAAAAGTAGAATTCTCTTTTATCATGCATGAATTTGCCTTTAAACATCTTTAGGGAATCTGTTAAGATAAGATAGAAAATATATATTATTAAGTTTTTGAATTATTGTGAAAAATGCAGTGTATATGATAGTTGAGACAAACTAAATCTCTTTATTATTGTCTGTTTCAATCAAAAATACACAATTAAACCAGGATATATAATTTTCTGTCTAGCTTCTTCTTCTTCTTTTTTTTTTTTTTTTTTAGTTTGCTTTTGTCAAAACCGAATCTGGCATAATGATTTAGTCAGCATAGACTGTTGAAAGTTCTTTCTTATGACTGATATGAGCAATCATCTCTAGTTCACCCCTTTTCTGTTTTAAATGTAATGTTTTAGATCAGAAGAGAGATTTCTTTTCTTTTCTTTTACTTTTTTTTTTTGAATTTTTCTCGAGCTGATCAATTACACATTGACCCCATCATGACTTGTTGAAAGTTGCCAAAATGACAATTTGTTATACAATCAACAATCATATCCTTTGCTGATCATAACCAAAGAAAAAGCATATATATCTCTTCACTAAGAAGGTTTCTTTATGGATCTTTATCAAAAGAGATTAGTGTGTAATTCAAAATTAGCACATTTTTTTTTAATATTATTCTGATATCATGCATTGCAGCTTTACATGGAGAAATCCACATCGTATGCTTAAAAAAGATTATTCTCTACCAAGTTTAAAGTTCTTTCCCACTAGCTGGAATTGCAAAGGAGATGCTGCATAATCTAGTTTAAGGACCATTCAATGCTCCATTAAGAGTACATAGAATAATATCTATGATTGTTCATCACACTTTATAATAATGCATTATTGGAAGAGTCCTAGGAGGACATTCTCCAATTAAGAGCAAAAGTAGGGTTAAGAGGGGAAAAAAAAGGAAAAAAAGCAGAAAGAAAGTTGATCAACACCACCCAGTAAAAGCTAATGAAGTCCATGTTTTCATTTAGCGAGCAAAGAGAAATGTCACGAGCTATTGCTTTTCATCTTTAAATTAAGAGGTCTGTTATTAGGCTCCGTTTTTTAAAGAGTGTTTGGCAAGGTGATTAAAATTATTAGTTATAACTGTTTTTACTGTAACATGTGAGAGTTTTATACTGTAACGATTTTTTTTGTTACTATAGATGTGAGAGCTATACACTGTCCATAACGAAAAAAGTGGTACAGCCTGTGATCGTAATCGATCTGTCAAACATCCTATTAAAGCTCCACTGGACTTGAGAATGGATCCCAACAATAGGACCCACCCTGTAGAATACTCCAAACATTGGGTTTAAGGAGCCGTATGGAGCTAGAAAATATGGAGCCGCCAAACACCTCTGTTACATCAAAGACGTCTCAAGAAACAAAAATAGTAGATTTTCATCTCGACCCTTCTTTTTTTTTTTTTTGGTACTCAAGCATGTTAATCAACAATGTTTTCCCACGTCTTATATGCTGCTTGGATTGTCTTTGAGAAACTTCCTCCAGATATAGGAAACTTGATGCCTTAGACCGATCAACTTTTATGTATTGTATTTGTCTGGAAGTTTAGTCGGCTGACAAGAAGTTCTCGTGGAAAAAAACAAAAAAGTTGAATTATTATAGCAATAATTCATATAATTAAACCCTTTTTTTTCCTAGAAAAATTTGAATTCCATAGAATCCAAACAAACCAACTGAGCGCACCTACAATGCCATGTTCATGCTCCAAGTACATAATTTAGCCACGGTTTTCACTTAATTAGGTGGACAAGAGGCAAAGTTTTTTTTTTTTTTTTTGGCTTGAAAGACAAGAGGAAAGATCAATATGATTTGGCCAGTCCACAAAGGAAAAAAAACACTCTTAGACCATGATTTAAAACAGTAATCTATTATATAATTAGACTACAGTATACGGTTATAAGACTACAGTCTAATGTACCCAACTTTAGTTTAAATTGTGGTTTTTAACCGTAGTTTAAAGTCATGAATCTAAGACTTCTTTTTATTCTACTCATTGAAGATTATATGTGTAACCATCAATGACCACCAAGTCATGGGACGAGATTTGAAATTGTAATAGTCGGTTCGATCTTGTATTATATATAAAAATTAAAAAAAAAAATATATACCCAACTCATTTGGAGCCTTGGATTATGGTTATGTGATACTTCTTCCGGTACTTTTTTTGCTTGATGTATTAGGATCCAATCTATTTCTTCGTTTCTAACTGGTTTAAGATAACCTCTGGAGCACCAGACAAAGTTGGTTCCTCGCAAATTCATTATTTCATTTTGTTCCTGAATCTCCCATTACAGAATTCTGACTCCTCTTTAACAATACAAACTATAAATTACTAACTAATTCGTTGGACAAATATGATATTTATTTGTAATTGGATACATTGTACGGTCGGTACATGCATGAACATTCCTAACTGCAAAGTTGACATACAATTTTACTTTCTTTTTCCTTTTTTTTTTTCCCCATTTCTTTGTGCTCCATTGTCGTGTGGATCTTTGACACTCAACTAAAACATCAGTCTTCTCCAGTTTTCTTTTTTTTTTTTTTAAATACTATTTGTAAGTGGATGGTTTGTGTTCTGTATTTTGGGGGGAAGAATGTGTGGGAAAGACACTTATTATTATTATTATTATTATTATTATTATTATAAAAAACATGTTCTTCACAACAAGAAAAGAACATTACCCCACTAACAAGACCCATTTAAGAGTTCAAAGATTGGTAGGAAGGGTTTAATTAGAACCTAAGAATGTTTAAAAAGGTAAGGTAGAGGCATACAAGACCTAATTTTTGCTGGCCCCACAGACTGCAACTTTAGAACATTAATGGGGTTTGAATTCTATCAACTTCAATATTTAAAGCTGTCCAAAACATTATAGAAAGGGTAGCCTTCGAACCCCAAAATTAAATTTTGAATTTTTTAGTGACTGTCACACCAAGAGGGCATAAGAAGCTAAAGCTCTTTTGCATAAATATATATATATATATATATGGGGTATAGTGTAGTCCCCTACAAAAGTCATGTTTGAACAAGAAATAGTCCATTCTTCATTAAATATGTGAACCAAAGATCACAAACACCTCACATGGCTTACACACACTGACATTAATCAGAGATGTTTACGCATGTGAATCATGGAGGGGGGAAAAAAATAAACTTTCAAGCATTGGGATCCAAGTAGATTCAAGTTGAAGATCCCGGATTTACAGGGGTCAAATAATGACTTATTTAAAGTAGGGCTGAAAAAATAACTTATTAGTCCGACTGTGCTTTGAGACATCAAATCTGTACCTGGTTTTGTCATTATGCATTGCTTTAATTTAAGGTGATTTTGACTAAATTTTAAATTTGATGTAAGAAACTTATACATTCTATATAATAGAAAGTTCCGTCAAGTAATATATCTAACACTTTTGGTTCCGTAAAATCGTTGAATAAATATTAGAGTATTTAGAAGAAAAGTTTAAATCAATTATTTGAATTATTTTTAGTTTAAAACGTTGTAGTTATTAAAAATTTTACTAGCTATTTTGGACATTATATTATAAATGATTTAAACTAAAAAGTTTAAACCGATAAGTGTATATTACAACCCTCTTTCTTTATTTATCAATTTGAGGATGTTTAAAGTTGCATATGAAAAAATATAGTTTTGATAAGACTATTTAGAACAGCAAACTCTATATCAAGTTGTCTTTTTGCATATTTTTTTTTATTTTTGATGTGATTTATTCGTCAAGTGGATATAACTATTCTAGGAGTTTCCTCGGATAATATCTCCAAACAAATTATCTCTTTCTTGGCTAACTCAGGATCTTTGTCCAAAACCCAACAAGACAAGTATTTAAAGAAGTACGGATCAGATAATAAATATGAAAATTTCACCCTTCACTTTGTCAACTTTTTTGTTCTCCTTGTCTCTCCCGTGATCCATAAATCCAGGTTTCAAAACCAAACCTCCTGACAGGAGTTGGTGAATCTTGTAACCTGTTTTTTGTCCCTCAAGAACACACGATCTGCTTTTTCACTGTCAATGGTTTGTTTAATTAGTCATATTGTCAAGTGGATTCTGTAGATTTGATCCACATCACTTCCCACAAACTCCACAAGGAAGAACCCAAAAAAAGAAAAAAAGCCTAGAATCCCAACCAAATTTAGCTTGTAAAAAAAAAATAATAATAATAATAATAAAACTCTTTGCTTGTTTTCCACATTAAGTATGCCCAAAGCTTTCAACGAGAAAAAGGGAGGAAAAAAAAAAAACCCCTTTTAATTATTTGCCTAGAGGTGTAACCTTTGATCTTCTTATTCAAAAAGCATCGAACTTTGGAGCTTCCGCAAAAAGTTGTGCACAGCGTTTAATATTCCACAAGAGGATATAGTAGTGGGTGCACTAATTAGATGCGCCTAATAATCAAACTTAATTTACCACGAAGATATGTAAAAACTCAATTAAGGAATCTTAAAAGTGGGGTTTTGGATTAATGGATTCCACTTAATCATTTGTCTATAAAAACCCAAGAAGTGCTTTCAAATCTTGCAGCTAGCTATCTCCCATTTCCATACAGTCAATACCCAATTGGACCTTCTTTTTTTTTAATTTCTTCCATGTCTAACCCATATCCTTTTTTTACGTCTTTTACTTTCATATCAAAACTAAAATTTTGAGACCGTTTTGAGGCCTAGCTAAGGAGGAAAGAGCCAAATCTGCGTGGGCTACGCGGATAAGGGAAAGGAGCGAGAAAGCCAAAACGCGGGTGTCCTTGTCCAAGGCCTTGAACCAAAAGAATCTTACTCACACGCCCGCACGCTTGGCCGCTTTGGTTTTAGGCCTTGTTGATTATTATTATTATTATTATTATCTCATAGTTTAGTCATTAAACATGAGTAAGAAGCTTCACTAATTAGCTCATTTCTTAATTTTCTTCGCCCTTTTGTCAATTGGTCCAAAACCTTGACTCCGTCGACAGCGCCGAGCATGCCCGTCCAAATCACCACCTTCTCACATCGCTCCACGTGGCATCAACACCGGCTGATAAGATCCAGTGCCGATGCCCATTGGTTGTTAAGCCTCCCAACTTGTTAAATATTAATACTAACGTTATCAAAGCCGATATTATTATTATCTAATATGCACATACACATATAAATACACGTGTTTGTATGTGTGACGTATTTATAATCATATGGAGTTTTGATGTCAACTGTGGTTTTTTTTTTTAAAAAAAGATTGACCCTCGTTAGCATAAGTTAGTTGGGGAGTGAGGGTGGACGGCCTGCTTGAGTGAGACTGGTTTAGCCATTTTTACACAAACCCCCCTCTTTATATCTATCTATCTATCTATCTATATCTATCTTTTGTGTATGTTTGTGTGGGGTGTGGTTGTGGAGCTGTATAGAAAGTGACTTCCTCTTCTTCTACCACTACAACTATTTCTTTCTTTCATACACTTCCTTCATTTCCTTTTCTTATCTGTCTTATAGCTTCTTCTATATTTTTCTCTTTCTAATATTTTTGTTTCTCTAGAGAGAGAGAGAGAGTGAGAGAGAGATGGGGAATTGCCAGGCTATAGATGCTGCAGCACTAGTGATACAACACCCATGTGGGAAGATAGAGAGGTTGTATTGGCCTATAACTGCCAGTGAGGTTATGAGGATGAATCCTGGTCACTATGTTTCTTTGATTATCCCATTGCCAGCTTCCAATGAAGATAAGAAAAATAATCATCATCAACAACATGATCATCATGATCAGGATCAGGACCAGATCAAGACCGTCCGATTCACTCGGGTTAAGCTTCTTCGGCCTAACGAGACTCTTGCTCTGGGCCATGCCTATCGTCTTGTTACTACTCAAGGTAAAGAAAGAAGAAAGAAAGATTTCTTTTTCTTTTTTTTTTTTGTTCTTAATTTGAATACATAATAAGAGTTTGATTAATGTTGTTTTGCTTTTTTGTGGTTGAAGAGGTTATGAAGGTGTTAAGGGCAAAGAAGTATGCAAAATCCAAGAAACAGCAAGCGGATTTGGTCGAGAAGTCGGACAGTGCTTCGGAGAATCATAATCAGAGTTCAAGCTGTGATTTAGAAGTGAAGCCTGCAAGGAAGACTTATCAGGTATGTTAATTATCTTTATTCTTCTTAGACTTCTGTTTTTGTCAAGTTTTGTTATCAACATCATGGATTTTTAGTCTTTCCAAACGGGAATTTTCTTGAAACACAATCTGTTAGTTGGATGGAAATCTTCTCTTGAAGCACCTGCCAAAGAAAAAGATGTTACAAAACGGAACTTTTTAGAGATTTTCTTTGAAACCATATCATGAGATATGCTATGGAAAACAGTAATAATGAGATAATTGTGTGGTATAATTTCAGGCTCTGAAACTTGAAGGGAATCGACAAAGGATGTCGTCGTCGACAAATGCCGCCGTAACAAGGTCGAAATCATGGCGTCCCTCGCTGCAGAGCATCTCTGAAGCTGGAAGCTGAAAGCAGCCAGCAGCTTTGGAAATTCCGCAGATTGGTTGTTTCAAGTGTAATGCACTGGAATCTATCATTCCCTGATGCCTCTTCCTAGGAGTTTTCAACAACATGAACCAAAAAAATTACATAAACATGAACCATCAATCATGGAAATGACTAGAAATGTTTCTAGTCCACATAGCCCAACCTTGGCCTTAATTCAGATCATGTTCAAGTAATTCTTCAAATATTTGTATAGCTACCAAAAAATGAAAAAAAAAAGGAAGTATTTAAGTAAATTTTTGTGATCCACATGGGTTTTGTAAACTTTTGTGATCCCTCACTATTTTTTTGTTTGAATGAGGACATTAAACACAACATGAACATAATAATTTAACAATTACATGAACCAAGAGATGAAAATATCACTTGGGCTGTTTTGAGTTCCAGATTTCCCAATCCTGGTCAACATGATTTTGAGCCCATAACAGTGAGGCCCTGGCAGCCAGAGGCGCTCCAGGCAAGTCCCTCTCCTTGAGAGCAACCATCATGTCAGTGAAAGGCTCCACCAATAATGTCCCAGGTCCTCCATACTCTTTGCGCAAGAAATTACCAAATATCTGGTTTACCAAAACAGGCCTGTCAAATCCATCAATATTATTTGAGAAATTTTGAAGATTTTTATAGATATGGAATCTCACATACAGGTAGAATGTCAAAACAGGGCCAACATCAGGCCAAACTTGCACATAAAGCTAGAACAAATTGGTGGAAGGTGTCTACGTGAAAACAGTGCTGAGATGCAGTAAGGTCACAATTATTGTACTGTTTTCAAGTCAAGCAAGGAAGCCAAACCTCATAATATGTGAAAAAGAAGATTTTTTTTTGGCTGATTCTATAGGAGTCCAATAATTGGAAATGAAAGTATTTTTATGGAGCAGGCAACTGCCTTTGTTCCATCTATGAAGTAGGTAGGGACGTTTTAGTTGTTGGATTAGTTTTTTTATTGTCTGATCTAAAACTGAAAGTAATTTTGTTTCACGTACTTTAAATGTTTGACGTGAACAGTTAGTATATTATATTTTTATAGAGGAGAAGACAATTGGGTGTTTTATTATTTAATTTGTGATTAAAAATAATTTTATATTACATACTTTAAATGTTTAATGTAAATAATTATATATCAAATTGTTAAAATTTTAATCCGGTTAAAATGCTTTGCTCCAGCGGAGGAATCCCCCGTCAATCTACCAAAGCCTTTCAATAGGACCAGTGAAATAAGAGGAAATCGCATGGAAGTGAGGCCCATCCGACTAGGATATACACATGATGAAAAAGGGCTGAACAAAGTTTTCAACTACATTTTCAATTACGAAGTGATATAATGATTGACATGAAACAAATGTGAGACCCTGTATTAACCCAAAAACAATTATCAGATCTTGCAAACAAAGCAATTAAAATTGACAAGTTGATTGACATATTGCTACTGAGTAAAAAACCAGTAGTCTTTTTACTCCAGTAACCAGTAACCGACAAGCCAAGAAAGTTGGTTGTAAAGAAAGTCTCTTCAAGTGCTGACAGCTTTTGTCCACTGTTTTTGTTTTTAATTTATTTTTAAATCCAGAAACGATCAAGAAAAATAGTGAGTTCATCATTCTGTATCTTCCAGGTGTCAACAATGTATTATAATTAGTCTCAAGGATCAGCATTTTGCCCATTTCAGAATCAGATGATATATATATATATATTTGCCTTTTGTCGAAACAAAGTAAAAATCAAACCCCACTTCAGTTATTGAAAAGTCACATATCTTCGTGTAACAAAAAGCCTGTGTGACAGCCTTGGCCAGTGATTATTTTTGGTGTAAGGTTGCACACTGAAATAAATGAGATTTTTGTGTAAATGACCCAAAAAACAAAAAAAGAATGCTTTCAAAGATGCAAATATATGTACTGGCATATTCCCTGGCTCGGTAAATTGGATAATTACTCAATACCCTTTTCCATGTTGCAATTTTTTTTTATCAAGCTTAGGACTGCAAATCACATTTGGCCACTAATTTTTTGGTTGGCAGAGGTATATCAGAATTTCAGAATTCAGAAGTCATCAATTATGTTCATCTAAGAAAAAGTCCTCAGCTAAGTTGGCCCTAAACGACGTCATTTTGAGTATAAAAACAAAGCAAAGAGAGATATTGCCATTTAAAACTCAAGGCCACAAGTGTTAATAAAATACTTCACCATTCTCCCCGAGAAAAAAAGACCATATTTTCTCGTGTTTGACAAATATAGTTAAAATTAATTTTTTTGTTATTAAATAGTATAAAATTCTCACATGTTATAATAAAAAAAATAAAAATTTACTATAATATAAAACTCTTATATATTACAATATTTCAAGCTAAAAAATTGGTTCCAACTATCTTTACCAAACACCCTATAATAATTTATCTCTCTCTCTTAATTAAAAAAATGAAAAAAATAAAAAGATAAAAACACCTCTCTCCTGGCTGCTACAACAAAGTCACCACGAAGTAAATTTATTCCAAGGTTTCTAAAGATACACTACATTCTTTGAAAACTTTCAAATAATAAAAATCAGAATTTTCTCTCTCAAAAAAAAAAAAAACCAATTGAGAAAGTTATATGAATCAAAAAAGAAAATACCTGAACGCAAACTTCAACAGCATCATCGAGATCATTCCCGAAATTTTCCTTCTCCTTCGACAGCCTCTTCAAGAGACCATCTCTGAACTTCCTCGTCTCCTATAGCAGTCACCAGATAATATAAAATAAAGAATAAAACTTCCAAAACAAGTACATTACCCCAAAAACAAAAAGAGAGAGAGAGAGAAAAAAATCACACACGAATATACTTCTACTTACAGATTCGGCAAATTCGGGAATAGGGTCAGGGTAGACGTAGTTCCGGAACGGCGTCGTTGCGCTCCGATAGCCAACGACGCCGTTTTTGGGGGAAAAAGTGGAGAAGCCAGGAGAGGAAACGACGGTGGAGCTTCGGGATTTGGCGGGAGAGAGTGGCGGTGGAGAGGGAATTGGAAGGCCGTGGATGGTGGTGGTGTACGGAAAGTACAGCAGTGCCATTGGATTCTGTGGTTGGGATGTTTTCTTGTTTGCTGTTTGGTTAGCGAGAAAGTGAACTGGCGGTGTTTGAATACTCGCGGGACTTAGATGGTGAAGCGTGGGCAAGAGTTTTGCGTAGCCGTGACCGTCCAATTTTGAAAGTTGGTTATCGTCGTTGTTCGAACTAGTGGACTGCCAAATTGATCATTAGCGACATATGGGCTGAGTTAAAGTCCAAGAGGAATGTGGGCCGATTGCAAGGTGGAATTTCAATTTCCAAATCGAGAAAATTACAATGTTATACGTATTTTTAAAAAAAGTTGTATTTATTTATACCATATTATTATTTATATTATATATTAAATTATGTCATAAATAAACATACATAATATAATATAAAAAGTAAATCTTAAAAAATGTCACTTTTAAAATTCTCCTTCCAAATTTGTTAGTGTGGCATGAACATAAAGTAATTTTCTTTTCATTACAAGAATCATCATCGTGCAAAGTTTTTTAAGGAAATTGTTGTGCTTGTTTTCTAAGCATTTGAGAATGAAATGAAATTATCTCAGAAAGTGTTCATAGAGCTCTTTTGTACACCAAAACATTATTTTCGTTCTTGATTAAAAAACATTAGTTTCCTTCATTTCAATGGTAGTTGACTACTAGGGTGTTTGGAAGGGTGGTGGGAACCACTTTTATTGTAGCATGTGAGAGTTTTATACTGTAGCATATTTTTTTATTGTTACTGTAGCATATGAGAGCTTTACACTGTTTATAACTGAAATTGTGGTGGGAACTGAGTGGTTCCCACCACTGCCAAACACCCCCTACATGTATATAATTAAACATCAAAATGAAAAGTGGTGAATTTATTTTCAGAATTTTGAGAAGAGTAACAGATTTATTTTTTGAGAAATTAAAATAAAGAAAAAAGAAACAGTACTTCTAAATCCAAACATGAAAATTTACAACAACAATTTTTTTAATGAGAAAATCTCTTTAGTTTCATGTCATCCTCTTATAAATATATAATCCTTTAAGTTGATAAGTTAATATACAAAAAGATAAATTAAGAGGAAAAAAAATTTGTCCCTTATATGCTTTGCCGAGACGATTCCCAATCACCAAAACTTGAGTTATGGGGTCGTCGGTGCCCTATCCACGGCAGCGGTTATTTGAGACCAGTTTCTTTAGAAGCTATTTTGCTTTTTTGTTTTTTGATTTTTTTTTTAATTATAGGCTTTTGGTAAATTTGGTGTTAATTGTCTCACTCAATCTATGGTGTAGTTGTTTATTTTTTTCCATTACATGTGGATCTAAAAGCTAATAAATAGGTCTTCTTGATAGGAAAAAGTAGGGATTCTTATTGTAAAAATTCTCTTATTTATTTATTATCTATTTATTCTTTTTTCCTTTATAAAACCTTATAAACCTTCTCTCTACCTTTTTTCTATATTTTATTAGTTTAATATGTGTGTGTGTGTATATATATATATATATATATATATATATTATAAATCATTATATTCAAAAAAATAATAATAAAGTGGAACATGCACGGGCGTAGGCCAAGAGAAAGAGTCGGAAAAATTAGTCGGAGGGCAAAGGCGTGACTAATGAGATAGGACAAAGTCTAGTTGGGGGTATTTGGCAGTGGTGGAAACCACTCAGTTCCTATCACAATCTCAGTTATGAACAGTGTAAAGCTCTCACATGCTACAGTAACAATAAAAAAATATGCTACAGTATAAAACTCTCACATGCTACAGTAAAAGTGGTTCCCATCATTGATTCCCACCACCCTTCCAAACATCCTAAAAAAGGTGCAAAATTTTAAAAAAGGATAAAAGTGACAGCCGTTCACGTATGTAGGTGGCTCCGCTTTGCAGCACTGCACGTTTCCACTAGTTTACACATAAAATGGTAACGAGTAACTAGACTTGTTACCACACACTTTATAATTTGGGCCTTATGGTGTACCAAAATCAGCCCAACAATTGCCAGAGCTTATTCTCTTCTATATATGTCGGTATATCCCCTCCCTATATGCACATATTTTTCCGCTTGAATATAAACTGCCTGCATACTGGCCTTTTTTTTTTTAGCATACGACCAAATAGATAGGTCCGTAAATGAAATTTACAAACATTATCCAAGAGGCTGCATTCGATCAAGCGTTTAATATTCGTCTTAAAATATAATTAGGACCACAGTATGTTACAGAAGAAAAATTAAATTTAAAAGGTGTTTTAACAAACCCAATAACAAAACGCCTTTCCCATATAAATTCCAGAAGTAATGTGGAAAGCGCATAATACAAAGCAAATGTGAAACGTTGTTCATATAAACAAATAAAAAAAATCATGGCATTTCTAAATTAAGTAATTGCTTAAAGCTACGGCCAGATGGCGTCTAATAATAATTAACACAACAACAAAACAACCGGAAAGTTAAAAAGAATAAGCATGAAAGTGTATAAATCATGCGTGATATATTACCGTTAATAGATTGATATAAATGCCCCGTGTGTATCTATTGGATTGCATTTATGTTGTTTTTTGATTGGAAGGAATCTCCTAGAGCGGCTAATTATGCCTTGTTTCGTGTCACTTATTTAGTGTCTTTTCCTGCTTTATCATGTTGGTTTTGTAAATCTGTTGAGCCTAATCTTTGTTCGGTATATCGGTTTTAATCATTCACAGTATAAAGCTTCTACATATTATAATTTTTAAACTTATTTTTTGAATTCAAACTAATTTACAAAATATTCTATAATTATTATCTTGATGGTCATGGCTTTATGCAGCTGTAGCATGTAGATCATGAAAAAAAACTATACTGATATTAATGTTATTAAAAAATTTATAGAAAACACAAAAATTAGTCATGACATACATGTACAATTTTCTCTTATAAAGTATTTTTTTAGTCATCATACTGAATTAAAGCAACTGAAAATAAATGTATAATTTTCACATTAAAAATGAATCATTATAATCTTTGTTCTTATTTGTTTAATGTTATTCTACTATATATTTATATTCCTCTACTTAGTTTTTAATTTTGTTTAATTTTCTTATTTGTTTAATTTTGCTCGTATTTGTTTAATTTTATTTCCACATTAAAGCTCCAATTCTTAACAGGTTCAATACACATATTTACATATATACTTATCCTCCAAGCTGTCTAACTTATACATTATATACAATCATATGTCCTTGAGGTATTATCTAAAGGCATGACAAATGAAAATATCTCCCCGTTATGGGATAGTGATTGGAAGGCACTTGGATGGGATATTAATTTATATATATATATATATATATATATATATATGTGTGTGTGTGTGTGTGTGTGTGTGTGTGTGTTTTTTTTTCCTTTCATTTTTTTATTTCCTTATGTTAAGTGTGTTAAGTGTTTTGTGTACATTTATATATGGCTTCATGCGCTCTTACGGTTTGGTATAAATTAAGAAGATATGGAATATCTCCTTATATATCAATTGTTGCTATTTGAGAATGATTACTTTGAAAAGAAAAATGTACCTTCCTCAAAAACCATTCCCCCTCTCCGTATCTAGTCTTATCTAATTTAACATTTTTATTGCACGTACTCTGCTTTCTGATCCGTCCTTTTTCTCCCCTTTCCTAATCACATTTTCATAATGCGAATAACCCTAGTACAAGTAATTATTTTTGGGCTAATAAATAATAAACTTCATTTTTGTGAAATAATTATACAGGGTTAATCACATAACTATACTTTTTTATTTTTATTAATTTTTAATTTGTCTTTATGTTTTTTAAAAACTACAAAGGTATTTTTTGAATTTGAAAAACTTATTTAAATTTGATCTCTTGCAGACTTTTTTGACTTAAAACATGAAGATAAGATAAAAATACCTTTGACTAAACCTAATTTATTTATGAAATATATGTTTCTTCTTGAGAAAAATTAAAAATTTTAAAAATTCATAAAACTTAAGATCTTCTTTTGAAATTTGATGTCTAGTTTTAGGATTTTTTTTATATTTTTAATATATAAAATATTTATCATAACCATTTAAGGGTAGTCATGTTATTTTGCCTAATTTTGTTCTATTCATAAGGATAAAATTAAAATAAGTTTATAAAATTTTAAGGATACTTTTGTAGTTTATAAGAACAAAAAGACAAATTGAGAAATAATTAAAATTAAGAGGTACAATTATGTAATTAACCCTAAATAATATATATTTATCCTTTTTTTTTTTCTTTTGTCCAGCCACGTAACATGACTTGCTAACCAAGTCATATATGGAAGGCTTTTTTACCTACTTTTACTTTATCCCTTTCCATTTTACCACGCTTATTGTTTCTTTCTTTATAGTACTTGTCACCCAATAGTTGCTCCTTTTATATAGTTTGACATGTAAATTGCCAAATATATGGCTGCTTTCGCAATTATGACAAGAAAATTATGATGCGTGTGTGCATACACACACAGAGAGATATATATATATATATATATATATATATATATATATACGAATATATGATCCAATGAATAAGTAATGGCGGCAATATGGCTCCCATGAATGTCGTTGATGATTCAGAAGACTCTTTTGTCTCCACTCAGCGCTTGCTTCTGATGGAGGTCCAGCTGAAGGCACTATCAAACACCAATTAAAGCAAAAAATAAAGAAAACCACGACATACACGCTCCCTCGAGAACAGCCAACCCTATATGCTCCTCTCTTTCAACTCCTTTTCATGGCATCCAAAGAAGTGATGATCACGTAAATGTGAGCGTTGGAAAGGAAAACATAGTGATAATAATAATGATAATAAAGCCGACACTGTAAGCCTTCATACCCTTATCCGGCCACACCTATTCACATCTTTTTCTTTACATCTCCCACCGTTTAGTACACTGGTTGGAATTCTTCAATTCGAATTGAAATTCTCAACACCTATAATATAAAGCAAAAAATTGTTATAATATAAAACTCTCACATGCTATGATTTTTAAGCTCACTTTTCTATTTCCAACCGATTTGGCAAACAACCTATGCATTTTTTTAAGTAATTCTAGTGTAATTTACTTTTATATTTCTATATATACATATATTTGTATATAGACGAGGACATACTATAGAAGATTCTATGCACGGATCAATCTAAAGTACATATGTGATCTTTAGATAACATGAATACATTATGAAGATCTATTACTAAGTTACCAAAATTATCATGAAGGCCAACTTGCTAGAAAGAACCTAATTATTATGATGGTTGATAAATATACGTGGTCTCTATCGAATATATATGGGTCTAATTAATTAGCTTGAAGAAGTCATTATTTAATTATGGAGACCAAATATGAATTTTGGGGAATATGGTGTTATGATGAATTTTTTCCTTTATCAGTTGCCATTTTTTTTTCTTGTAAACAAAAATTGGTCATGGGCATGGGGACAATGAGTGCTCGAAAGACTAGAGGGCGTTGCTGTCTTGCATTCATCATAAAATCATAAATCGTATCTCAGAAATTCAGTATCATTCTAGCTTTTGAAATCTTTACTACAAAAGACCCTGTAGACCTTTCCAGCAACCCCACGAGCTATTTTTTTTTTTTTTTTACAACCCAAAAACCATATATTTGAAAGCTGAATTTTTAAGGGGGGTCCTCTATATTGTTTTGTCATGTGGCCACATAAAGCTGAAAAATTCCGCCCGCAAAAGAGAGTAAGTAAAGAGCTAGATTTTGATCTCTTTCCCCACTTTTTCATAAGAAGGGGGCAAAAAAAAGAAAGGAAATTTTGGCTTTTGGGTTTATACTTAGGATTCCTCACTTTAAAAATAAAAACCATTCTTTTTGGAGAAAAAGAAAGTGCATGCGCAGAAAAAGTTTTTTACAATATGCATTGCGCAAAATAAGGGAGGCTAAAACGACTGAGACACTACAGAAATTTAATTCCAATATTCGAAACGAGTTTAATAAATATATAAAGCGGCCATTTTGGTTCGTTATTTGGTGTAATTTGAGTTACACGTGTCATTCTCTAATTGGTCTATGATCAAGTAATAGTCTATATATGATTATTACCAGCTATATACTTTCAACCTAAGTTATAATGGGTGAATTATAACTTCATGTTAATCACAAACGCAAACTCTCATACGGTATATTTTCTTGCAGCCTTTAATCATTATCATTGGGGGATATAATGGTGGGAACCAATCACTTACAAAATCCAAATTCTCATATCCCATACAGGTTCCACATCCTTTATCTTTTTATTAAAACAAAAAGAAAAAAGTGACAAAATATTTCACCTTTTAATGTCCAATAAGTGTATATCACGTACCCATCGTGCCCAAATTTGTGGGTACTGTAACACTATCTACTTGTGCTCAAAGGGTCCCTTCAATTAAAAAATATCTAAAATGTGTACAAACAGTCACTGCTCAAAGGAACCTAAGCATAGCCTTTTATATAAACTATGTATGTGTCTCTCTCTCTTTCTATATAAATATATATATATATATATATGCATATAAAGTCAGATATCCAAATTTTAGAATAATCACTATTAAAAACTAGACTTTTAATCATAATAGTTTTTAGTAAAACTTTTAATAACAAGAAAATATTGTGACTAATGTGTAATTAGTCACAAACTATAACTTAATTTTTATTGTGACTAAACCTTTTAGTCACGGGTTTTAAGTCACGAAATGTTTCGTGACTAAAAAAGACTAAAAACCCCTTAGCTAAAAGTTTTAGTCACAAGAAAAATTAAACTAAAATTTATGACTAAATGTACATTAGTCACAACATATGCTATGACTAAAAGTTTTGTTAAAAACTATTATGACTAAAAGTTTAATTTTTTATACTGAATCTTCGATACTTATAACATTTTTCACTTATAAATGTGATATTATTTATGCATCCATATAATACTCAATTTATTTATATATGTAACATTTAATAAATATAATTTAACATATATAATATCAAATGTTTCGTTCGTGAACGAAGAATGTTACAAGTGTCGTACTTATCAAGCGTCAGATTTGAGAAAATTGTGTGGCTTAAAAATTAAGATTGATTCGACCTCACATTGCACCGATTATTAGTCCAAACGGCCTACGTACACACGTGCATGCAGGGACAATATACATTTAATAAGGAAAGGGATCCATCGAAGCCATATATTTGTGATGTTAATTTCCACATGTTTATTTATTTATTTTTTTTGGCGTGAATTAGCTGCATTCAACTACATGATTTGTATTATACACACATAAACATGCATTTATTTATTGTGGTTGGGGCCCACGGCTTGTCCTATTTCTTAACTCTTTCGTTGAAACTAGAATCCAATCACGTTATTATTGCAAACATCTATACCCCTATTGTCACATGTATATCATAATATACCACACGCACTAAATGGGGCTTCTCTATATGACGCGTATATATATATATATATAATTTTAGTTAAAACAATCCAAATGACCATTGGCGCACGAGAACGGCATATTTTTTTCCCGTTATAACGGAGACATCTATAATTATAGTTGTGGACTTATGGGAATTATATATTAGGGTGGTTTTGATTAGACATATTGTCCAAATCCATGGTTTTCCAACCATTGCTGGCCTAATGAGGAAAAAACCACAATATAATATCATTTACTTAAGTTGATTATATTAATTTTACGTCAATATTTGGAATAAGTGCTTTCCGAAACGCTGGATATATATATATATATATATACGTCTGTACGTATGGGTTCCACACTGTTGGACGAAGCTCTTTTGTAAAAGCTAGCAGCAACTAGCAAGTAATAAAAAGAGCTTCATATATATATATATATATATAAAATAACGTCCATTACCCATGAAAACATATATCCTCTACTTTTGTCCTTGATGACTGGGCGATTGGCACATAAAACAGACCAAAAAGAAAAATCTGAGAAAAATCGTACTTAAAGAAAGCAAGACACTACGTTTTGATTTTTTTTTTCTTTGCTTTCCATTCTGGGTGGTCCAATTTGAGGCAGTGAGATACATAATTTTCATCTGCATAATTTGAGAAAAAAATTAAAAAAAAAAACGAAACAAAGAAAAAGATGGATGAGATAGAAGATGACAATATTTTGATTTAAGGCGCTAGATCGATATATAACATGCCACGTATCCCACATGGAGGTGATATGGATTTCATGACATGCAAAAGATGCCTAAGATATATGTATCTATGCACTGCACTTTCCTTTTTACAAGGTATACATATACATAGATACGTGTGTATATATATATATAAAAGGGAAACGATGAAAACACGTGTTATTACAAGCAAAAATAATATACCTTATGTCTGGGACTTAAGGCTAAATGACAGGCTCATTTCTGAGCTCTTTCTATTTGTTAGTGTAGGAAACATCCTGGCAGTTAAAGTTGCTTTTTCAAGCCTTGGCTTTTTCCCACCATTTATATGTCTCTCTAGACACTATTGGTGTACACTCCCACCGCCATTATTATGTATATGTGTGTATTTATGATCGTATTGTAGTATATATAATATTGCTTCTCATTTATCTACGTGCTACACTAATAATAAAGATTGGGATATAAATGTTATTAGAAAATTTATGAAATAGACTTCAATGTCATATCGGAAGCGTTGGAATAATGATAATATGCAATGTGATGATTAATTAATAAGGGGTGATTGAAATGTCATGACAGAGTTTGTCTGATATCTCAAGGAGATCAAGAAAAAGATGGTGAGAGAGAAGAGCCAATATATATGTATATGTATATATATATGTATATGTGTGTGTGTATATATATATATATTATGGGGTTATTTAGTCACGAGATGGCAAATGATAGAAGAGTCATATTCACTGGCACTGATGTAGTTTGCTGATCATCAACCAGCTTTAATTGCGAGCGGGACCTAGCCCAAGTCCCTTCATCACTTCCATCTTTGGCGGGCTTCACATATAATTCCACAGCTTTTTCATTAAAAAAAAGCTCTTTTTTGATAAATATTTATATCAAATACGAAAGGTAATAAAAACAAACCGCAAAGCTACAAAAGTCTCCATTGTCAATCACGTGCCATGCAGAAACCGAGCAAGTAATAATATTCGAAAGAGAGAAAATCTATCTCATTATTATATTCACCATGAGTCCATTACAACACGCGTGAAGGCCCCAAAGACCTCGGTATGCTTTTTTTTTCCCCTTTTTTTTAAAGAAAAGAAAAAAAAAAGACGAAAAGGCCAAAAACTTCGGCCATGTGAGAGGTTTTTTTCGTTTTCCTCCCTCCCAAAAAAAGAAAATCAAATTAAAATTTAAAAAAATTGAAAAATAATAATAAAAAAAAGTGTGAAGCACGTGTGACCACCAGTACCCGTGCGAACACCATGTCGATCAAAGTGTCCAATGACCAGTATAGTTAACTAATTAAGGCCAAAACCCTCATGGCCAATAATAGTGGCAATTCCCGCCAAAAAAGCACTCATACACACGTGTGTGCTACTGCACCTATTGCTAGAGCACACGTACCACTCAAAAAAAAGTCTAAAAGAAAAGGTATTTATGTGAAATATGGAGGATATATATATATGTGTCTAATCTTATTGTGTTGTTGAATTTTTCTTCTCTCCCATTGAAAGAGGCAGAAATTGAAGCAAATGATGGGGGGCCTAGCTTAGATGATGACTTGATGAGATGAGAAGCTTGACTTTATAGAGGCCATTAATCCATGAACCTGCTCAAACTTCAAAGTATAATGCCAATATTGTGTATAATATAATCTTTGTTTCCCCATTTTGCCAAACATCTTTTGAAGAAAAAACCTAACAATATCACCCCCTCTTGATGAACCCCCAATTTTCATGGTCCTACACCAACTCCACCACCCCCCCCTTCATTCAACAATCAATGCTGCCTTTGAATTCAATCCCGTCCCCACTTCTTTCACACTCCATGACTCTCACTATTAAAAACAGATCTGTCTCTGCCTTTTCCCTCACCTTTTTTTTCTCTCACAAACACCCAAAAGATTAACAAACAAATCCCCTTCCCTTGGGAATCTGCAAAGCCATTTAATGGAATATGGCAATGCCCACCTAAAAAAAAATTAATAAATCTACAAACTCACCAAACTCTCTCTCTCTCTCTCTCTCTCTCTCTCATAGATATTATATATATACTATAATCTACACCATCACTCTAGTCAATATTAATCTCAGACGCTCCCAAAAAATATTGAGGTTTCTAGACAAACTTGAACCACAATTTCCCTTTTCTTTTTTTTTTTTTTGCCTCTGTTTCTTTTATTTTATAATTCCCTCCTTTTTCCCTCACCCGGAGTTTCCTTTGTCATCATCTACCCATAAGCAGTTATTTAATTTCCTCCTTTTAAAAGATGATGACGAGGATGATGAGGATGAGTCACTAGCACTTGACCTCATTCTGCCCCGAATTGTTACTCGAACCTGTGGTAAGATTTTTACTGTCTTTTTCCGGCTACTACTTTCAACCAAAATATCTTTCATTAGCCCGTAGCATCCTATTATTTTCTCCTGCAAAAACCACCTTCTTATACGTAAGTATACTTTTTGGTTTATTAATTAATTATTATAAATTTTATCGTGCTAACACAAAGCTTACTTTGCTTAATCCATCACACCATGACTCAGCTTGCTCGGCATTCACCATGGAGAAACTAGGGATCTCGTTGGCCGCGGAAAGTATCGCCGCCGCCGCAATGCATGACGGCCAATATTCAACAAAGCTAGCCTCTGTGGCAAGGATTAACATTGTCCGTTTTTGAACTATTGTGACTTATTAATTAGCACGCATTATCCAGCTAGGTATAGGTTATATATATATATTTTTGTATATATATTATCAATAGACTTTATTATTAATTATTACGTTAATTTACCTTGGATATTGGATAAGATAATTTCTGTGGCGCGTGAAATAAGAAAGGCAGTGAAAGTCCTAGTTGAGTCGAGCTTACATGCAAAGAAACTGATAAAACTGAAGGGTGTTATGGATCTCAGCCTCCAATCCAAAACACTAAGAACAAGAAGCTCCATTCTACGGATCGTTCGTGGTTCGAAAATGAACTTAGCACCCTCAATCTATAGATAGAGAAATTGCACATATAATTAATTTTACATTCACTCTTAATCTAAATTAGTCTCTAAAAACATTGAAGAAAAATTACTTACAAATCATATTATACATATTAAGTTCAACATATATAAATATACTTACCTGAAGATCCAACAAAGAAGGAACAAGAGGTTCCTCCATTTTTGCAGCCAATGACAAGCAAGCAACGGATAACAGTTGCAATGGCCACCCATTAGATTGCTGTGAAAGTAATCACAAATTTAAGAAAAAAAAATTATGGGTTTATCGATCATAGTCGTACTTAAAAAGGGAAAAAAAGGAAAAAACTAAAACAAGGATAATAACAGATCATGGTTCGACTGTAGCGTTTAGATTGCCTTGGTTTTCTCTATTTTTTTCACAATGTGGGACGTGACGAGACAAGAATAACAAAGTTAATACAGGCATCAATAACGTGGAAGTGTACTTTTACACTGTTGTCATTAAAAAGTCAAGAGGCAAGCAATTCCTCAACAAACAATTGGTTGGCAATCCATAAGACAATTGTTGGCCGATGTGTTTTTTTATTACGTAAAACGTGGTATAAATTATCTTTCTTATTTTTTTACTGTACTTGGTACGTACAAATATACAATATATGTTGACAATAATGCCCTTGGCACCGTAGATACTCTCACCGTACGTTGTCCGTCAGTACCCTTTACCTTGCGACTTTTTCAGGGTTTGAAAAGTCAAATACAATTACTTAACTTTCTTTGCGTCAACAACAAAAAGTGACAAAAAAAATATTAATTTATTAACTACAAGATAATTAGCAAAATTAATATTATATATGCCAATTTGTTAATGTTAATTAAACCTTGATCAGCTTAAACTCACCGGCAAGCGGCGAGAGTACAGGAACCGATCCAAGTAGTTGACGGAGAGATACGCCGTCAGCGGCTGAAAACCGTAGTAAGAATGGACCTGCAAAAGCAAAACGACGTCGCACATATAATCAACCTTTAGCCGTAACAGTTTTCTCACCTACTCGTTATGTTGGCATTAAGTCATAATCGTAACGACTAAATAACAGAAATGAAAACACCAATACAAGGAATGAGATCGAAGCTTTTTTTCGACAGATCCGACGGCTGTCAAACAGTTTTGACGAAGCCGGAGAATGAAACAGTCGCAGATCTGTGGCATTTCCGTAATATCGAGCAACCTTAGGTCCGGTTATTATTCTTCTTCTTTTTTCCTCCATTTTAATCATCTACTTGCTCGAGAAATTTAACTAATTGATTTTCTAATTAATTTTCTCGGAAAAGTCTTAGGGTTTTCTTTTTCTTTTTACCTTGAGAATCCATGCAACGGCGAGAGCACGAGCGGAGGCGTCGAGCGGGTGACAGCGAAAGCGAGCGAGGTAATCGACGCCGGGGACGAAGTTCCGCTCGTCCTCGATGAAGCCAGCGATGGATTCCTCGTTCAGAAAATCGTCGACGGAATATTCCAGGTCGGAGGAGAATTCTGCCGGCGAGTACTCCTCCGACAGAATTCCGGAGTCCTCCCCGCAGAGAAGGTCGGAGAAGCAGTCCGAGCACGACACCGACATCATCGCCGCCGGCGAAGAAATCTTTCATAACTCTCTTCTCATCTTTTGAATCGGTTTCGAAGTGCGAGCGATCGAGAAAGTCGCCTGAAAGTAATCGGAGAGAATTACACAGAGAAAGAGAGGTAGAGTGAGACTGTTAATGAGAGAGAGAGCATGAGAGTTTTGGTTTGGGTTTGAAGTTTCTCTATCCGTGTTTCCTGGGATATAAAAATGAGAAGAGTTCGTATTTTCCTTTTCTTCTCTTTTTTACTGTGATTATTTTGAGACAAGAATAGGATATATAGAAAAAAGCGTGGGAGAATATTTTTCAGTTTTTTTTAATTTTCCCGGGAAAAATTTGATTTCCGTTTTGGGGAGAACTGAGGAGATTTTTATAAGTGCTGAGTTAAACATTACGAAAGCAATTTTCAAAAAATAAGATAATATACAAAGGTTTTTTTTTTTTTTTTGAGAATAAGATACTATGAAAGTTCAAAGTTGAGAGCTTGGCAGCCAAGCTTTGATTACGTTAGAGCGCGTGATACCTGCCCGGGTTTTGGTTCGCTTGCCCACGGGTATATTTTGTGCCACGTGGACAAAACGAGGGAAAAATCGTTGGTGTTGATGACTTGTACTACTCTAGCTTTTAATTAACTACGAATACGGAAATTGTGCTAGTATATTGGAAAACCTAAGTCTTAACTCTCTCATGTCCTATTCAAAAAAAAAAAAAAAAAGTCTTCTTCACCCTCTCTCCATCTATTGGTTTGAACATTGTAAACTCAATTATTACTAACTCAAGCAAAATGCAAACAAGAACAAAATGATAATAATAATAAGAAATTGTTCTAGTTTATAATGCTAACTTTTATCCCAACATTTTGCACAAACTTTTAAATTATGGTTAACTTATTGTATTTTAAACAATTTACTACCAATAAAGTCATGACAAATTATAATTTGATACTAAAGTTGATATTATAGTTAGTATTTTTAACATATAAGAATATATTTGGTAACAAAGTTGAACTAAAAGTTGAAACGATTTTATCGTAGCATGTGAGAGCTTTATACTATAACTTATTTTTTATTTATACTTACATTGTAGTAGTTCCAATTAAAAACGCAATTACGAAATACACCCTAAAAAATTATAAATATAATTATCAAATATTTGTTGTCAAGTCCCTTGACGGTTGTTGTCAACTTTAAAAGGATGTAGACTAATTACTCCTAATTAATAGATTCGCTTATGAAGACATAACAATTCACTTATGATATTTACTTCATAAAATTTAGAAGTTCTGTCGCGTATATGCTTTAGAGATGCACCTTATACATATTAAAAAAAAAAAGGCACTGTATAGTTTTTACCTCACTTCCAAAAACGCGTATACTTTTTGAGACGCATATATATTATTGATATTGATGTAGTTACAACCATTGACATTGACTCTCGCACCCATAGAGCTATTAAAAAGGACATACACATGACTATTATTGAGTAGTAGACATTATATTTACGTTTATAAGCTGTTTAACAAAGTGATGAGTTTTAAGTCGTCAAACAATAAAAGATTCTTACGTGATATAATAAAAAGTAAAAAATTATTATTGTATAAAATGTTTATATATTATAATATTTTTAATTAAAATTAATTTTAATCATGATTGTAAATTTAATTTACCAAACACTCTCATCAGTCAATCGATTAATGCAGCTAATATATACACACACACCATTCACTTTTCCATTTTTTCAATTCCAATTTTCCCATTGGAAGAAGAAAAACAACAAAAAACATGCAGCTCTAATCTTGTCATATCCATTAGCTTTTTGGTCGGTGTTGATTAGCTGTATATGTCTAGATCATAAGACCAAAGATCTCAGTGGCTAAACTTACTGTTTTGTTTCTGCTTTAGTTTCCACCTCATAGCCTACATCGTACACGTGTACACATGAATCTCTGGTTAGATATCTCTTTGGGAAGAGAAAAGCGCAGTTTAAAACTATTAGCGTAAATCTCACAATTTTATTTATTTTTTGTTTCCCTTTCTAAATTTAAATTATAGCACAAGAGATAATCTCGCGTGTCTTGTGGATCCTTTGTTACGCATCACACAAAACGATAATAATGTCAACATCTTTTTATAAGGAACGTATCATTATATCTATTTTTTTTATTCCTTTGCTATTATTTTTTATTTTTTAATTAATTTTTCTTTGAAATATTCAATGGAACGCAATTGGGTGTCACCATGATATGTCAAAAGAATCTAACTGCATCAATGAGATTTTAAGCAATATGCACAAAAAGAAGACGAAAAACTTTGACAGTTGACAACCCCGCAAAACCACCCTTTTTTTTTTTTTTTTTTTTTCTGTTTTACCTTTATTTATTTGGTCACTAGTCCAATGAAGACTTCATCAAATAGACTGCTTTGTAAGATAATTAGTTTTTCTATTAAGCATATTCAAATTGATTAGTTAGTACTTCAATTACCTAAATTATTTTATTAAAACAAGAAAGGAAGAAAAGGAATGACAACGTACGTTATTCGATGGATCAAACACTGAAGATGAGCAATCAACGTCAAATACTTCCCCTCCATAAAATAATGATCGATATGCAATTTTATTATATTTTAGTTTTTTACATTTTATTTGTTTTTTCTTATGCCAACGTACACTGGGGTTGGGGGCCAATGTTCCAGAATAGACTCGACCAGGATCTTGAATTTCTAGTGAAAGTAGTTAATTCATTTCAATAATTGTACCCACTTATTGTTTGGTTTTCATGCATTTAAGAAGCAAAGACTCTGTAAAATTGGACCTGTAATTGGATGGGAGACATCATTTAGACAAAAATCTTCATGTTAAATGATTTTGGTACCCAATAAATGATTCCATCCAATTAAATATCAAATTATAATAGTTTGGTAGTTAAGTTATTTAAGTGTAATCTGCTTGTTTTTTTTTATTTATTTTTATTCATAGCCATTATGGCTTGCTTTTGTAACGCATGCCGTCAAACTTTTAGTATCTGAAATTGTATCCAACGAACATATTATATCATGCAATTCAATGGACTCAGATAACAAAAACACATGTAAAAGTCAGTTAAAAAACATTTTTTATATGAATAATAAATTGTGTCCATCCATCAAAAATCAATATTTAAGATTAGATTTGTATCTCTCTAATAGCAAAGTCAAATTCGACAGAATTATTATAGCAATGGTAACCATGATTGCTGTAGTAATCTATATACTGTAGCAATTTGTGGTTGTAGCAATTACCGTTACTGTAGCACATGAAAATTTCCCTATAAATACCTTATTCTCTTGCCCATTTTTGCATATGAGATTTAGACGTCAATATACTTTCTCTCTCTATTTTCTCTATCTAAATTCTCTTACTTTGTCTTTATATTTCTTAGTTTTTATAATAATTTCAAATTTTTTAAGATGATAAGGTACTATAATATGATTGATTATAATCAAAATTGAACATGGGTTCTGAATTCTCTCTGTCGTACGTTTAGTTGAAAACGAAATGTTGTTTCAACATTTGTATTTCTGGCTAATCCAAGTGGAGTAATATTTGCCTTTTCAAGTAAATTATGGCCACCTATCACCCAAAAAAAAAAAAATTATGGCCACCAAATAGTACCTACCTAATCAAAATTGAAATAGAGTGGAATCAGGATAGATTATCATAAAGAAGTAAAGTAAAAAAAGTTTTCTACATTTTATGGGTGGATGAAATGATACCTGAAAACTTCCTAACTTTTGGTGGAGCGTGGCCATGATTTAACATATTGAACTCAGTCGTATAAAGGTTGTGGATAGTTTAGGTAATGATAAACAAAAGCAGCCCATGATATCTCTTCCTCTTTTATCTCATGGGCCATAATTAAGATTTGAACTCTTGAAAAAGTTGCCCCTCTCTCTCTCTCTCACGGCCGAAATAGAACATTTTGAATGTGAAAAGTTACATAAATATGCGATTAGTGTAAAGTATACGTGGATAAAAATTATATCATCTTCCAATGAAAGATGAAATAATTATTTACTTTTGAAGTCAATTAAAACCAATTTCTCATCAATCATGGAGATTTGATTTCTTTTTCCTTTAATGAAATACTAAAATTTCTTAGAACATATATTTTTCACTTTGAACGTCGTTGCTGCAACAATGCGTTAGTCTGCAGCAACGATAAAAAATACTGTCATCACTAAATGATTTATCGCTAATAACTTTTTTTTAATGAAAGGGGGAAATAGATGTTGAGAATTTTTAAAAAAACTATAATTATTTGATAGCTGAGAATAAATTAAGCGAGAGATTTCAAATCTTTTAAATAATTTATTAATTTTTTTTAGTCTCTTGACTAAAAAGATTAAAAAAGAAAATAACATAATAAGAGAAATGTATTCTCTATTTGTTCACCTACGTCATATACTTTTTTTTTCAATCTATTTTTCCCCTCCTACCAAAGCATGAAGTCATGTTTGTTTGTAGTGAGAGTAGTGCTTTGGATCTATAATTCCCGTTATATCAAACTAGCTATATCAAATTACGGATGTGAAAATCCGGTTATGGGAGTATTAAACTTTTTCATTATATGTATATGTGTGTGTGTGTGTATATATGTATGTATATATACACTCTCTTTACCATTTGGACAAGGTTACTATCTGTTCCATTACATTATAATTATATTGTTACTTAAAAATACGAAGTGGGAACATCGTTTTCAGCACTGTTTGATTTTATATCTATGTTGGCCTTGTATTATTTGTCGCACCCTCTCATTAAAAAACAACAGCATAATAGAGCTGGCTTTATGTCCCTTTCTTTTTCTTTTTTTTTGGGCAAACTATTCGTTTTCACTTCATTATTATTATTTTTATTATTTTTTTAATACAAATCTAGTTTCAAATCCTTTCCACTTTTTGGTAGATCTATTAAAAGAAAAGTTTGAATTCGGTGAGTTTATAATAAGTGAAATAAGAGCAAATTCTAATCTTGTTCTTGACGACCTTGGGATTTTGGTATAAGTTTCTATCAAAACATAAGACTTCCGAAAAAAAGGGGGGAAAGAGAATGAACAACCCATATTATGAAAAACTTGGTCGGTGATAAAGATTAAGACATTGTTCCAAGCAAACAAGTCTAAACTTGTTATCCCATATGCCTTTATTTATATTTATTTATTTATTTTCTTCTTAAAGATGACATTTTGAGCTTTACTTTTGAATGTTAGTTCTATCTATATTATTAATAAATCCTAGTGCAAAGAATGATGCAGTTTGTGAAAGCATTAGCCTGTACATGATGTGTTGGTGACTATTATGAAACCTACATAATGTTAATTAGTCTTCACTATATGCTCTAAAAGTCTAAAGTTGAGTAGCTGTAGTAGATTGATTCGTTTTCTTAAGCCTTAATGCATCAATAATGCTATATATATATATATATATATATATATATATATTCCCTTTTGAAGTGCCTATTTACTGATTAGATTCTACCTAATTAAAGGCCTCATTTAGAAGCTTTTTGATTATGACATGGCGCACTTGTTAAACATATGTAGTTTTATCTGATTATACATTAAACTTCCCTCATTTATACATATCATTATCTTTTGTTTAGTCCATTTGTAAATGGTGCTACAAGATAAAGTTATAAACTAGAATGGCAATTTAAAAGACTATATTTTTTATCAATTTAATTTCTCCATCATTCATAAAACATACGTAGTTTAATCTGATTATAGACTAAACTTCTCTCGTTCATACTTATCATGTCTTCTGTGCTATAAGAGATAAAAGTCATAACTAGAAAAAATGATATTGGATTACTTAAATTTACCAATTTAATTTCTGATTTTTTATTTTCATGTTTCCAATAATCCATGTCATCAAATAACAATATTATGATACATCTCAGAGCCATATATATATATATATATATACGCACACATATACACACACTCACATAGTGATACATCGAGATTTATAATTTTTCTTTTCTGTTTTGAAGTCAATGGATAGGCAATGATAAGAGACGAATACTTTGGCCAATGATCTCCTCCATGTCCTCTTCAATCTCTTCTTTGTTTGGGAGCCTCCTCAACGACCTTATTGTATTATCGAGTTTACTTTTTGCTTGGATTATTGTATACATGAATTGAACCTAAAACAAAATGGAAAGATAACATATAACAAAGAAGAAATTTATGTATGAAGTTACGTGCAAAATATTTTTGTCATGGAACCGACAAATTCGGCTTGTCCATGGTTAGAGCACTTTCTTCCTTGTATCTGGGCATTAACCAATTAAAAATAGTTGACTCTGAGAAAGACTTTCTAAATTACATGATTATTTGTATTTGATAAAACAATATCAGAATAGACTAGAGGGGAAAAAAGAAGGCTTTAGCGCCTTGGTAGTGGATAAGAAAAGAGCAAAGAGGATGCAGCCAAAAAAGATAAATAAGATTTAATAAGAAAAAGATAAGAAAGTTAACCCAATACTCATAAAGTAGATGGCAACAACAAACATGCCTAAGATTAAAGGACTGGTCTGATACTATTTTAATTGCATCAAAACATTAATGTGTCACCTGCCAAACAGAAAACTTAGTAGTTTTACGAAATAATAATGTGGCCAAAGATACTCTAGAGTCGCCCCTCAATATTGACCAATTTTGAGTGGCAATATTAATATATATAATTTTGGACTTGTTTGCCAGAACCTCTATCAGCGTTATACGTTTGAAACCAATAGTTCTAGTCAAAATCATTTTTTTTTGTAAATTTGACGGTTAAAAAAAAAGATAACCACCAATGGGCTCTTTTTCAGTTCCTATAAAAAAATTTGTCATTTTTTATTTATATTTATATTTATATGGGTTATTTACCTTTTTTACCGTATATTTTAGGTTTATTCAAACACCATATTTTTTATTTTTGATCTCATCAAATATGTATATTCATGTTATATTTATTATACAAATCTATACCATTTCTCAATTGATCTTCAATTTTAACTTAAAAATTACCCAAAATACCCTTAAATGAAAAATAAGAGAACATTAAAAACTTAAAAATACTTTATACTATGATTTTGACTTCAAAAATATATAAAATACCCTCAAAAAGAGGCGTTTTGTATGTTTTTGTTTTTGTTTTTGTTTTTATTTTCTTCTTATATTTTACAAGTTTTAATTTTTTATCTTTTATTTGAAGATAATTTGATCATTTTAAAGGTTAAAATTAATTGTTGATTAAATTAAGATATAATTTTATTTATTAAATTTAAATTAAATGTTTATATTTAATGAGATTAAAAATAAAGAGATATAGTTAAGATAAAACTAAAAAAGAGAATATATACAATGATAAATATTCTTATTTTTTTATATTTATTTTCTAGGAGTTTCAACTCAACTGTCATTCAACTTGATTATTAAAAAGATTCCAGACCGAACGGATAGCTCCACTTGCCTAACAGCCAAACGCCCCAAAACATGATGGGAACCTTGTATGGTCCCACCTTGCAGGCCCCAAGGACACTATAGCCAATCCCTTCACTTTGTTGTTTCTCTCTTTCATTGTTGGTCTGTCAATCTGTCCCAAGTTTGGTCGTCTCTGTAGTGTTGTGGTGCTTGTAAGAGCCAAAACAGTGCAGCTTTTTCTTCTACCAGAATTTTACCAATTTCATATCAAATCAAGCGAAAAGAGATCATGATCAGTTGTGGAGTACATGAACTGGCAGAACGTAACGTGTCTTCGGGGGAAGAAACAGGCCTGGCTTGCAGTTTGCTTCACACGGTTTGGTGGGTTTTGCTTGATTTCATATCAGGCAGCTACTGCAGAATCAATGTTGGTGATGTACTCACGTGGCGAGGTGTCAGAGTCCTCGCCACGTTGATAACGTGGACCCCGATTATTCTCTATGCTTTTTCACCATGCAATCACTAGAAAATGTTACATAACTTCGGCCAAAACTAAGTCACAAGTTGTCATGTTCTATTTTCGTTATGAAAAAAAAAAAAGAAAGTTGAAAAAACAGAAGTTTTAAAGCTTTAACCTATCAAACTTTGACACATATAACAAGTGAGGTTAAAACTCAAGGAGACAAATAGAGAAATGGTTGCACTCACCCTAATAATTACATAACTGTATATCGAAAAGACTGTTTAGTAGAATTTGCACTCACTTGGCAGAGTGTTTTGCCATTTGTGAAGGTGCTTGGTTTGCTCAGTTTTGTGCCTGTGGCCTAGGGCGACAATCACCTAAAGCTCAAATCATAAAGGACATTTTCAACACTATTGCTCTTGCATAAAGTGTGATTTTGCTATGTGTCTCCCGTAATAGAAACTCTGTCGCTCATCATTATCTAGCTATTTATGCTATTTTTAATTTTTTATGTTTGTTTGAACTTCTCTAAGTTTATAGGCTCTTTGCAAATTGCCTTGAGCTGTGAATGAAGTTTAATCCTTTTTCCTTAAAAAAAAAGGAACAAAAAGAAAAGAAAAAATGAAGAGAAGAACCATGTTTGGGCCTACGATTGAAGCCTGTCGTTCATTTGGGTTTGGATTAAAAAAGATAAAAGCAAAAAATGGCGTCGCCCGGACTCGAACCGGAGACCTTCAGTGTGTTAGACTGACGTGATAACCAACTACACCACGACACCTGTTGAGTACACTCTATCGCTATTTTGTACCTCCCTCCAAAAGCCTGGTTTTTTTTTCCCCTTCGTCGGCCACCAAAAAAAAATCTCAATCCTAAACTGAAACGGAAACAGCAAACTTTGTTTGATTTCATTCTTAAAATTTTTTAAAATATTTTTACATATAGATAAAAATTTTAAAAATACTCTAACATAATTTTTAAAAATTTTTTATTTTAAACCAAACAATTCGGTAGAGTTGAGCTTCACGGAAAAGAGAGAAGATGCCAAGCTCCGGAGGCTTCCTCTGCCCTGTAGTTCAAAATCCCCTCTCGGCAAAATTTGATAAAAGAGCCACCCAACTCACACTTACACCATCACTTCTTCCACTTAACCCTCTCTCGCATTCCCATCCAAAACCCACCTCAACCATGTCCGTCCAACCCCTCCAAACCCACCCTCTTCACCACAATTCTTTCATGCCCATCTCGCGTTTTCTTCTTTTCACGCCCCTAGACGACGCACCGGGCTGATATTGTCCTCTTCGAAGAAGCCCCAGCAGGGCAAACGTGGGGTCCCACCGCTTTTGGACATGGACGGTTTTGACGATTGGTTATGACGATGATGAGGATGAGGATGAGGATGGAGGCATTTTCTTGCTGTTCGACAAGATGAGCAAGTGGCTGGAGAACAAGCCTCGAGGCTTTGGCGAAGGGAAAGTCTACGACACTTCGATTGAAGACCAACTGCTCGAAGAAATGCAGCAGAGTAGACTTGCCCAGGTTGCTAATCTCGATAAGCTCAAAAACGAGCCTGTGAAAGCTGTTTCTAAGCAAGATGATCAAAAGGAGAAAGGTTTGTGTAATTCAAGAACCTTTTTTTTTTTTAATATACTTTGTAGAAGTTGCAATTTCTGAATTTGCATTTTTTTTTTGTTGTTTTTGTTGTAGGTAACGAGGTTGTTCCGAATGGAGTTAGAGTGCGAGTGTTGAATCTTCCGAGAAAGAAGAATGGTCATAGACATTTAAGCGGGGCTTTCAAAGGGGTTCCTGGTTTGATTAGTATAAACCCGGTCGTTTCTGGAAACAAGAAGACTAGGGACCCTATCTGCAAGGGTTTTGCCTTTGTTTATTTCAAGTCTGAGGAGCACGCTACTAGGTACATTAAATTATGAATTCTTATTACTGTTTAAATAATAGTGATAGTGTTTTCTTTTCTCTTTTTTGCTGTAAATATGTTTTATAAGCATAGGTCTTTTTAGATTAAAGCTACCTTTGGTAAGACAAAAATAAATTTATATATTTATAGTCTTTTTAAATTTTACTATCCACGAGACTTGAACACAGAACTGTATACATTGAAAACAACTCATATACTTACTGTGTGTTTATTGAGCTGGTCTTGATTGGCAAGAAGAAAAGAAAGGAAAGAAATGCATGTAATTTTGGCGAGGAAAATATAGAGGTTCACTTGTATATGTTTTTGTTTTTTTTTGAACTTACAAAGGGTGTTTTTAACTCTAGATTTTACATTTTATGGTGGAATCAATCTGGAAGAAATTAAAATTCTTTGCCCAGTTTGTTTCTTCTCATACTCCACCTTTTGCACTTACCAAACGACCATGGATCTCATAATCCTTCCACAAATTCACTCGCCCCTCTCGCTCATTTTACTTTTTCCTCCTACCAAGTATGCTCTAATTGACATTTGAGCTTGCTCAACCGTGGCAAGTTTTTAAAGTATGCTTATTTTTTTGTAAATGGTAATCCTTTGCTGACAGGTTTACACAAATGTTCTCTCGGCAAACTATTACTTTTGGAAAAATTCAGAAGCAAATAAAATGTGAGATGATGCATTCTGGAACGTCAGATTCTGCTCTTGAAGTTCGTTATTTGAGTTTGAGAGAGGATGAAAGCGAAGACTCTGAAACAAATGATTCTTCCCTGGACAAATCAGAGAATAGTGCCTCCGTCGAGTATGGGTATGACGACCCTGATAGTGAGCTTAACATGGCAGAATGGGAAGATATCAGGGAGAATTTGGATTCCATTACTGTCTCAGAGCTAAGTGATAGTAATGGCAGCTTTGAACAAATGAAAGAATCTGAGTTCATAGGAAGTTCAGTTCCCTCAAATATAGAAAGAATCGAGGCACTTGAAAAGAAGCTACTTGCTAAAGGGTAAGAAGAGAAGGTTCCTGGGAGAAACCCATCTTTGAAAGCTAAAGAGGAAGTGAAAGTTGCCAAGAAAAAACCGCCTGTGAAAGGAAAAGAAGGCAAGGTTCCAAAACTAGACATACCAGGATCTGCAAAAAGGTAACGCTTCTTGCGTTAGGCCTATGCGTTTCCTTTTGTTTTTGTTGTAGAATTTGCATAATGTTTTCTTGATTGATAAATCCTGCAGGTTAAAAGGTCAAAGAAAAGGCTGTGCTTACTGATGTGTTCTCTAAATATGCACTAAACTCTGCCGTGGCATCCAAGGTAGAGAGGTAGTCATAGGAATGTACTTTACAAATTATTTATTTATTTATTCTTAAGGGAATAATTAACAAATTTATTTGGTACTTACAATATGAGAAAATTACCAAAAATATGAAGTGTTAACCGGATATGCATGAATGAGATTCTCACCCATACATTGATAGGCTTTTCCTATTTTCAAATATTCTTCTCTCTTTCCAGACAAGCACTGGTCTTTTGCCAAGAGCTGAGGCGAATGATTTGTTAAGTCTGTGGTGGAGAACACTGTAATTCTCCACCGGTGGAGAATAACAATGGTTCTTTTTAAATATCAAGGTGTAAATAACTTATCATACATCCTATCCTACTAAATCATTTTTGTCATTCGCAAAACAAAATTAAAATTAAAAATCAAATGCTTTGGCAAGTGAAATCGGGCACCGATCTCTATTATCAAATCAAGGATTTTTATTCGACCAAGAATTTTTTTTCCCTCCATAGTCGATATTGATTTCTCTTCATATAGTTGAGAATTCAATGGGAAAAATCAAATGCTTTGAATTGATCCGGACATTATCAGGCTTTGAATAAAAGAAACTCAGGCTTCGAGGATTAAAAAAACAGATATTATTAGTTCTATCCATGTTGGACCCCGATCAAAAGAAGTTCCTCGCCATACCGCCGCCAACTTGGGGCAGATCGGGTAGTGTTCACGCGTGATGTCGTGGATGGAGGGGTAGATCTGAATCGTTTGCTGGCTTTCATGGCAGATCTTGGTGTTCGTTGGGTTTTGGGGTAGATCTCGGCGTTTGTTGGGTTTGCGGGTGCTTGCTGGGGCTTGACTAGTGTGAAGGAGGGACCGCTTGCGATACGCTTTGGACGGCGTTCTTAAGGATATCTTAACCAAGCATTTTGATTCGCCTTTCTCCCCTCGCCACCTCAGGTTCAAGCTCCTCCATGAGATCAAGATCATTCCTCTGCCATTGACAAGCTTCGTGTTTTTTCTCCTTCTGTAAAAGTTTTTTTTGGCTGAAATCTAGGTTTTTGGGTGCCTCTTCGTTGAAATCTGGGCTTTTTTCTAATTTTTTTTGTGAAATCAATATATATTTTGGAAATTTATTTGTGCATTATAGAAAGTTTTTTTAGGGGAAAAATTTTTGTGAAATTGGTTTAATTTTTTATTTGTAAAATTAATTTTTTAGACTAATGCGTTTGTCTTTGAGATGATGTCTGGGTTGTTTATGCTCCAAAGGGGTTGTTCAGTTCTTGTCTGATTTTTCAGCTGAGCTTCTGATTCTTATTTAGAATTGTGTCGTTTACATTTTTTTTTTTTTTTGAGTTGCTACTTTTTGTTGTCCTGTAACTGCAGTTCGTCAGAGGCAATGGAGGCGTTCGCTGGAGGCTATGGGGAAGATCAAATAATAATATCTTCTCCAGTTGTTAGCTTTAACTTTTGATTTTTTTTATTTTAAATTTTTACAAAATCTGGTGTGAAAAAATTCTGTTGCGTGAGGGTTCATCTAAGTTTATTTATCGATGACCATTGGATTATGATTTAAAGGCTATTATTTGCATTCTTCACCGTTAGAGAATAATGGTGTACTCCACCGCAACTTTTTCCTAAATAATTTTGTTTATGCCAAGTTTTATACCAACTTTTTCAATATTTTTGTGCTACAAAAAGCCCGCAGTCCGGACAATTACTACTCGCTTAAGTCTTTAGTCTCTGAGCTTGTTTTAGCTCCCAAAATTTTTCGACGGTCAAGTGAACAAATTGACTTGGTCAAAATAATCCAGCAAATATGGCAACTAAAGTTGTTCCACTGAACAAGTTGAGACATTGTCTGAATTTGCTTCAGATGACAAGGAGGTGGTTGCAGATTGAAGTTTAGTCAGCAAAAAACTTTTTTTCTCCCGACCGGGCAGTAGCCCAGTCCTCTCATAGCAGTGGGACTTACCCAATAGGGCCCACTGTTGTGAGAAGACCGGGCTACTGCTCTGGCCGGGACAAATAGAAGCGCCCATAGTCAGCAACAGGTTATTCCACAAGGCAGACTTGAGATGTTAGTGCGGCTCAAGTCCGGCATGCCACGTCAGCAAGAAGTCTTTGGAAATGTCAGCTTCTGAGTCAGCATTTCATTTAACGGATAACTGTTAGAGTTTTGAAATGAACCACTCAGAAGAGTTTGCCTTGTAATTTTGTTGTTGGCTTGTACTCTATGGATATGTATATATGGTGTTAGTCAGTTCTCGAGAGATTAACCAACAGATTAGAGAGTGAATTGGGTGTAATTGGGCACTAGGAGTGAGGTTTTCAAAATAGAGAAGTGAGATCTTGTTTTCTGTATTCCAGAAGCCAAGAACTTGGAGTTGTGAGGAAAGATCAATCTGATTTTTGAGTGTGTATTTGAGACTTGTTTTAGTGGATTATTTGCTAGACTGACTATGGTGTACATAGGATTTCACATTGAAATCCGAACAAGTGTCTAATTTCTTGTTTTCAATTTTCTGTTCTTAAGTCGTTTTAAGAGTTTCGAGAGTGAGTGATTCAAAGTTCTCGCTAGCTTGGTGATCGATTGAAGTCCCATATTGATCGTGGGTCTGAGGCTGAACATATCGGAATTAGACATTGATCTCTGTTTGTTTATTAAGAAACAGAGAGTAAAAAAGTTTGAGTATTTGTGCTTTCACTTTTTCCACTTTTAACAGTTGACATTGATTAGAGGTCTAAGTAATTGCTGATGTGGACATCTAAATGGTTAGAATTAAATGGGTTTTTAGCGGTGAACTTTATATAAAAATTTGGTTGAAATACATAGGAGTTTTAAGATGTCGTCTTTGTAACAAGAGTCAATATTAAAAACTAGAATTTGTAGAGGGAGAATTCCTGTAGGGAGAGAAAAATCTTTGTAACCTAAAACTATAGAGGAGATTCTTAATATTAACTGCACTAGGAGAGCTATGACAGGTTTGAAAACTATGAATAAGGTTTTACATAACCAAGCAGATTTCATCCTCAAGTGCAAGTGCACCTAATGAAGCCCTTCAACAAGAGATACTTTTTCAATTTTAAAGTACGGATGGTTCACAAGGATTCGAAAGGCAGTGCAAGTCCTACAACAAAAGCATAATGGTTAAGTAATAAGGCAATGGAACACACATATCTTCATATTAGTATATATTATCCATTTTTGGCCTAGTGTCACGAGCTTACTTTCTCCAAACTACTCGTGCGGCCTTAGCATAGTCTCGATGCTAAGTCAGCCTAACTCACTCACACTCTTGCCTTGAACACAAGGGAACACAAGAGAGAACAAGGAGAACTTTGAAAGGCTTTGATTCTTGATTTCCTTGGATTGTTTACAAATGAATGGGATGGTCCTATTTATAGGCATCCTCCCAACTAATGGACGGTCTAGATTACATTGATCTAACGGCTACTATTTTCTATCTAGAATGTTCTAGCAAAGTGTGGAGGATATTTACAAGTATAGAGTATTCTAGAGACTTCTACACTATTCTACATTGTCTCTAAGTGCTCTTACAGTTCTAGAGAGTTCTAGAGTCTTCCAGGACCTCCTAGGTTCTGCGAGATGCTTCTAGACTGTGGTGGAACCTCCTGGAATGCTGTGGAACGATGTAGATTACTCTGGACCCTTCTAGAATTTTCTTTGGGCTATGTCTTCTCCCAAAAACGCCCAAGACAAGTGAGTGGCCTCTTTGTGACTTGGCGGGGCGTGACATTCTCCCCCACCTATGCTCGCGACGCCCTCGTCGCGTCCTCATAGTATTGTTGGATCCTGTCTTTGAACTGCCAAAGTGCCTCCTCAGTTTCCCAACTAGCCTCGGTGTCAGGCAGTCCCTTCCATTTGATAAAGTACTCCCTGTAGCTTGGCACACCTCGTCTTCAGATGACTCGATCCGCTAGTATTTCGTCAACCTCTTTGTCAAAGGAGGTGACCATGGCTGTGGGTGCTCGATGGGAGACTCCCCTTGCTGGATCTTCCATGTCTTTATGGTATGGTTTGAGCATACTTACATGGAAGACTGGATGAATCTTTAGCTTGGGTGGGAGATGGAGTTTGTATGAGACCTTACCTATACGCTTGATTACCTCGAAAGGTCCTTCATACTTGCGTATTAGACCCTTATGGACCTTCCTGAATGTCTTGAACTGTTGCGGCAAAAGTTTCACTAAGATAAGGTCTCCTTCCTTAAACTCTACGTGCCTCCTCTTCTTGTCGGCCCATTTCTTCATGCGCTTCGCCGCTTTGTGCAATGCTGCCCGGGCTAGTTCTGCCTGCTCATCCCATGACTTAGCAAATTTGAACGCAGCAGGGCTCTTCCCTTCATAGCGAGTGGCAAGGGAAAGATGGGTTGTTGGCTGTTGTCCCATGACGATCTCAAAAGGACTCTTGTTGGCAGCCTCACTTTGTTGCAAGTTATAGGAAAATTGTGCAACATCTAAAAGTTTGGCCCAGTCCCGTTGGTTGGCATCACATAGTGTCGCAAGTAGAGCTCCAAAAGAGCATTGATGCGTTCTGTTTGGCCGTCACTTTGGGGATGGAAGCTTGTTGAGAAGTTCAAGTCTGACCCTAGCATCTTGAACAGCTCCGTCCAAAACCTTCCAGTGAAACGAGGGTCTCGGTCACTGATGATGCTTGTTGGAACGCCCCAAAGTTTGACTACATTGCGTAGGAATAGTCTGGCTGCCTCCTCTGCGGTGCAGTCAGTTGGCGCTGCAATAAAAGTTGCATACTTGCTAAACCTGTCCACCACAACCATGATGCTTCCACATCCATCGGACTTCGGCAGGCAGGTGATGAAGTCCATAGAGACGCTTTCCCATGGTCTCTCTGGGATGGGTAGTGGGTTGAGCATACCTCCTGGTTACTGTTGGACTATCTTATCTTGTTGGCAGACAAGGCAGGTCCTTACATATTCCTCGACCCCATCTCGCATGTCAGGCCAATAGTAGACAGACTTCAAGAGAGCAAGTGTGCGTTTCATACCTGGGTGGCCCGCCCATAGGGAGTCATGACACTCCTTTATTAAATCTTTCCTCAGATTGGCCCACTTTGGTACGTACATTCGATTGCCCTTGGTGTAGAGGATGTCATCAGCTAGCCAAAACCTTCGTGTTTTGCCCTCGTTTGCCATGGCGATGATACTTTGTGCCTGAGGGTCCGCCTTTAGTCCCTCCTTGATTTTGCTCAATAGCGGGCTAGTGACTTGAGAAATACTCGATAGCTCGGCCTTTCGACTCAGCGCATCAGCTACCACATTCACCTTTCCTGGCTTGTACTCCATGACATAATCGAATTCAGCCAAGAAGTCTTGTCATCTAGCTTGCTTTGGACTGAGTTTCCTTTGGGTCTGGAAGTAGCTTGTTGCAATGTTGTCAGTCATTATCACGAACTTTGACCCAAGTAGATAATGGCGCCACACTCTAAGGCAATGGACGACGGCTGTCATCTCTTTCTCTTGTACTGTGTAGCGTCATTCAGTCTCATTGAGCTTTCGGCTTTCATAAGCAATTGGGTGTCCTTCTTGCATAAGAACGCCTCCTATGGCAAAGTCTGAGGCATCTGTGTGTACCTCATATGGTTTGGTGTGATCGGGTAGGCTGAGTACGGGCTCCTCACTGATTGCTTTCTTTAGATCTTCAAAGGCCTTTTGACACTTCTCTGTCCAGTCCCATGCTTTGTTTTTCTTGAGAAGGTCGGTCAGTGGAGCAGCCCTCGCCGAATAACTCTTGATAAAACGATGGTAGTAGTTTACTAGCCCAAGAAAAGATCGCAACTCATGTACCTTGGTTGGTGGCTCCCAAGTTTGGATAGCATGCACCTTGTCATCCTCCATCATTAGCTGGCCATCCTTGATCTTGTGCCCCAAGAAGACTACCTTTGGCTTGGCAAAGGAACACTTCTCCTTCTTGATGTATAGCTCGTTGTCTCGTAGCGCCTTAAACACCTCTCTCAAGTGTTGCACGTGCTCTTCCAAGGTCTTGCTATACACTACTATGTCGTCCAAATAGACGACCATGAATTGATCGAGATACGGGTGGAACAACTTGTTCATCAAAGTACAGAATATAGTAGGTGCATTGGTTAGTCCAAATGGCATAGCCAAGAATTCATAGGACCCGTACCTTGTAACACATGTGGTCTTTGGTTCGTCTCCTTCGGCTATACGAACTTGGTAATACCCCGAGCGAAGGTCTAACTTCGAGAAGTAGCGGGCATGACCTAGTTGATTAAACAAGTCAACAATCAGAGGAATGGGGTATTTGTTCTTTACCGTGATCTTGTTGAGAGCCCTGTAGTCGATGCACATGCGCAAGGAACCATCCTTCTTCTTCTGGAACAGGACTGGTGCACCAAACGGGGCTTTGGAAGGCCTGATGAACCCTGTATCAAGTAACTCCTTGAGTTGCCTTCTTAGTTCCGCCAATTCTGGTGGTGCCATGCGATATGCTCCCATGGCTAGTGGCTTTGTCCCTGGTTCCAGCTCGATCTGATGGTCTACCTCCCTCCTTGGTGGTAGTTTATTTGGTAACTCTGCTGGTGCAACGTCCTTGAACTCCTCGAGGACAGCTGCTACCTTCTTTGGCTCGACTTCTAGTGGCCCATATTCTTCATCGTCATACTCCTTGAGAATAGTCAAATAGCTTTCCTCATCCCTCTGAATGCCCTTCTTAAATTGCATTGCCGAGAGCACCTTTACGTCTTGCTTGTTGGTCCTTCTTGTTGGTACCACACAAGCCTTATCGCCGTCCATGATGCACATGCTGTTGGCGAATGGTACTGGGAATGCCTTGACTTGATCCAAGAATTCCAATCCCAGGACAACCTTGAAGTCATCCATTGGAACAACGGAGAAGTCCATATGTCCGGACCAGGCTCCCATGCTGGTCTTAACTCCTCGAACTATGCCGTGAATGGGTCGAGCAGCTGAATTAACTGCCTTGATGGAGCCCCCTCCACCAGTCACCTTAAGTCCTAACCTTTGGGCTTCTTCGATTGAAATAAAGTTGTGGGTCGCACCTGTGTCAAGCATGGCTACCGTTGGTTTTCCTCCAATGGACACGTCCACAAAGAGTAGCCCTTTGGCTTGGGTTTTGGGAGCAGATTGGATCACATTGAGTAGCTGCATGGACCCCATATGTGCACCATTATCGCCACCATCGGCCTCTGTCCTGTCTTGATGACTTGCAAGGAGCGAATTCAAGGCTCTTTTCTGTGGGCAATCCCTAGCCCAATGGGGACCATCACAAAGGAAGCATTTGTTGTTGTTGGACTTACTTGAATTCTTGCCGTCCTTTTGCTTGCCCTTGTCCTTGCCCCTTGAGGTGTTATCTTGGCGGTGCTCATCTTTGCGTTGGCCCTTGTCTCCCCCACCTTTGGCTTGACCACTCTTCTTGTCCTTCGGCTTGTTGGTGGACTCCTTTTGGCTTGCATAGTCAATCAGGCTTTCGGCCACAGCTATGGCAGTGGCAAGGTCTTGCACCCCACGTCGCCTTAGCTCGGTCTTGGCCCATTGTTGGAGCCCATCCATAAAATTGAAGAGTGCATCTTTGTCGGACAAATCAGGGATCTCAAGTACTAAGTTAGTAAAGTCCTTAACATAATCACGAATAGATCCTGATTGTTTAAGCCTTCGTAGACGAGCTCTAGCCTCATCCTCAACATTCTCGGGATAAAACTGCCTTTTAAGCTCCCTTTTAAAGTCATCAAAGGTAGTCATGGTACACGTACCTTTTTCGATGTCTCCTCATCTTCTCCTCCACCAAAGCATGGCTGTATCATTAAGATAAAGAGCCGCGGACTGGATCTTGGCGTCCTCGTCTGTGATGCCCATGGCTCCAAAGTATTGGTCTAGGCCCCACAAGAAGTTGTCCACTTCTCGTGCATTGCGTGATCCCCCGAAACTCTTAGGCTTTGGTACCTCAATGCGCCTAGCCTCAACGATGCTACTGCTGGACCCTGTCGCCAATGCCCGCTTACAAAGGGCTAAGTCCCCACGCATATCCTAAATGCGTGCGAGTGTGCTATTCAACTCCATCTCGTGGGCTCGACGCATTTTAGTGAGCTCTCCCGCAAACTCGTCACGAACCTTCTCAATTTCGGCCCGCAAGGACTCCTCTAGTTGAAGCGACATGCCTTGGATCGCAGTATGGATAGTGGCATCCTCCGCTTCTAGGCCATCCACCCGTTGGCTTAGGTCATCCCCCTGGGTCTCCACGCCACCCATGGCCTCCTCTACCCGAGATAGGCGTGAGTCGAAACTAGAGATCACGTCCTTAGACCGACCCCTCTTAGCCACGACATTGGGGTCGACTATCTCTTCGCGGCCTCGCTCTTGCGTCACCTCCACGTCAGAAGGGTTGGATCCCGTGGCCCTTTGAGCAGCACTGTTCTTAGCCATTGTCTCAGCCTGAGCCTTGCTCTGATACCAACTGTCATGAGCTTACTTTCTCCAAGCTACTCATGCGGCCTTAGCACAGTCTCGATGTTAAGTCAGCCTAACTCACTCATGCTCTTGCCTTGAACACAAGGGAACACAAGAGAGAACAAGGAGAACTTTGAAAGGCTTTGATTCTTGATTTCCTTGGATTGTTTACAAATGAATGGGATGGTCCTATTTATAGGCATCCTCCCAACTAATGAACGATCTAGATTACATTGATCTAACGGCTACTATTTTCTATCCAAAATGTTCTAGCAAAGTGTGGAGGATATTTACAAGTATAGAGTATTCTAGAGACTTCTACACTATTCTACATTGTCCCTAAGTGCTCTTACAGTTCTAGAGAGTTCTAGAGTCTTCCAGGACCTCCTAGGTTCTGCGGGATGCTTCTAGACTATGGTGGAACCTCCTCGAATGCTGTGGAACGATGTAGATTACTCTGGACCCTTCTAGAATCTTCTTTGGGCTATGTCTTCTCCCAAAAACGCCCAAGACAAGTGAGTGGCCTCTTTGTGACTTGGCAGGGCGTGACACTAGGCTCTCATGTGTAGCAAATGTGGGATTTTGATTGCATTCCTAGCAATCCTCCCTTTAAATAGGTAACCACCACTATTCTCATAGTTTGAGCCTCCCCTTAAGCCTATTCATCCATCCTCTTATCATAGAATCATATTTTCCAATCAAAGCCACTCTTTTCCACCACATTGGGAGCGCACGCCTTACATAAAGCACTGGAGCACCACTTTCTTGAAGAGCTCAACACAGATCTACTGGGGCGCGCCACCTCTTTTGTTCGACATCCGAGGATTGCACCCATATGGTTTAGTCTAGAGCATGGCTCTAATATAACTTGCTGGGAAAAACAGACTCTAGAACCACTACTAGGAATATGAAAATAAATTAGACAAAAACAACAATCACCACAATCTACATAGAAAACTCCAAAACAAGAGACAAACCATGGACTTAGAAAGAAATTCACTATCCGAGGTACAACATGTCAAGGATGTGCTTATACAATCCAAGGTACACAAAGCTTTGAAATGGAGACTAGCCCCTGATGCCAACAAAGATTCTGAGAAGTCCAGTATGAGCATATGAAGCCTTTTTTGATGTATGGAAAGGAAACAATGAATTTTGTAGAAGTAATTAACAAACTCCATTCAGAAGAGAGAAGGCTAAGCAGTGGAGGTCATTCTCCATCAGAAAACTCGACATTTGTCGCTAGCAATAGGAATGAGAAGCAAAAAAAAAAAAACTCCACAAAGAATGCAATTTTGCTAGGGGTGTAGACAATTTGGACACCAAAAGAAAAATTGTCCAAAAGGTAAAGCTGATTTGGCAAAAGGCTCCGAGTCAGATGCTGGTAGTGTGTCTCTCCTCATGGAAGACAGTGATGTCATTTGAGAAAGGATATGTACATCCTCATGTATATCTGTTTTGCCATGAAAAAGGATAGGTATGTAACACCCGAGAATTTCTAGTGCATTATATATGTAATAGTTAAGGATTATGTTTAAGTAATTTATGTACAAATTTTGTGAGCTAAAATTTTATGCTCAAAAATTTGTTAAGTATGTTGGGAGTAATTTTAGTGTCACAAGGATTATTCTTTAAATCCAATTTTTGTGACAAATTTAATAAGAATAAAAATAAGATTTTTAAGATTACAAATCATGTTATAATTTTAGGGGTGCATTTAGAAATAAGCGATTTTTGTGACAATTCAAAAGATGAGAATGGCCACATCCTCCCCATGGTGGCTTCGGTCCTGGCCTTAGATTTTGGGTGCAATTTTTATTTCATTTGAGTCACAGTAGGAGTCAAAAGTGGTAAAGGCTTACTGAAAGAAAACACTTTTGTCTCCATTAAAAAAAAAAAAAAGTGTCCCATGAAAGCCATGAAGACCCATGCTCTCCATAGCCAAAATGGCAATGATCTCCTCCCTCCCTTTCAAATATTTTTCAAAGTACAACCATACATCCATTTAAGAAGCAAGAGCAAGTGTTCTTCAAGAGGATTTCAAAGTAAAAGACTCAAAACTTTTTCTATTCAAATCTAGGGTTTTTATTCAAGTTTTGGAAGAGATATTCATTCATGGCATGATATGGACTTGATGTCAAAGGATTTTGAAAGCTTTCAAGAGTTAGAAGGAGAGGACAAACGCGTTGGATGGTCTAGGTAAAACCCAAATCTCACAAGCTATGTTAAAGTTTGTATACTTTTATGCATATCAAGTGTTTGATGTACGTTATGTACTATGGCATGTAAGAAAATTATTGTGGTATATTTTGTTTAAGTCTATGATGATGGATAGTTAAAAAAGGGGTTTAACGCTAAAAAGACAAAGTATGACAAACTTTAATAGACACTGAATTTTAACATTCAAAGAGTTTAATAAAATTATTTTGGATCATGGCATGAAAAAAATGTTATGGTATGATTATTATAAGCATTACGGGCTTGATAATATGTTTGGAAAGGTTTAAATGTGATTAAACTTGGGAAAATAGGTTAAAGAAAGTTTGAAAGATTTAAGTATATGAGGCACTTAGAGGCCGAATTGTTTTCTAAGGTCAACACGTAATTGGTATTAACACTTGACTTAAGAACTTTATAAGAAGAGAGGTCTTGGGTTCAAGTGTTGTGGGATGCGAAGAAAGCTCTGAAGGCCACTAGGTACCCAAAGGGGACAGTACATATGAGTAACAAGTATTAGACCTACAAGTTTGTGGGCCCAGAAGGGGGCCAATGGATGGTTGAGGTGTTATAAATTCAAAACATTTTTTTATATCTACGATAGCAAACAAATCCAACCAGAAAAGGGAAATAAAGCCTAAACTATTACTGTTGGGTTATGGATTTGAAAATCATGCAAAATGCAGCGGAATAGAGTTTTAAAACTTTTCATAAACTTTCAAGATTCTTCTGATGATGCTATATATAATAATTGAATAAAACACAAGCTTACGATTTTGGCAATAGCTTTGGATGATCGAGCATTCTAAAACCTTCATATCTTCCTTATTATTCTCCTCTCTAGATCAGCTGGTGTGTAGGCACTGGTGATATCTCTTGGATAATCTCCTTCTAACCTTTCTCAACAGAGGTCCCTTAAACTCTAAAGGGGAAAGCTCAAAGAACATTAGATAAAGGCCAGAAAAAAGTCTACTAAACATAGAACCTCTAATGTCTCTTTATAGGCACACACAGAGGCTTGAAATTTGAAACAGAATCCTCCAAGGATTCTAAATAGATCACGCCAATTCCCGAATCTAGTAAACATGATCTACAGCTTCTAATAATGGTGTGACATGTGTCATAATCACCTTCAATTATGTGACTATGTATCTATCTAGTATCTTTCTAAAATCTGATTTTCAGTTCAATCTGAAATTTTATTTATTTTAACCTTTAAAATAAATATCTTTCATGATTTTCTCAATTATTAAAATTATCTCACAATTCAAATAATTATCTACAAAATCTATTTCAACTCTTGAAAAAGATTCTTATCTGCAATAAGATAACAAATAGATTACATGAAGATCAAGTGATATGTTTGTGTTTCCTAAAATCATGGAGTGGTGCCACATGGACTCCTAGAGCTCTAGTGTGTGGTGTCAGACACAGTCCTTGTGGACCGTAGTGTGAAGTTACAATTTTGTCCCTAAGACAAAATTTATCTAAGAAAATTTCTATTGATCAATTTGAAAGAATTTTATATAGCTAACAAGGTGACCCAATGGACATATATAATTTAAGCTCCAATAATTATTTATAATTTAATTATCTCATTATTAAATTAATAATAATTATTAACTTTGGCTTGCGTCACCATCGAAAACCAAGGTTGCACTCTTAAATTATATACAGCATTATATGGAGCCTTAATCATAAATGTCGTGAACAAAGTCGTCCATTGATATAATTATTTTCCATGTGATCACAACTACCATAATAATATTCATAATTAGAGCTAGGTTTATAGATTTTTATACAACATCTCTAATTACATCTTTGTTCACGAGTTCCATTAATTCTCTAATGGGTGACGTATTTATGAATAAATCATAAATGAGGATTTATGTAATATTTGATATCGCATATCAAATAGCGAGTACTCTTCACCAAAGTTCCTGAACTAATACTTATGGAAATATTATATACACATCTTATTCCATAAGAGCTATAGATTCCATATCTATGAATGATATTCCCAGCTACCTATGTTAGTATGTCTCCAATATACAGAGGTATAGATCATGGATGTTATAGAATCTACTAATCATTTCAAGATTAAGGTAAGATCCATAAAATGATCAAAGTAATAGAATTCTAATTTTTTGTCACAAAATTACACAAGAACTTAAATTCTATCCTGGTCCTGTTTTAATATGTTTCAAACACACTGATGTATCGATCCAATAATCATTACATTATTATAATTCAGATAAGATTATTCCACTAAGTTGAGAATAAATGACATCATAATTTTAAGTAAGATAAAGTATCCAGCTTTATTTACTGATCATAAACCAAAGTTTATACTAAACACATAATCATGTCCTCTCTAATATGAACACTTCATATATATGATTATGTACTTTAACAAGTATTGGATCCTTTATGATATTTGCATATATATATATATTCAACAAAATATACATATAAAAGAATAAAAGGAATTTATTTTATTTATCATGCAATACTTTACATCTTATAATGGCCATGTGGAATTCACATTATGCTATACAAGCACTAATTCCAACAATTACAAGCTTTATTAAGATGTATGTACGAAGAGCATGTGTCATATACAACACTTTTGGAGTCCATACCCTTGCCATGACAATAGCCATCTCCATGTTGAGTGATTGCTTCATAAACAACTCATAATTGCATGGTTTGTAAAAGAAGCTTGCTAGCCAAGTCATTCCATATCCAAATAATAATACATGGATCAACTTAATCCAAAAAGACAACTAAATAAATCTTCAAATACAAAAATGGTCCTTTTTCATTCCCAAACACAAGCATAAATACAACATTAAATTAACAACAACAGAAAAAAAAAAAAAAAAAAGAAACATTAAACTCAAGTGCATGTCACTTCAAAACCTGAGACTTAGAGAAAAAAAGCCAGAAACCAAAAAGCTTTTTTTCTTCACCATCTAAAATCTCTATTGGAGTGGTAGTCAATCGTCACTTACTGGCAAGCAGGAGCAAGAGAGATCGGCATTGACAAACTCACAATAAATCTCAAATCTCCAATTGATGAACTTAGGCCTCATGATCTCAAAGTTCAAACAGTGATGTGTGCGGTCGAGACATATTTGCAACAGGAGGAGCTTCAATGGCGATCTAAAACCTTCGACAGCTCGAACGGGGAGGAAAGAATCCAACTAAACCCATGCGATCAAAGTAGGAGCCCTCTCATCTAGACAACCCTATGTTAAGGAGGAGTTTAGAGACATCGATGGAACGAAGCACAACGGCAATGGCGTCTTCATCTTCCTTCGGTAATGCCACGACTTAGGCGAAGAACAAGAAAGAGAGAGAGTGGAGAGATGAAGAGAAAGGCAAATATGTGTTTAACAGAGTAATTTAAACCATCAGTTTGGGTTTGAAAACTATAGTATGTGAGAGCTTTATACTATAGCTTTTTATTGTAGTTTGTGAGAGCGTTATACTATTCATAGTTCAAAAGCTTTACACTTTTCATTGGTTTGAACTACTCCTCCAAACACCCCTAAAGGTAGAGAAAAATAAGAATAGATCACAAAGAAGATGAGAGAGAGCGTGGAGTGGAGAGAGAAAATAAAATCTAAATGAAGGTTTGTGTTTTGATCTTGATTTTAAGTATTAGATAAAAATGAAATAAAAATAAATAAATATAAAAGGGGTAATTTTAAAAAGTCAAAAAGAAAAGGGCATTGTTAATAATGAGTGCTCATAAAGGGGCATTCCTAGTAAATTTCTCTTAAAAACTAAGCCTTTCCAAACGGCTTATGGAAACATCATATAAAAAATGGAAAATTTTTTTAGTGAATATGAATACATTATATAGCGAAATATAAATGACATATACCTCTTGTTTTACTATACACTGGAATATAAACGACATTAAATGCTGAAACAATAGACACATGCGAAACGTCGACAAAAAGAAAGCTACTCCTTATGAGAATAATGACATAAAAGTTAAAACCAATAGGGTATTTGGCAGAATGGTTAGAACTGTTAGTTAAAAGTGTTTTTACTATAGCATATGAGAGCTTTACACTATTTGTAACTGAGAAAGTGGTTTAGACCACTTTTGCCAAACACCCTTCAAATATAACTCAAAGGGAAAATATAAAATATATTAAAAAGAGGGAAAGCTAAACTAGCTAACGAAGGGGTTGGGACTCGCCTTACCCTAATTCACCAACTAGGCAATACCTTGACCTCAAACCTCACCCGAGGCAGGCTGCCACAGACTCTAGAAATCGAGTTGTCATTTCCTTCATTCTACTCATTCAGGCTTCTTCGTGAACCTATACAATTGATACCACAAAGCTAGCCAACTCTATTATCGAAGAAATAAAAAAGGGCAATGATTTGGCATCAAATATTTGGAGGTATGGAAAAAGCAATTATGAGAAGCGGAAGATAAAAGTAGTAACCACTTTTGGCACCCGAAAAATAACAGTTATCTCAAATTGCCTCCTAAACTATCAATTGACACATTAATGGTCTTAGAGCTTTTCAAATGTTATACTAATGGCATCTTTGTAATAGAAATGTTAGAAATTGATTGATTCCATCAAGTGAGGTATATGTGATTCAGTTTAAACACCTGCATAAATCAAACTATCCAAAAAAATTTTACTAGATTACCCTTAATTCACAAATGATGAAAGCCATTAGAACGTTCATGCTGCAAATGTATCATTAATATTACATTTAGCAAGCTCAAGGACTATTAATGTATCAATTAAAAGTTGAAGGATCAGAATAAGATAACTACTATTTTTCAAAAACTAAAAGCGAAATTATCCTTAGACAAATGCCCCATAATTTTCAAAATGCAACGTAAGCTTTCAATAATCCTCACGGTGAATTTGAAACATCTTATGGAATGTTTGACAGAGTGGTTAAAACTGTTGATTAGAATTTTTTTTTACTATAGCATGTGAGAGTTTTATACTGTAGCGATTTATTTATTTATTATTACTGTAGCATGTGAGAGCTTCACACTATTTGTAACTAAGAAAATGGTGCAAACTACTTTTACCAAACACAAGGTTTATTTTAAGATTTGGAGCTCTAATTTTAGTTTGTTAACTGAGAAAAGGGATTTTCAAGATTAGGGTATTAATTACACTAAGAAAATTGTCTTAAACATTAAAATTATTAAAAATATTACCTTGACCCTTTGCATAGCCTCATGTTAGCGGTACCCCCACCATAAACCCCGTACGTCTTCACCAAAACTGCCACCAAGAGCTCAAGGGTTTATCGGTTGATGGTTAAACCCCCTTAAACTCCAATTTTCCCCCTCCAAAATTCTTTACTCCAAAACCTCTGACCACCCAAGAAATCCACAATGATCCTTTACCGCCCTAGCGCAGTTCTCCATTTCTACAAGCTATCACCTCCATCTTCTTCACCCAGATTCCTCTGCCAATTCAAACACTCGTACTCATTTCTTTCCCATTCTTCTTCTTCTTCTTCTTCTTCGCTTCGAATTCGCTGGTTTTTGATCGCCAAGCCTCGCAACGGAGAATTTAGAGCATTCAGCAACAGAACCGGAGGCGACACGTTCTTCGCCGAGGAAAGCGTTTCTTGGGCATCCCTAGGCGTTTCGGATAAGCTTTCTCGAGCTCTCTTCAATGCCGGTTTTGGTCAACCGTCTCTGGTTCAGGTGTTGGTTTTACTCGCAAAATCACGTTCTGTCATTTTCTCTGAATTTATGCCCACCACCTGTTTGCTTGCTGAGAAAATTCAGTGATTTAGTGTAGTTTTTGAATATGTTCTTGTTTTTGGTGTATGAAAGTGAAAAAAAATCGAAAATTTATCAACTATAACAAAAAAAAAAAACCAAGAAAAATGTTGACTTTTAATTGCTGAGCAAAAAAGCCAAGTGCTGTTCTGAATAAAATAATGAAGCGTTTTTTTTTTTTCCTCTTTTAAAACTATTTATGAGGTTCTGGTTAATAACTAGACGTTTTATTTTTTGCATATTAGGCGTCTTGTATACCATCTATACTTTCTGGAAAGGATGTAATTGTTGCTGCTGAAACTGGAAGTGGCAAGACACATGGTTATCTTGTCCCTCTAATTGATAGGCTTTGCAATGCGCAAGATGATTCAGGTAATGTTGCTGATGATCAAGGAGTGTCTACGCCACCCCGTAAGCTTTCTCTTGTTCTTTGTCCAAATGTGACATTATGTGAGCAAGTTGTGCGCATGGCCAATGGCCTTTGTGGTGATGATGGTCAACCACTTGTCACAGTGGCCGCTGTCTGTGGACGACAGGTAATGTTGTATTGATTTTCTTGATACCCGTTGTGTTTTTTTTTTTTTTGGGAGTAAATAATAAGACAAGGTTTTCATTCTAAGAAAATGGTTCTATGTTTTTTACTGCAGGGTTGGCCGGTCAGTAGGCCTGATATAATAGTGACAACACCTGCTGCCCTTCTAAATAATATTGAGCCAAATAAACGTCGTCGACTGGCATTTTTGCGTGGTGTGAAATTTGTGGTAAATTTGGTCCCAATTGGTTGAACAATTGTTTTTTGCTTACTTCACGTTGACAAATCTGTTATATTCACTGCATAGGAGGGAATTCATTGCATAATTTGTGTAGCTTACAAGTCTACGTGCTACAAATTGCGCTTTCAGGTCTTTGATGAAGCTGACATGCTTCTCTGTGGGGGCTTCCAGAATAAAGTCATTCGTCTAATACACATGCTACGATATGATGAGAAGCAATTTTCTTGGTCAAAAGAATCTCTATCTGAGTTGCCAACGCACTTGGAACTTGAAGAAGCTTCATCAGAGTTTAACTTAGAGGGTGACGAAGACTTAAAAGATGAAATCATCTCAGATGGGGAGGAAAGTATTGAGGGTGTTGTTGATGACTTGCTGGAGGATATTGAAACTGGACCTGCCAAAAGAACAGACTGGAGGAGAGCAAGAAAGGATTATGAACGCAGTAAACAGTACATTTTTGTCGCAGCCACTCTTCCTCTTAATGGAAAGAAAACCGCTGGTGGAGTATTGAAAAACATGTTTCCAGATGCCACTTGGGTTAGTGGGAATTACCTGCATCGTCACAACCCCAGGTTAAGACCTTTTTGCATGCTGATTGTTAACCAATAGTACTGTTAGATTACCTCTTAATTTTCACATTTTCATATGATAACGTGCATGGTCTTAGGGGGAAAAAAAAAAGTGCTAGCTCCTCAAGTGTCTCACTGAGAGCATTGGACTTATGTTACTGAATGGAATTGACGGGTGAGAGTAAAAATAATCAACTGCAGTTGGTATATGCTTCTTTGCGTTTACTGCAGGTACTCATGGGTGCACTTTATTTTTCTTATCTATGAAATTAAATCCTAGCTTAATCTCTTAGCAAAGGGATAAAAATCCTACTTGAGTCACAAACAGATGGTGTAATAGTTTTCCTTAAAGAAGGTTGGTCTAAGTACCAAGAAAGGTAGCTAGAAATTTAAATCCCTGCTGCATTAGTAATCTTTGTGAGTACATACGACATAGTTATATTTATGTACAGTGACTTGTTAACAATCTACTTCAGGCTTAAGCAGAGGTGGATAGAAGTTTCAATTGATACTCAAGTGGATGAGCTATTAAAAGCTGTAAATGAAGGTTCTAGATCTAAATCAGTGGATTCAGGCCGAACAATTGTGTTTGCAAACACTGTTGAGGCTGTTGAAGCTGTGGCAAAGATATTACGGAGAGTTGGAATTGAATGTTACCGCTACCATAAAGATTTCTCCTTGGAGGAACGCGCAAAGACATTAGACGACTTCCAAGAAAAAGGTGGCATTCTTGTGTGTACTGATGCTGCAGCCCGTGGCGTTGACATTCCAAATATCTCGCATGTTATTCAGGTCAATACATTTTTTGTAAAGTAGTTATATTCTTGCTTGTTCTTTTTGGGTTTAATATTCGGTCATTGGAGAGCTAAACACTGGATATGAGTAGCATATAACAACTGATAAGGAAAATACTTGCGTGCTATGGTGGGACAACACTTATCAACTGTTTTTTAAACAAAAATTTTTTGAGAGGATTTATGAATCTATTAACTAAACTCCGGGAGTAATTTGTTTATCCAGGCAGACTTTGCCACTTCTGCGGTAGACTTTTTACACAGGGTTGGTCGCACAGCTAGAGCTGGTCAATATGGACTCGTCACTAGTTTCTATACCGAGTCTAATCAGGATCTTGTTGCTGCTGTTCGGCGAGCAGGGGAGCTTGGCCAGTCTGTGGTAATTCTCGTAGCTCATAAATCTAAATGTATAAGTATTGGTTATGCTTCTTTCACCTAATTTTGTCATTGGTGTAATCCTGCTCTTGACATTTTTGTGTGTGTCTATTATTTTTTAGATTTTAGATTTTTAGATTTTTTAGTTTTTGATTTACTGGGTACACCAACTTGGTACGAGACGATATAAAGAAAGAAACTAAAGTCATATCAATCTTTACTCGTGTCATATTACACAAATGAGCAGTGGTCCAACTCTTGGACAAACCAAATGCTTTAAAAAAAAGATAAAAAACTAGAACAAAACATGTGCAATGTTAGGGTTAAGATCGTTACTTTCTCCTTATTGACGAGTACCTTTTTTAATTTTTATTTTTTATTTTGGCCCAACAGGAGACGGCATTTAGCAGGAAAAGAGGCTTCCGAAATAGACTTAAGAAGAGAGGTAAAGCTCAACTCTTTGGTTTCCTAATATCCGATGATTAAATTTTCAAGTAGATAGATGGTGTCACTCAAAAATTCTTATCGATTAGAAGTTACTCCAAGCTTCTAAATGGGATAATTGCCTATCCAATTAATTTTTTTTATGATAATGCTGAGGCCGACGTTTTTGTACTTTGGCAGGCTCTAGAAGGGGCGCGGATACATCAACCGTTGAAGAAAGTGTTCTTTCATATTAATTAAGCTCCGAGGAACTTCATCTGTGAAGAAGCATCTATAGATATTAAAATCTAGATCACATCTATGTATGATCTGTTCGCATGGGTCAGATTTCGAATCACTCTCTTCTGACATTGTCTTCGATCTTTGCCTGGTTCAAGTATCTCAGAGCCACACATCTAGAGACTGATTCTGACCCCTGCATTCGCCGTGCACAAATTTGCTCCACAAACTTTGACATTACCCCACCATTACAGCTCGATTCTGACACTTGGCTTATGGCTGATCACCCATTTGACCATTTTTGCGTTTTGGTTTCAGTTTCAGCATTCTGTGGGCGATCCTGACACATGAAGATGAATTTTATCCGTAATGTTTCGTGAATACTAAGGTATATCAGTGCTATTGAAAAATAAATAAATAAATGAAATAAAATAAACTAAAAGCCGAAGAAATTTAAATGGCACAGATAATTTCTTTTCATGACCGAGCTAAACGACGTAACTTTTGTAAAAAGAAACATAGGATTAAGAATATTTGTTCTACAAATACATAGAGAGAAACAGTAAACCTGTTCACAATCACATCATCAACTACATCCAAGCAATCTAAAAATGAATGCCATTGCCATTCATGATTTTCTTTGGCTCTCCAAATTTCTTCCACTTATCACTCGTTAGAAACGAGACAAACTCATTGATGCACTTGTCAGAGCTCCCTCCTTCACCAATTGCCTCCTTGGCCTTCTCTCTCCACAAGATGGAATTCATCTTGATCTTTTGGCTTCTCTTTCCTTCCATCACTTCCTTAAAACATGCTATGAGCTCTTCTTTCCTCACAACCCACCTCTCATCCTCTTTCGGCCTCACCCCAACTTGCCATACGTCACCAATAAACTTGGCATCGGTCAACTGATCAGCCCACTGAGGAATACCCACCATTGGGACGCCAAGGCTAAGCCCTTCAAGCGTGGAATTCCACCCACAATGAGTGACAAAGCACCCAATGGCTTGATGTGCGAGCATTTCTAGTTGGTTGCACCAGGATACAATTAGACCCTTTTCTTTCACCGATTCAAGGAACCCATTGGGGAGTTTGTGTCGTTCATGCTCTTTTACCACCCAAAGGAAGTACTTGCCACTTTCCTTTAGGCCCCATGCAATCTCTCCCATTTGCTTCTCGGTTAAGGAGACCATGCTTCCAAATGACACATAAATTACTGATTTGGGAAGCTTCGTTTCTAGCCATTTCATGCATTCTTCACTCGATGGCTTCCATAGACTTGATCCGTACACTTTGTCTCCTTCGATCCGGCCATCCAAGTACGCCGACGGGACCATCGGACCAATGAGCTTCGCTGGCCAGTGCTTCGATACCCCTTCTGCCACCTTCAAGTATTAGAAACCACACGAGCCACAAATTTGTTATGAAATATGTGTAACAAGAATTATGTCACGCTTTTAAAAGTTTTGTTTATTCACACTACACTTAAAAAAACTATCATATTATTATCTATATTATATATTAAATTGTATCATAAATAAATATATACAGTATTTATAAAAAGTAAATCCTAAATAATGATGTGAATATATCCAAAAAAATTATTTGATTTAATGTCTCCAAACTTAGAGAAAAAAAAATATTACCACTGTGACACCCGTTATTCTCCTAACGGGTATTGAGGTAATTAAATTAATTTTTAATGTATAAAAAAAAATTGCTTCATTTAAATTTATTTTATAATATTTATTTTTATCTATTTTTAAATTTTCTAAAATTCTCCTATATTTATTTAGTATGATTACTAAAAAGTATTAGAACTTCTAATAAATCTCAAAAATGTCATATTGGCATTATGTGTGTTAAAGTCTTTAGATGAGACATAAGGATATATTTTCCAACTACTCTTGACCCTCATTTTCTTTATTTCCTCCGTGACATGCTTCAACATGTCTCCTCTATAATTGTTTCTATCACTTCTTTTCAAAGACTTCATCTTTTCTTCCTTTCTCTTCCACGGTTCCCACACTCTTCTTCTTATTTCTTTGCTGAAGCAAAATACTTAGAGAACTTCTTCAAGGCAGCCATAAAAATCAGCCACCATCACCTCCATTTGAGCAAGAATTTCAGTCATACCGAACTAAAGGAACCTGTTTTGAAGCCATTTCAAGCTTCCAACTAACCATAATCCGAGGTTAGAATCTTATGAACAAATTTAGTCTTTCATTTATAAATTTTCTTTTATACTAAAGGATTATTCAAATTTGCGTTCTTAAACCTAAGTATATGTTTGTTGCTATTTTGGAGCATATGTATGAAGTCTAAGTGTATATGCCCTAGACAGAAAATTTATATTGTTAAACTTTATAATACCTCTATGGGCAGTGGTTATTTCTTGAAATTCTAAGATTAAATTAAAATGAATTTTATGAATGTAGTTGTATGTTGTGCTTTAGTTTTAATTGTCCTTATGCACGCCTTAGGATCAAGGGAGTATGGAGCTAACGTTAACTGATTCCAGGATTAAAAGATTGTTGATAAGCTTGAAAGGTAGGGATTCTATTACTCATCTTTTGTGAGGTTTTTACAGAATTAAAATTGATTGTTTTGCCGCAATATATATATATCTATGTTGAACTGATATTATATGTGTATCACATATGAAACTATGACATGGACTCGTCTTGTATTGTACGGCGAGGAACATAATGAATTGACACATGTTATAAATTGAGAAGCATGGTTAGGAAAATTAACTCTATTAATAATGATTTAATATAGAGAAATTGTGAGACATAAAAAGGGCGACGGTTACGTCCTTGGGCATGAATACCCTAAAAGGTAAAGTAGGGGGAAGGCGATGACGCTTCCTTGGGTTGAAAGTCCCAGAACACACTGTACAGGAATCGACTTGGTGAGGACTCGGGGCTTGATGTCCCCTCACCGGAACACCCTTGGAATGTTTATAGGGTGATCAAGTGCGCCCATTTGGGTTTCGATGAGTTGAGTGATACTCAATTTAACATGGATACCTAGGAACAATGATGATTGATAATATTTGTATAAATGTGTAATTATGACACTTGGTAACGATTAACTACGGTATCCATAAGATGTGATCATAATAAACCTCATAATCTGGAATATGATGTGACTTACTGACCATGCAGATTTTAATGTGGTAATGATAAAAACCTAAAGGTGAGTAATGGCTTTCTCTACTGAGCATAGTGTTGCTCATTCCCTTATATTTTTATCTTTTCAGGACTCACTAAGTGTGAGGTGGCTACGAGAAATATAGTTGAGGAAGTGATGTAGCTATATTACATTGGGACTGCTTCAATTGTTGAGAATGTTCTTCATGATAATGTAAGCATCAATTGTTACTTTCTGTGACTGTATTACAATGTGTTGAGGGTTAAAATGATGATGACAACAGTTTATATTATTAAATTAAAGGTGCTACATTAAAACTGTGGTTTATTTGTCGTTTATATTTTTATTTTTGAGTTGGGAGTTTTCATTTAAGTCCCGGGCAAATTTTATTTTTAAGGTTTTACTTTTATTATTTATTTTTATTTTATCTCATTAAAAACTGTTAACCCCCACATAGGGGCGTTACAGAATTTTTGGTATCAGAGCCTAGGTTCGGTTAACCTAGGGAGTGTAGCACCACTTTAAAAAATATTTTTGAGATGGTTTTGAAGTTGAATTTTCATTGTCATCATCAAAATGAACCTTCACATTGATTTATACAGTCTAGAAGGATGTAACATGGAAAGGCCATAGAATGAAAATATCAATAGTTATATGAGTACAATAATTACATAGAAGGAAAGTATTAATAGTTATGAGGGAATGATAATTATATGGAATGAGTTTATAAGTAGAATGCTTATGAGAGATTCGTATAATATTAGGATCTATAAGCATATCTAATTCGTATAAACGATGAGAAATTCGTGTAGATACGAGGATTTAAGAGCCTTTTGTCTCGTGAAAAACAATAAGAAATATAAGGCTTGACTTATTGATTTTAAAGTTTGGCATAGATATGCCAAATTTTTCATAATTGATTCAAACCTAAGTAATGATTATGTGTGGATTCGATGGAGCACATAAGTGTCAATAACTTTTCTTGAAAGTTCTATTTATTTGAGGAATATGATATAAGTTGGGAATCATGGTATTGAATCTTGAGAGAGATAAATGTTAGACTTTTGGTCTGTTGAGACTGTGTAAAGTCTAGAATGCATGAATCTCAAAATTGGAATATTTTGTTACGTACATTGTATTTAAGTGTATCAGTGAATCTTTTGGTTACCTAAGGTTTTGTTATATGAGGAAATTATATATTGTATGAGTAGAATTGTGGGGATTGTAGATGTTCTTAAGTAGTAACATCTAGTGTCTTTGTTCATTGATATGGTCTACGTTGAAAGACGTAAATCGTATTGATTTCAAGGTTAGTCGCATTCTAAACCCTTGGTAGTAATGATGATGAATCCATTGATAGATGTTGAGTATTAGGAATAACATATGGGTGTATGCATTGTTCAATAAGGTTTTGATTAAAACAAAATTATTTGAGTTGCTGGAAGATTATGTTGTTATGAAATGATTTTAAATATCATTCAGGAAGATCCTTGTTGTCGTTAAATTAGATTTGTTGTTCATAATTAACTTTATCTATAGTGGGCTTTAAATTGGGTTTAAGATTTATACAAATTGGTTTTCAATTTTATGTTTGTTATTTAACTCGTTCTAAATGTGTTAAGGCCCGAAACAACCTGACCATTTTCAACTAAGAACATTTGGGCCTAGTTTAAATCCTAAATCAGTTTGATTCACACTGTCTCTCCCACGTGGTCTCTATACGTGTCATATACAGTGGTTTAATTAATGTTTACAAATACGGTTACTGTGCATAGGAGCTTATTTCTCCGAGTTTACTTTTCCTCCAAAAGAAGAAGGAATTCTAGGATTCTGCAATTTACTATCTTAATTTTTCCTTTCTATTTACTCTTCTTTCATCTCATCATGGACCCAAAGTACCAACACCTGAGAAAGTATTTCCCATCACTCTCCCAAAAGATTCTCAGAAAGAAATACAAGGCTAGAATTACTCAGTTGTGGATTCTTATGCGTTTTGGTATCCCTTGTGATGTGAGAATGTTGATAGAGGGGAAAATCCGTCCGAGTGACTTTAGTCAAGATGTCGGTTTACCAGGAACAGGTACCAGTCGTAGTGCAATGAAAAGAAGAGCTCGTGCCATCGTGGTCACTTGTAACAAATGTGGAAGACAAAATTGTAACGGTAAATGTACTTCACCTGGTTATATGTCTACGAATAGAGAGGATAAAATAAGGTTTTGTAGGGATGGACTTTCAAAGGAGAACTTGGATAGCATCCATCCTCCTCTCCACGGTCACCCTAGTGGATATGTTCAAGGAGCTATTTTTAAACTCTGGCCTAAATTTTATACAGAAAGACAACGCCTCAGGAATATGGTATTTCTAGATCCTGTTTGCCAAGCCATAAGAAAACTGGATGGGGAATAAGTCATCGCTCTATAAAGGTTATTTAGTCTTTACTTATTTGAAGCAGTTTTAGCTGATGTTCAACAGTTTGTGTTTTTCTTTTACTCAGAATATTTGCTTTTGTGTTTGAAATAATTGTGATTATTAGATTGATACAGTAAGTGTTAATATCTTATTTAATTTATGATTTTCTTAAATATATATATAATAAAATATATTATCTTATCAGACACGTTACATACGGTACAGTAATATGTTTGAATTTTGAAAAGCTTATCCAGATATTTCAAGATTTGTGTCTCAAATTTCAAAAGTTCTACAGTATTTGTCGTTTATATTAAATTTCTAGACTTGGTGTATATTTGTCAAAAAGTCTACAGTTGTGTCAAGAGGGTCTTTTGTCGAATTGTTCTCAATTGTCAAAAGTTATACAATTAGTGTCTAATCTTTTTCAAAAAGTGAATCAGATTTTCTATAAACTATCAATCACCTTATCTTACTTTCTTATCCGCACAAGATTTTGTTTAAATCTTTGGATTACCTTTTCATTACCTACTCGTCTATCTCTTTAGCCCTTTTTGTGTATTTCTCATCTTTAAAAACTCATGTAGAACCCGAAGTCTAAGTGGAGCAGACATTAAGCAACCACTTCTATAAACCAAATATGTCTACCTCCCAGTCCACGAAGAAAATAAAGAATGTCTGTGTCTTTTGTGGTTCCAGCCTTGGAAAAGATAAAGCTTATTTAGAAGCTGCAAATCACTTAGGGCAAGTCCTAGCACGCAAGAAGATTAACATAATCTATGGGGGTGGTAGTATAAAAATGATGGTAAATATGGCACTAGCAGCTAGGTCTAGTGACGCTACTGATGTAAGAATTTGGCCTCATATTCCAGTTGAAGGAAACCTTTGTAAGGAAGCCATAGGTAAGGGAGAAGGAGTCAGGAGTATCCCTAAAAATTTTAAAGACATAATCTATAATTCTGATGCTTTTATAGCATTACCTGGTGGTCTAGGTACTCTTGAGGAAATATTTATAGTTGCTTGTGGGCAATTGTTGGGCTTTTATTCCAAACCTTTGGGACTGCTGAACGTAAAGGGTTTTTATGACGGTCTTTTGAAATTTCTAGATTACGCTGTGGAAGAAAACATCACTACAGAATCGGAGAGACAAATCTTTGTTACTGCTTCAACAGCTGAGGAATTGATAGATAAAATGCAAATCATACATCCAGAATCCGACACTGCAACATCCAAGCTTGAATGGGAAAGGGAAAGCCGGGAGCGGCCAATTGATTTGAATCTCCATCTGTAATCTTTTTGTTTTATCTTTGGCATGTAGGCATGTGTGTCCGTATTTCGTGTGTTACGAATAACCGTTTGCCTTGTATTCTGTGTTTCTTGTGGTACGTTGTTGTTCAATCTTTTAGATTCATTGAGCCTAATGCCGGGATGGCTGGATACGGAGTACTTGATGCTCTCGAAACGCATCCTTCTTAAGGTCCGATCTTTTGTTTATCGATGTTTTTGTATCCTCTAAGCATGCATGATATGGATAGCTGGTATACGGAGTGCCTTGTACTCTCGAAACGTATCCGTATTATGTTTGTAATGTGTAATATTCTGTTAATATTATGTGGAAGTACCAGAGTCAGTTATGGGGATATTCCATATGAAATATGAGTATATTATTTGGATTGAATGTTTGTGTCATGAGGATAGCTGTTTAATGAAAAATATGCCGGGTATGTTTGCAACTCTGAGATTCCGTTTAATATCTCTATGAGTAAGTTTAATGTATAGTTTTGAATAAAAGTGTTTGTGATATATGTTTTATGATTATATTCTAGTTTATTAGTTGAGGTATGAAATCAAATATATTTGACTTTTCCTTACTCAAAAAGGAAAAGGAACCTAAAGATGAAGTATATAAAATTTCTCTGGCAATCTCCTTAAATGTGATTGTAAATCACAGTCCATGGACAATGAAGGACTGGAATCATGATATGGTCAATATGTATGCCTGATCAGATTCTTAGACTATTATACGGTGTTATAAGTTGAAACTTGTCAGAAATACTCTTATTGAGGGATTTAGGAGTAAGATTTATTATGCAAGTAAATGAGTGGAGATACGATAACTTAAATTTGGAGGACAAACAACATTAACGGTTTAGACTCGGAATTGGAATCATAATGGAATTAAAATTTTTACTAGTATTGCTAGAATTGAAATTTCGAGGACGAAATTTCTTTAAGGGGGGTAGAGCTGTGACACCCGTTATTCTCCTAACGGGTATTGAGGTAATTAAATTAATTTTTAATGTATAAAAAAAAATTGCTTCATTTAAATTTATTTTATAATATTTATTTTTATCTATTTTTAAATTTTCTAAAATTCTCCTATATTTATTTAGTATGATTACTAAAAAGTATTAGAACTTCTAATAAATCTCAAAAATGTCATATTGGCATTATGTGTGTTAAAGTCTTTAGATGAGACATAAGGATATATTTTCCAACTACTCTTGACCCTCATTTTCTTTATTTCCTCCGTGACATGCTTCAACATGTCTCCTCTATAATTGTTTCTATCACTTCTTTTCAAAGACTTCATCTTTTCTTCCTTTCTCTTCCACGGTTCCCACACTCTTCTTCTTATTTCTTTGCTGAAGCAAAATACTTAGAGAACTTCTTCAAGGCAGCCATAAAAATCAGCCACCATCACCTCCATTTGAGCAAGAATTTCAGTCATACCGAACTAAAGGAACCTGTTTTGAAGCCATTTCAAGCTTCCAACTAACCATAATCCGAGGTTAGAATCTTATGAACAAATTTAGTCTTTCATTTATAAATTTTCTTTTATACTAAAGGATTATTCAAATTTGCGTTCTTAAACCTAAGTATATGTTTGTTGCTATTTTGGAGCATATGTATGAAGTCTAAGTGTATATGCCCTAGACAGAAAATTTATATTGTTAAACTTTATAATACCTCTATGGGCAGTGGTTATTTCTTGAAATTCTAAGATTAAATTAAAATGAATTTTATGAATGTAGTTGTATGTTGTGCTTTAGTTTTAATTGTCCTTATGCACGCCTTAGGATCAAGGGAGTATGGAGCTAACGTTAACTGATTCCAGGATTAAAAGATTGTTGATAAGCTTGAAAGGTAGGGATTCTATTACTCATCTTTTGTGAGGTTTTTACAGAATTAAAATTGATTGTTTTGCCGCAATATATATATATCTATGTTGAACTGATATTATATGTGTATCACATATGAAACTATGACATGGACTCGTCTTGTATTGTACGGCGAGGAACATAATGAATTGACACATGTTATAAATTGAGAAGCATGGTTAGGAAAATTAACTCTATTAATAATGATTTAATATAGAGAAATTGTGAGACATAAAAAGGGCGACGGTTACGTCCTTGGGCATGAATACCCTAAAAGGTAAAGTAGGGGGAAGGCGATGACGCTTCCTTGGGTTGAAAGTCCCAGAACACACTGTACAGGAATCGACTTGGTGAGGACTCGGGGCTTGATGTCCCCTCACCGGAACACCCTTGGAATGTTTATAGGGTGATCAAGTGCGCCCATTTGGGTTTCGATGAGTTGAGTGATACTCAATTTAACATGGATACCTAGGAACAATGATGATTGATAATATTTGTATAAATGTGTAATTATGACACTTGGTAACGATTAACTACGGTATCCATAAGATGTGATCATAATAAACCTCATAATCTGGAATATGATGTGACTTACTGACCATGCAGATTTTAATGTGGTAATGATAAAAACCTAAAGGTGAGTAATGGCTTTCTCTACTGAGCATAGTGTTGCTCATTCCCTTATATTTTTATCTTTTCAGGACTCACTAAGTGTGAGGTGGCTACGAGAAATATAGTTGAGGAAGTGATGTAGCTATATTACATTGGGACTGCTTCAATTGTTGAGAATGTTCTTCATGATAATGTAAGCATCAATTGTTACTTTCTGTGACTGTATTACAATGTGTTGAGGGTTAAAATGATGATGACAACAGTTTATATTATTAAATTAAAGGTGCTACATTAAAACTGTGGTTTATTTGTCGTTTATATTTTTATTTTTGAGTTGGGAGTTTTCATTTAAGTCCCGGGCAAATTTTATTTTTAAGGTTTTACATTTATTATTTATTTTTATTTTATCTCATTAAAAACTGTTAACCCCCACATAGGGGCGTTACAACCACGTTATCCATCAAAAGTTAGACAATTATTGATGAATATAAACAGCACTTTCCAGTAGTAGTTATTAACATTCTTTTGTACTAGCCAGAGGGGAGATTTAAAAAAATGACCTTTTTTTTTCAAAAATTTTGGTCAATGATATTTTTTTTAATAGTTTTTGACACTAAAAAAAATCTTTTTAGACATTAAAACGGTTTCAGTTTTTTTTTTATCCTGTTGAGGTTTCTCATTCTGCTACAGTCATTTTATTTATTTTTTTTAAAAAAATTAAAACAGTTTACATGTAAAAAAAAAAACGTGTATTTTGGTTAAAAAAAAAAAAAACTTTTACTCAATTAGAAATTTTTTTTTTGCCCTTTCGTCAAAATCTTCGCAGAGGAGAATATTAGTGAAAAAGAATCAACATACAAAATGTCACTTCTAAAAATCAAAACATAGCTTAACAATAATAGAGTCGAATCCCACACCGCAAATTAAAAATAAATAGCTATAAGAGCATGGAAATATGCATATGATTGATTATAAAAATTTGTAGTCAACGGTGATCTAGACAATATTTTTGTATTATAAAATTACTATCATACCCCGGGTTCCAATTCCTCGAAAGTGTTGGCAAACACCCAGTCAGCCTTTTCCAAGTTAGAGAACTGGCTCAACTTCATGGCCAAGTAAACCGGGTAGCTCTCCGGCAACCTCAGAAAGCTTGGGAGGTCCCGGAAGTTGAGCGGCGGAACTCCGGCAATCGACGAGAGCGGCATGTTCTTATCCTCCAGCGGCAGCGACAGCGTGCCGTTGTGTATACGGCAGAATATGCTGCAGACGGCGGCCGAGTTGGTGAAGAAGGCAGCGCCATAAATCCCATGTTGCCTTGCCACGTCCAGAGCCCAAGGAAGGAACGAGTCGTACACTATGCAGTTCACCGGAGAGTCCGAGTTTCGTAACTTTTGTATGACTTGAGACAAAGTTGCTGAGCCATTGGCCTTAAAGGACTTGAGAAACACTGCCTCTGACTTGGCCTCGGCGAAGCCCCCCTCGTCGAAGCCATCAGATATCGGCTCCACGCCGACGTTGGCCGCGCAGAACCAGTTTACGGTGTAGCGGGTGGTGGCTATTGTGGCCTTGACGCCTTTGGAGGCCAAGCGCTTGGCGAATTGAAGAAGAGGGTTGATGTGGCCTTGGCTTGGATATGGTACCACTACAATGTGGCCTTTGTAGTATTTCTTGTTTTGCTCCATATTTTTCCTCTCTCTAGTATTATTATAATAATATTACTTGAACGTCTCCCTTTTGTGCTTGGTTTGTTTGCTCCGAAACACAACTTATAATTAGCCATATTTATAGAGAAAAAAAAAGTGTTGCTAGTAGTTCTGCGGATTTTAATCAATGAGAACTATGACTGGCCTCATGATTTTGACCACTCACATGAAAAATAATAATAATAAAAGCCTTTTGCGCGTCTTCTCTTGGTACACGTTGGGAACACGTACTAATTTTATTGTAAGATTTTTATTATTATAAGAAATAAGATATAGATCTTCCTTCAATTTGCATATCTTGAATGATGTCATATATATGACGTTTTGGAAACAGGCGTCATCACATACGTGGTTTCTATCCTAAGCAAAAGACGGAGCTACAACTATCTATGTACAAATTCCAATATATACTATAGTAGAAGATTAGCAAAGCAATATCACCAAAAGATATTTACGTGTACGTATGTTCGTCTTTTTTTTTAGTTAAAGTGCCATTAAGAATTTCTCTCTTGCTATTGTGAATTCAATAGCCTGTTTGGTCCTCCAGACATAACTAAAATTCAAAACTTTCTCAGGAGAGAAAACACAAAGATGAAATCAGTTTCAAACGAAAACTTTCTAGTTCAAACCCTCAAAGCGAACTATCTTCAGGAAACCATCAAACTATCTCTTACTATGTAAGGGATGTGTTTTGGCATATTTTTTACAAACTATTCATATAGTTTCAGTTATACACAATGTAAAGCTCTCACATATTACAATGTAAAGTAAAAATTTACTATAGTGAAAAGCTCTCATATATTACAATAAAAAATAAAAGTTTGTTATATAGTAAATCTCTCACATGCTGTAGTGTTATATTAAAATTATGTGGTTTCAACTTTTTTTTTTAAACACTATGGATGTTATATCATATACGATTATTGGGCTAGTATGTGCTTATAGATTTGTTTTTTTTTTTTTATTTTGTTTCTTCTAGCAATAGAAAGCTAGAATTTTTAACTTCTCAAAAGTATTGGAAGACGTGGTTTAATTCCATTTGATCGCTTTTAGAATTTTGCTACCATACGGTTTGTTTTTGAAAGTTGTTTTCTAATACAACATATGTTATAAAATAGTCTAATCAAAATCAGGTTCACCAAAATGTCAATTTACTACTGAAATTCTTTGCTAATCAGTTTTAGTGGCAGCAAAATCATACTCAAACCGATAACACTGATATTTAAAATCATAAAGAAGACACTTGCAATAGGAAGAATGTAAATTTTGTAAGTTTGAAAAAAAAATATGCATTTAACATTTCTTTTAGTATAATTAGTATTAGTAGGCCCTTAATCATAGCGATTAGTATCAATTTCCTCCAATATTTTTGGCCATCCTACAGCCAAGCCAAGCATATTGTTAACCAAGTTTAATAAGGGACCTTTTCTGGTGGATACCCCTACCTATAATATATGACATTTAATTAGGTTCCTTTTCTGGTGAACATTGGTTAAATCATCCGCTTATAACTATTAGTTAAAAAGTAGGTTTGAGACGTAGAAAAATATTTCTTTTTTCTGGAAAGTCCATCTGTACCCATAGCTGCCTTTTTTTCCTTAAGCACGGTTAAAGAGTGAGGAACAGAAAGCTTTCGCCAAGAAAATTAAATCCCATAATTGAACCACTGAGTTACATGTTTCACCTGTGCATACTAGCAGGATTGCGGTCCATACCACATAACCACAACTTAATCTTTTTTTTTTTTTATGGTTCTTAAGAAAAAGGACAGTGTAATTAAATCAACGTGTCACTTTTTTGCTATACTCTATTTGGTTAGACATTTAAAGTTGAAATTAATTTTCTAACTTAAACTATACACCCTGAAGCGGAATAGGCTCAAGATTAAGCGCCTTACTACTTTGACAACCCCCTTAAGCACCTGCACTCGAAAAGAGCAGCAATTGTTTGAAGAGTCTTACATTCCATTCAATTCATAAATTAGAACTACAGAGTTCAAACAGAAATTTACATTTTTTTTAAAAAAAAACTATAAAAAAGTTTTGATTTATAGTTGAACCTACTAAACTTTTTTTCAGGTGCATAAATAATCAAAATAGTGACCTTTTTTACTTTCGTTTACTTTTTTCCCCTCAAATGGATGATTAGAAAGGTTTCATATATGAGAGGGATGGAATCTACCAATTTGCGATTCGAATTTTGTGCATCATGATATCTATATTCAAATGCATGCCTTGTGGGAAATGAAGACTTTATTGTGAATAATGACAATGAATATCACTTATAAACACGGCAAAAAGTCTACAACAGTGCATGTTTTATATGTAATGTGTAAGGGTAAAGAATTACGTGAACCAAACTTGAGAAAAATAGAGTTGTCAGTCAAACATATACTCCACCACCACGTGTCCTATTGTGACCTCAGCAGCTGCTTTTCCACGACATATTCGCCAAGCCTGAAAATTACAATGATTTGACAAACTAAAGTAAAAAAAAAAAAACTCTTAATAATTATAGTAAAACATAAACAATTATAATAATATAAATTTTTTATATACTGTAATATTTTAAACTAATTAGTTTAAACCAAAGTTTCAAACACCTTATTAGTTTTTCAATTTGAGAATAATACTTTTGTTAATTTCAATTATAGACCTCAAAACTGGTTTATTTTGAATTTAAATGCATTGTATACCCCACACACAGAGACGTCTAACTACCAACTATATATCATCACTGCTGACGGCAATAGCTGCTCATATACAATTGTTCATTTTCTCTTCATTTAAGTAGCCAACAATATTCTCGGAATTTGGAACCGACAAATTGTGAGGTCGAGATTTTAGAAAATGTTAAAAGGCATGTTTGGCATTTTTTTTAAAGCTGAATTTGATTTTAGTATTCAAAAGCCATGAGAATGTTAGTTCTCCAAAAGAACTTATTCTCAAAGTTATAAAATTTGTTTTCTCAAACAAGATCCTTGAAACTTTATATAAGAAGTTTCAGAGGAAAATATAGACTTTATTCCAAGAATTTTTATAACGGGCTTTAAGATAAAAAGCAAAAAAGAAGAAATGGGTCACTGGCTAGCTTTAATGAAACGTCCGAAGCTAAAGTTAAATTGTTGCAAGCGTAATTAACGGTTTGTAATTATCACAGAAAGAAGAACCAGATTTGCTAAGAAATATGATTTATCACATAATGATAACATTACATGATCATTACGTGAAAATTAGTGGAAAATTAGGGGACTGCCAGACTTTTTATTAAGTTTTTTTGTTAGAAAAAAGATTTCAAAGTTCTACGCGTCTTCTTATATCGTTACATGATCTTTCCGGAAAGAATATATATATATATATATCCTGGCTTTTGCCAATCAATATCTTTTCTTTTGGGACAGACAATGAAATGACAACGTAAGAAGAACAATATTTACCAAGCAAACGTGGCTGATCACATAAAAATTGTGGCAAGAACGTTTCCTTTTTTTATGTTTTTGGCTCCGAAACCCCTGGGCTTTTTATTTTTAAAATGGTTCCTTTTTTTTTTTTTGTTATAAGATATCTTAGTTTTTTTATTTTTATTTAAAGAAAATTTACAGGCCTACAATCGCACTACTAAAAGTGTGGTAGAGAAAGAAAGATGGGTAGAATATTACATTATTTTTACATTATATATATAATACAGAAAAGGAAAAATAATTCTCATACCACTATGTTCCTGAAAATAGAAAGCAGGGAATAATTATAGATTTTTTCACAGCCAAATTTCGAATATGTACAACTAAGAGAATATTGACTTTGATTCTTTCCTAATAATGCCATAAGCTAAGGGAAGTTAGAAATGCTGGGATAAGCCCTTAATTTGGCAGGTATGTATTAGGAAGTATAAGCGCAAATAGTTAGTTATATTGGCATGAATAATGACAAGTTGTATATAAAAATTACGCTACATGACAAAATTACTACGCTAGAGTTGAAATGTAATAAAATTAGGAAAATTTACACAGTAATGTCACTTTCTTCATGAAAACATTGATTCATTCATTCAAATCTCTTTTAGTGAGATTATAAGTTCATTGAGTGAAATCAGTTCTCAACCCTAACATATGGTTTCAGGGTAGAGCCAGAAAAATTAGTTAGAAAAGACGGAGTATAATTTTGAGTTTAGGGAGGAAGAGCAAAGTATAATTTAAGGAGAAATGGAATATAAATTTTATAAAATTTTATAAACAATGTTCGAAGGAAAAAAAAGTTTAAAGAGACAGCCGCCTACTCTAATCTGTGAGTAACTCCACCCCAGTATTGTTGACCTTCATACACGAATGATCTATGTTTCTAGTGGCGTTTGCTAGCCGATGTGTAATGTACCATTAATTCTTTGTTTGTAGGGGGTTCATATTTCCAGTCTTAGTCTTTGTGAATGTGATTGTATTTCGGGAATATTAGATGTTAAAATCTGTAACACTTAAACTTCAACTGATTTAATTAATTACAAGAAGGGGAGCTTTACAAATAAAAAAACAATAATAAAAAAAAAGAGTCAAGTTCTCATACTATTATCTTTTATTCCTCTCTCGAACCAAGGCACCGGATCAGAAAAGTATCCAGATTATCCCCTTGCTGACTGCTTTTTTTAAAAGAAAACAAAACAAAATGGCAAGAAAATTGAGACCAAAAATCGACTCCACTGGGGATCGAACCCAGAATCTCTGGTTCCGTAGACCAGCGCCTTATCCATTGGGCCATGGAGTCTTAGTGACAGCAAAGAACAATAAAAAAGTAACAGATTTAGCACTTTATTTCTATCGCATTTATATAATATACTGCCAGTAAGCCCTTTGGACCTCAGGAGGCAAGGGCTAATAGACATAGTCCATTGAGTACTAAACGAAGGCGATTGCTGCTCATTCGATCTGAGTTAAGCTGCTTAATTTTTATCTGATTTTTTATAGTGTTTGAGAACATAGTTGTAACTATATGTTTCAACCAAAATAGTGTAACAAATTTTTGGTTCATGCTATAACATATAAGAGTTTTATACTGTAATAGTTTGAACTTATTAATTCCAAGCACTAGATTCTTCAACGCAACTATATGTTTCAACCAAAATAGTGTAACAAATTTTTGTTTCATGCTATAACATATAAGAGTTTTATACTGTAATAATTGAAACTTATTAATTCCAAGCACTAGGTTCTTCAACGCAAATTTGCAGAAAAAAAGTCCAATTCCTTTTTGTTTTTAGGTGATCCAAGCGAAACCTTGAGCTTCCAATCCTAACCCATTTCCAACACGAGGAGTCAGGGACCGCATACAGTTTTCTCTCTCTCTCTTTCTTTTTTTTTTTTCCCCTTTCAGTTCTTATTCTTAACTTTAAGTGATAATAATAATAATAATAATAAACCAGAGCTTAGAACGCAATAATAGAAAACAACATCAATATCAAACGACAATAATGTTTCCAAACGACGTCAACATAGAAACGATATCATCATAAACATCAAAGAACTATAGAACGGCAAAAATTGTACAAACGACATTTATGTAAAAACGAAAGAAAATGACAGAAAACGACATCAAAGGAAAACAAAATAACCATTTGTAGGGGAAAAAAGATGTTGACAAACGAGATCAACATAATTTGACGATGACCTGTTAAACGACAAGAATTTTCAAAATGACCTCGCTTAGAAAACGACTACAATCTTAGAAAAAAAGTATCGTGAACGACAATAATTAAATAGACCGCAAAAAGTTCACAAACGACGTCAAAATAGAAAACCACGGCAGCATAAACGAGAATAGTGCATTAAACGACATGAACATATTAGGGACGAAATTAATAATTTTAAACGGAGAAATAAATACAAATGACAATTGACAAAGAAAGGAGATTAAAAAAAAAATGGACAGAAAGACATTCACATAAAAATATAAAAGGACGGCGACTTTAAATCATAAATAATATAAAAGACATATGTAGAGATAAACGACAGGAAAATATGAAAATACATTGGATTCACAATTAAATTAATTGAAATTAGTACACTTTGATATGATTAAATTAAGATTATTTAAGCTCTTGATCACCACTTTAGGTCCTAAGCAAACTTGTATACTCAGTAATCCAATTAATAAAAGCGTTAGTCACAGATCATACCGATTAAAACAGCCTCGAAGAAATTAAAATGCAAAGAAATATATATATATATATATATATATATATATATATACCACATAAAAATTTTATAATGATTCACTCAATTCAGCTACTCTACTATTAGGTTGCTTTTTTCTTTATGAAAATTATGGTAAAAACTGCAATATATATATATATATATATATATATGAGATCTTGGAATACGAGAATGAAAGTATAAGTACTGTAGAATTCGTGGAAAAGAGGGATCCCCTCAATTGAAGATTTCAGGCCTATTCATAGAGGCTTCACCCAGCTTATTGTGATTCTCGTGAAAAAAGTAATAGATTCGAACGGTTACCAATGAAAGGGAACACATATCGGGTGGTCACTGGTCTCATTTTGGATTACTTTTTACCTACTTAACTGCTCAATTTGATTGGTTGTAACTTCTGTTCGGCGGTTTCTAACTGGAAATCGAGTACCTCAGATGAAACGAGCACATCAACCACAACAAATGAAAGGTTTAACCAGATCGACTAAGATGAACTAGACCGTCACACTATACGAGCAAAACGAGCATTGAATAGTCGTTAACATAGTCGGCCTCACTTCGTTCGTTGCACAATTTGGGCTCCGTACTGCCTGGCCTAGCAGGGCGTTTAACTTGGCTTGGTTTGGGCTTCCCCAAATCGGATCCCAACGAACACATCTTTTCTAAGCGACAAAAATTTCGACGAACGACATCAACAAAAATAACAAAATTGACGCGACTTCTTTCTAAACGACAAAAATACTTACAAACGACGTCAATAAAAAATAGTAAAACTCTGAAACACAATTATAACCTCAATAACTTGAGGAACTGAACAACAATGAAACGACAATTTCCTACGCAAAGAACATTTACAAGGGTCTCAAAAACGACACAAGATATGAAAGCAGCACTTCTAAACGACAATAACAATTTAAAAAAAAAAAAAAAGACGTAGTTATATATAGACAACGGTGAAGACGAAAAGAAGGAACAAAGCCATCGACGGACAATTGACCTAAAAAACGACATTAATACTAAAACCACCTGAAGGTAGAAAATGAAAGCAGCATATGAAAACGACAGCATCATAAAAATCTCCAACTGGGGAGAGGCTAAAAAAGCACCAACATACAACGGTAAATGTGTTAAAACTTCTTTTCATCCCCGCATCACTTCTCTTGTTTTATTACAACCACCTAAGACAGGACTCAAAAATTCCAGTTTGGAAACCCACCAACTTTCTTTTTCTTCTTCTTTTATTATAGAAATCCATCAACTTGTACATACACCCACATAGGAAAGACACAAATAGAAAAGAAACATAGCCCACAAACACAATATACATATACATCAAAGTTTATATCCTACAATACATACATACATATATATATATATATTATTCAAAACTAGAAGACTCTCTAGGCCTAGAAACAGAGATTTGACACAATATATATATATATTTATAGATATGGAAGAAAACAGAGGTTTTAGCAGTAGTGTAGTCTAGTTAAGGGCATTTGGGTCTGTTGCCATGAGTGGTCATGTCAGTGTAACACGTCCCACACATTTCTCTGTTGCCGGCTGTGCCCGGAGGGACGCACTTGCACCTGGCGCAGCACGTGCCGCATGCTCTTTTGCACACGTTTTGCCTCGAGTGTTTGCTGCACCTCACCTTACACAATCCTTCACAATCTGCCCAAAAATAAAATAAAAAATAAAGAATGTTGACCAAGGCCTAAACTATGAAAAAAGTCCTTTCTCTAAGAGTACAACCTATTAGACACTGCTTAGAAAAATGATTATGTAACAAAATTTTATGAAAATTTAAAGGTTTAAAAAAGTAGCTATAATATATACAGAATGCTTTTGTGACCTACAAGAGAATCAAGGGTAAAAAATTAAATAAAAAAAAAGAAGAGAGAATAAATGAATACCCAAGAATGGCAAGAGCCTTCTGTTTGGTCCTTTCACGACAACCTGATATAAAAGTATGGAGAAATGAATAACAGAGAAGAGTAACAAGAATAGCAAAAAAGAAGTACTATTGTATATAGAGTAGAAAAACCCTTCTTAAGGATTATAACCCCGCTTCTCAACGAAACAATTAAGTGTTACGATTAACAGGCTTTATTGTTCCGTAAGTAACAGGATTTTAACACCGTAAAAGAGTCCTCTAAAGAGTAAAATATAGAACCTTAGTTTCTTCTGGGTTTTCAATCTGGGTTTCGGATGAAGCCTGCACAAACCATTATGATCAAACAAAACACAAGTAAAGTTCTAGTAAAACATGTTTTGGCATATGGGATTTTGAAGAGCAAGAAACATGTCAGGAAAGGGTTCTATTTTAGTGTTTACCACTTACCAGTGACATACAGAAGAGCAACAAGGCTATTAGAAGAAGCAAGCGAGACGCCATTTGCAGATATTTCCTATTTATCACTGACTAGGCAGGAGTGAAGAGTTTTAAGCAGTGAACGCGTGCGGGAAATGTGATAAAGTTGATGCTACATGTGTCTTTGGATTGCACTTCGCCTCGCGTTATATAGCAGTTTCATCCTCACTTGAAATTACAATGTTGTCCACTTCCTTTCACAAAAAATAAAAGTGTGACTCATGGAATTGGTTCAAACTGACTCTAAGTTGGTTTTGAAAATAAAAAGAAAGTTATTAACATTTTGAACTTATTATAACTATTTAAGGACGTAAAATACTCTACTACTATACGATAAAAATGTGATTATCTATATGAGATTAGAAAACCATTCGTCAATTATTAAGAACCAAAACTATAAAAAAAATTAAGTTCAAAGGGTAATATTCTAATCTTCTATTTAAAAAATCAATTGAAACATACATTTTAAGTTTAAAAATTATAATATGTGAGAACTTTATACTATAATAACTTTTTGTTTTTTAATATAACTGTTAAGAACTTTACATTGTTTATACTTATAACCGATAAGTTAAAACTAAAATTAAAATGGCACATATGTATTATTTCAAGTCTTACAAGACTAGTGCCAATACCATTTTGCTTGTAAGGAAATTTGATTGGTGATGTATCAGTAAATTCCACCACAAATTTCATTCTTAAAAAAATAAATATATAAATCGGTCAAAAAATGTTGACATGTGCCTTGTAATATACTTTTGACATTTTAGATAATGCTTTCCCAGCAACTGGGATGAGAGCTATGTCGTTTTCCTAGAGAGGGGCCCCTGAGTTTTGGTTCAATCTCAACCTGTAGATATTGGCGCTAGCTTTAATTATAAAGCGGGTTCTCCAGACTCAACACGGCAAATCATGATGAATATAATCTGATAATTTTTGAATGCATATATATATATATATATATATATATATATATATTAAAGACATTCATCTAGCATTCTTATTATGAAAAATTGAGCAATTTTTGTGACTGAAGTCGGAGTAAAATGAAATGACACGTGATGAATTTCTCTTTGAAATAACTCTTTTCCAAAACTTCATTTTCATTCTTGTAGATTAAACCCTACTACTTATTAAAAAAAGACTCAATTTATTTTATAATATATTTTTTAGACATGATCTATTATTTTATAAGTAATGAGATTTTAATCCTACAAGATTAAATAAAAGTGTTTTTCTTTTCTCTCTGTTTACTATTTGGATCTGCGGATTCCTTCTTTCGTTCAAGAACTCGTCGTCACATAGCAGCCTTTCCCAACATTTGGTCATGTGATCCATTTTCTACTGTTCGTTTTTTAATCCACCGTGCGTAACTCGCCCCCCTTCCTAAATGAGAGAATCCTTTGTAGAAAGCAGTTTGGGTTTTTCTTCTATCGGAACTCCATGATAGGACCCTATTTATGACTAATATAACTAATTTAAATCTTTTTTTTTCTTTTATTATATTTAATAATTAAAAGATAAATACTTATCGATAAGTAATTTTTTAATACCCGTATAAAAAATTGCCAATTTTTAACTCAACAATTTTTTCATAAATTTTGTTGAAGTGTCACACGTTTTTAAATGGCCTAAAATTAATAAGACCAGACAATTAATTTTTTTTTATGGTAGAATCTCTGACTGTTAAATGTTATATGTCATACAATAAAATTCTCGAATTAAGAAAAATATCTTTGGAGATCGTCTTGAGAAACGTTGACACTTGACACCATGTACCTTCTTAGGAAGCCCCACTCCGTTGCAAGCTGGCCTGCAAGTTGATCATATTATCCTCCTTTCAGCTCTTTTAAATGATAGGAGTTTGGACAAACTTAGGCTGCAAAGTACATTATACTGTTTGTTACAAGACAAACACAGTCCTTCAATTCTTCTCTCACTAGGTAAAAACCTAGAGTGATTGTAACTGGGTTTCTCAACTTTACGGGATTAATCCCGTTACATACTAAAGTTAAATAGATTAGTCTTTCAACTTTAAAAGTATAGTCATCAAACAACACTTTTACAGCTTGAACTACAATTTAAAAAAAAAAAAACCAAACTTAGATTAGACATTATTACATATGATTTTGATATCATGCCAATAATACATGGTATCAAAATCATTGAAACAACTATAGATTGCATATTATTAGTTCATTTTAAGGGAAAAAACGAGATTATATTATTTTAAATTAGGTGAGGACAGACATTTAACTTGGTCAAGGGTCACATCACTTATATTATTTCTACGCTTAATGTAAGCCCAAAAACTTTATAAATCGTGTTTATGACTGATTAATAATACCCAAGTTCCGACCAAATTATGATAGATAGCTGGACAAACTTCTGTCTTATTCTATGACCAGACCAGAATAAACATATACATATAATATAATATAAAAAGAAATAGTACTGATCATGGCAAGGAATCGAATAAAGAGCAAAAGGCCAGCTAAGCGTTATCATTGCAAGTTGTGGAGTAAGTACCAGCTTTGATATTTTCATTAAAAAAGGTACCAGCTCGAATATTTTCCTTACAATATGTACTTTATCTTTGTATTTTAAGTTGCAGATGAAGCCGGTTGGGAAATGGGAATGAAGTATTTTCAAATGAAGCTATACCTAACCCTAACTAGTGCATGAAAAATTTTTGGTTGGTTGAATGGTGTTTGAAAAAAGTTAAAACGGTATAGCTAAGAGCAAGTGTTTTATTTTGTTTGTGGTTAAAATTATGTGGTTAAAACAACCCCAAAAACCCTAGTCAATATTGATTTGATAGTTTACTAGAGTCTAATATCTTGTATTTGCATGATGTCCGACACCATACACTACACTGATAAAAGATGGATGTCATTACCAGAATATAGTCTCAATAATGAACAAAACTAAGGGATAACAATAGTAGTGTTGAGCCCCACACGTGAAAAAAAGGCAAATCCATAACATGCGTGCTACCTAATACCTTCTTTTTTTAATTATTGTGTTTAACGTCAGTGATCTCTTCACTCTTTTTCTTCTAAAAATAGAGTTCGCATTGTGTTAGATATCATCATTACCCGTAAAACTTCATAGTACTATTCTAATGTGATATTTTTAAAACATGTTTGTGTTAGGTATTCTTTGCATTTAATAGACAGAAATTTAGATTCGAATATCGAAAATTTTTTAGAAACATGTTAGTTTCTTCAAAATTTGAATCAAATGAGCATCAATAATCTAAGTTTTTAAACTTCTGACTCATCTTAAACTTTTCATACTCAGATATCTTTGCTACAGTAAAAGCTGATATTCTCTCTCTTATATTTGAGAAAAAAATCATAACTTTTTTATTTGATATCCAATTAAGATGATTCTTTTTACATTGTGTTTCTAGTTAAGAGAAGAATAAATTAATATCCATATTGCATATTTTTTAGGGTTATTAACATTAAAATTTTATTAGATTTGTTAATAAATCAAAAACTATTTTCATTACCTCTTCAAACACAAGATGCTTGTTTGGTGTACTCTTTGTACTCAATGGACTCAAATTTGTATTCGAGTATCAAGAATCATTTAGATACATGTTTGTTTCTCCTAAAATCTAAATTCTTTGAATACCAAGAATTCTTTAGATACATGTTTGTTTCTCCTGAAATTTGAATTCTTTAAGTTTTAAGAATCTAAGGGTGTGTTTGTTTCGTGGTTTGAATCACGATTCGAATCATTTTGTTGCAGTATTTTCTCTCATAAAAATTTAAATTTTCATTCAAATACTCTATTCAAATACTCGAACTAAACGGCCTCTAAGTTTTCAGAGTTCTGACTCCCTCCTAAACTTTTGATACTTGAATATCTTTACTACAGTAAAAACTGAAATTCTCTCCCTTATATTTGAGGAAAAAATCATAACTTTTTCATTTAATATCCAATTAAGATGATTCTTTTTTCACTATGTTTCCAGTGAAATGAGGAGTAAATTAAGTCCATATTGTATATTTTTTAGGATCATTAACATTAAGATTTAATTAGATTTGTTAATAAATCAAAAATTATTTTTACTATCTCTCCAAACGCAAATTTCAAGTTTATTCCATACTTATTAAAACTTAAATGCACATCTAAATGCTAATTTAGATAACAATTCAAATTATCAACTCAAATCTTAATTTAAATCATACTAACTCAAATTAAATCACTAATTCGAATCTATTTACCAAATGATTTTAATTTTATACTCAAATTAAAACTTAAATACACATATAAATATCAATTCAAAAAATAATTTAAATTACAAATATAAATTACATAAATCAAATTAAATAACTAATTGGAATGTATTTACGACCTTCACCTCTCACATAGAATCCTCAAACTTATAAATACGAACCAATGGTGTATTTGAGATTTAGAAGAGGACAGATTTTGGGTCAGATATGGATAAGAAAGAGAGGGTAACAATCGTACTATCTTGTCCTTTGTTGACATTATAAATTCATGAATCATGAGGATACAGATGGGTGACAGAAACCGCGTTACATTGTGCTCTCCCGCTCATGTTGAGCTGTAAACCTCCTCAACTTTTTAAATTTGCTTGCTCTTTAATTTGGTATGCTGCTTATATTGCTTACTCTTTTCCATCACTGCCCATTCGATTGCTGCATATAAAATGCCAATTGCCAACTAGCTAGGTGATCAGTTTCCCAAATTAAAGAAGAAAGAATCCATATCATTCTTTTATGGCTTTCCCTTTTCGGATGGTGCATGAGTTTTAATTAGGACCATCTTTTGGATCGTTCCATATTTTATATATATATGTACATTTTTACCTTCTCCAAAGGTGACGGGTTCTTGTCTTGATTTGGAACTTGCGCTAAATCGGCCAAGTTCCTAGCTTTAAGTAGCAACTAGAGCAAACTATTTGCCTCAGAGATGTTTGGGCATCTAGGGCGTTTAGGGCAAAAATTTGAATAAAAAGTTTAAACTTTAAAAGGTAGTTTGGTTCATGAATTTGTCAATTCAAAATTATATATTTGTTTATAAAAATTTTAATTTAAACCAAAACTCCTTATTTAAAGTTATGAAGCAAATACACGTTTGATGTGTGGTAGTTATTGCTAAATGACACCACTGATTCAATGTCATCATTTGAACACCTATGTTTATGGTTTGTTTGAAAATTTGGTTTAAACAAAAAAGTTTTAATTCAAATAAATTTTATTAGATTTTTTTTTTTTTTACAAAATATGAATTTCCATGATGTTTTAGATTCAAATCTATGATTTACATTAGCTTCTTAAAGACCCTCTTAGTTTTTAAATATAGTTTGACAGGATGGTTAAAACTATTTTTACTATAACATATGAGAGTTTTATACTATAGAGATTTTTTATTGTTATTGTAATATATGAGAGTAGTTTAAACCACTTATCTCAAACACTCACTTTGTATATACACAACGGACATGTGGTTTACTTTAATACATCTTAGTGCTAGTTTATCTTAGAGACACAAGTTGGTAATGGTTTCACACACAAACTTTATGGTAAGGAGTGGACATCTTATTTCTATGTCATTTTCCCCAATAAATAATTAGGAAACAAAGTTTGTTGTTGTTTTCTACATAATGACCTGTCATATACTTGATAAAGTTTGTATGTCGTTCAGAAACCCATTTCCTTTTGCTACATGGGTTCAAATGGATACTATTTTAAACTTTTTGGTTTAAACCGATGGTTTTAAACTAACGTGTAAAACATAAAAATTAGTTACAAAATATATGGTTTAAGGGCGAAAAAACCAATAGGAAAGGTGGTTGATATAAGAGGAATAAACTTCCTATAAGTGGTGGTTGGAATGGTTTTAAACGAACATGAAAGTCTGAAACTGGTCTTTTAAATTTTTTATCAAACGTTAGTTTTGATGGATTCATGAGTTAAAAACGGTGAAAACTTGTGTACCAAACGGCCCATAAGTAATTGTAATACGTTAAACTTTTATATTTTAGTTTATTTTTATTTTATATGATAATATGTGAAAGTTTTATATTATTTATATTTAAAATTATAAGTTTTAATTCTTCTCCTAAACACGTTGATGAACGGATGTTTGACATACACGTTCATGAGGTTTGAGCTCATAAATTTAGTTTAAATTGACGTTTAGACGTGTATTTACTTAAACGACTCTAAACCTTAAAATGAAGTTTAAACTGATGCAAAAATCAATTTAAGAAAACTCTACCCTTTTTTAACCACCCATGGCTTTCATCCCACGTTGACTAAAGAAGCCAAGATATATGTTGACTAAAGAAGCCAAGATATATATTTATCAGGAAACATAAATAAATAACGCTCATCGCCATTACTTAATCTCTGAATTCTGAGCTTCAATAATTCCTAGTTGACACGATCCACTGGTAGGGCGATAATAACAACAAAACAAAAATTGATAAAATAAAAGCTGAGTCATCATTGAGTGGTCCACGAGCAGGCATAGAAATGGACAGAAAGAGGTCATGATCGACTTCCGGGAGGCCCAGCTGCGAACAAGATGGCCACAACAGGTCGCCATAAAGAGGAGGTGAAAGCACCACGGTGACGTGAGTGTTATTTCTAAATAAAATTTTTTTTTCACCCTCATCGCATTAAAGTCCTGCTCTTTACAAAAGGTTAAATTGTTTCAGTAGCATTTATTTTTATTATTATTATTTTTACAAAAGTAGTCATTTGATGTCTAATTTTTTATTTTTATTTATTAGCCTTTAATTTTTATTTTAATTATTAAGAGACTAATTTAATGGTTAAATAATTAATTTTAGAAGGAAAAATGCAACAAATTACCTCTAAAGCTATCAAAAAATGACAAACTGGCTTCTAAATTTGGAAAAAAAATGACAACTTGGTCCCAAAAATTAACAATTAAACTGTTAAATTAGTCTTTTAGCAACTAAAATAAAATACAAAAGACTGATAAATTAAAAATAAAAAATTGAGATCAAAATCTAGCTTTGCGTAAGATTAAGGACGAACGTGATAATTTACACATGATGTAGACTTGTTGTTTTGATATGTAATGTATTTTTATATTGAGACATACTATTTTATTAGTAGGCGAAAGCGCTGCCATGATGTGAACATTATTTTTAAAGAAAAATTTTTCATCCATATAATATTACAATCTTATTATTTACAAAATTATAGATCCTATTTTAACACTATTTTATTAAGAGCGGGAGCGGGTTGTAACTCTTTAGAGAGTTAATTAGGATCGCATATTTCCAAAGATCAGCCTGGAATTCTGAATTCTCTACCCACCCACCACTTTCTTAGCGCGACAAAATTGTCTTATAAAGTATTTAAAATGATAGTAAAAACCGTCAATTAAAACTATTTTTTATTATATCATATAAAAATTTTATATTATAATAATTTTTTTATTTTTATTATAACATATAAAAATTTTATATTATTTACAACTGAATAATTAAACCAACCTTCCAAACGCCTGCTTATATTTCTGCCACTTGTGATGACCATCTCGATGTGGCCACTTCACTGCTACTTATAATGTAGTATTTATGCCGTTTAATGATGCCTTCTTGAACAACTAAAATAGACAGATGTCCTTAAATCTCTTCGGTGATTCGGTAAAAACCTGCAACGTTGAAAAATCAAGCTAGCTATTAACTAACTTCGAATCGTTTTGACATTTTCAAACTTCAATTTTTGAATTAATTGCACTGACTAGGCATTCAATGATGAAACAAGCTTCATTTTAAGTGTTTATTTCAAAAAAGGATCAAATTGTGTGCAACCAACAATTTATTTTCTTTTCAATTACATAAATCTGCACCTGATATAAACTGTACACTTTTTAAAAAAATGAATTAAATCCGAAAAAAATCTTATTTAAAGCTTATGAGGCAAGTGTTTTTATACCCAAAGTTTAGATTGCTACACAACAAAGTTAAGCTTCTTTAAAAAAAAAAAAAAAAACTCATTTTCTAAATGTCCTAAATAAGCTAGTGTACTGACTAAATTCTTTATTATATTTTCTTTCAAATTTTAAAAATCAATGCAGATTAAATGATAAAAATATACCTTCTTGTTTTACCTTTTCTGGATTTGCTCTCTCGTTTTTGAAACTATAATTTGAATAAAAAATCGAATTTAGACGTCAACAAATCCTGAATAATACAACAAAAAAAAAATGTCGTTCACGATGTCGGCTTCTTATTCTTCAAAAGCTGACAGGGCGCTTTCCCGTCATTAAACCAATATCAGTACATCACTGTCTTCTTCTCAGTAAACACGACATGTCGTCTTAACAAAATCGTTTATGTGCAGAACATGTGGTTCTTGGCAAAGGGCAATCGCAATCGCACGTAACGACTAAAAACGCTAAAACTCGCAATGGAAGCGTCTTGTCCTCCCATAATCATATAACCACACGTTCCCCTCTAAGGACAAAAGATTCAACACTTCTGTTTCCCCTTACATCCATCGACCTTTTTATAGAGTACTTAATAAATATGGTTAAAACTAATTTTATAATTTAAAATATTATAATATATGAAAACTTTATACTAAACAATTTTACTTTTTATTTTAGCCTATAAGAACTTTATATTATTTGATAACCATAAAATAAGTTAACATGAAAAGAAAAAAAATAAAAAAAAGACAAATGAAATGAAATGGAATTAAAAATTAAATACCTATCATTGATGTGACTATCATCCCTCACCGTCAAAATTTCCAACTCACCCAAAAATTTGAACCAAAAAGTTTGTCCTCCTCACCAAAACTTGCCGAGAAAAGAATAAACCTAAACAAGGTTATGCCATGTTTATCCACAACTATTTTCCTTAAGTAAAGCCTTCAGAAAATAACCTCTACTTCCTTTTCAGTCATCTCATATACATGGTCTCTTGCATCCGTCAAAGCACTCTGTACCATACAAAAGTTAGATTGAATAAGAAATGAAGACGCTATTATGAGCCCATTCGTAAAACAAAATTCAAATCAAAGAACTAAACCTAAAACACTAACAATTCAAATTTTGTAAGAGAATATACTGTTCCGTAGTATATTCACAAATGGACTTGTAATACGAAAGAAGATGATGACATAGTGGTTGAATGAGGCCTGAAAACAAACCTGTCCAAATTTGGTCATCAAGTTACGGGAAAGATTCAGGGACGTAATTCTCACATCTTCATTAGCCTTCAGTGCTTGAGCAATGGCAAAAGCCCCATCATCCTGAATGCAAAACCAAAATGTAACAGTGCAAAATATTGCTAACATGGAAATGAGAATACGAAAAGAAGCAAATACCCTTATCTCATTGAACCCAAGATCTAAATTAGTCAAAGTTTCATTAACGATTTTTAAGCTGCGAGCCAGGCATATCGCTCCCTGAAATCATTAATATATTGAAAATTAATTAAAATTGAATGCAAGAACTAGCCAGATGGCGCATAGAGACAAACACTATTGGCAGAAACGCACTTCGTCTCTTAGGCCGTTTCCCCTCAGGTCAAGGTAAGATAAGGTACTGTTGTATTTTAACATATCAGCGATGTACTCTGCACCTTTAGCTCCTATCTGCAGGATACCATTGAATTTAAAAACTATATAAAAATCCTTAAGTTAAAGCTCTCAAAACAAATATGCGTGATATTGACAATCAATTACCTGACACCAGCCAAGCTTGAGGTTATTTATGTTGCCATGGAATTTGAGAATGTCAGATAGAACTTTTGCACCTTCTGGTCCAATGGGATTATAACCAATTTCCAACTGAGAGAGAAAAATGTCATTACACCCAAAAAGAGAAAAGAAGAAAGGGTGATGGTGAAGGACATACAGTTGTAACCACAGAATTATCTTTCAAAGTCTGGGCGATTGAACTGACACCTTTAGCATGAATGTTATTTCCTGCCTGTAAAATCAAATGTAACATTTCCAGATATGGATAGGTATCAGATTCTCAAAAATTACTTATAAATATATATATATAAGACAGATCAAAACAAAAAAAACCAAGTGATTCTTCTAACCACATCTACAGTTCTTATTGACCGGTTTTCCTTCAATGCATCTCCAATTCTTTCAGCCCCCTGGAAAGATCAATAATCTAAAAATTAACAAAAAAGTCATGAAGTAGTTGATAAAGCAGGACAGCTGCAACAAAATTTCCATTTATTAATTAAGGTTATCTACATTGCCCAGTAAAAGTGGCTAACAGACAGGACAGCTGCAAAAAATTTTTTAAAAAAGTGTCAGCAGAATCTCAATCCACCAAGATAGGTTATCTAAACGGTCCAGTAAAAGTGGTTGACAAATTTGAAATGTCAATACCTCATCACCAATGTCATTCATACTAATGTCAAGCACTAATAAGCTCTTGCTCTTCTTGATATATTCAGCAACATGAAAGGCACCTTCAGCACTTATTGAGTTGTTGCCAATCTCTAGACGGGTTAGTTTGCCTGAGAAAACTTGCATATCAGTAAATTAATGAAAATAAATAATGCATAAAATATGCATGCGTTTCTAGACCAAAACATACAATACTTGTAGGTTGAAACAAAATACAACCTTTATGTTGTGATAGACCTGAAATCAATGCACGTATTCCTTCATCTCCAATTGAATTTCCGTGCAGATGAAGCTCCTGAAAAATATAACATAAATATGATTCGCAAGAGAGTTTTACATTTTTAAAAGTTTATAAACACTCAGGGTAAAGTCTTATAGCAGTAGTTTGTCGTTTGTCCCAAATGAAATAGAAACACCCAACCAGGTTTGGATTTTGGCTGTTGACTTGATCCCTAATTCTTTTCATCTCTATAATAAATTCCCTCTTCTTGAAAAGTATTCATTAAAAAAAAAAAAAAAAGAGACAGACACATGTGGAACAGAAACAATGGAAATGATAAAGTACCCGTAAAGACTTGTTTCCTTCAAGTCCTTTAGCCAAAGCATTAGCTCCCAAGGCACCACCATAATTGCCACTTTAAATAATAAAATATGTTAAAAAAAAAAAAAAAAGATCAAAAGCATACCTTGGTAATAAGCAAAGAAATATAGCTCATGAAAATCATGTTACAATAAAGAAAAAGAGAAGCACCACTCACTTAAGTTGTATATCTCGTATTGTCTTATTCTCAAGAAGAGCTCCAGCTAAACTTGTAAAGCCCTGTCATTGTTTTGGAAAAAAAAAAAAAACTAATAAATAAATAAATAAATAACCATAATGGATCACATTGGACTAGTAAGAACTAATGCCAAATCTAGGAATAAGTTGAGGGGTTTTCGTACTGCATAGTCTATGATATTATTATTGAGTTCAACAAAACGCAAGTTCGAATTTCTCTTCAACATTTCTGCTACAGCCTTCGCTCCCTGCATGATAATGTAGCATCACCGATAACTTTAGACACCTTATTAGAAATACAGGGCCTTCAACATATGTAATTCTGGAAGTACATGGTCGTGCTCGTTAGAGTACTACTCCTTGCTAGAAGTGACTAACCTCATCTCCCAAGTTTGTACTGTTCAGCTGAAGCTTTGTAATACCAGCATTATCAACCAGTATATCACACAGGCACTATGAAAAAGAATATCACATACAACATTAAGCTGGAGCGTACAATAAGCAATAACATGCATTTACAAGAAATTAATTCTTTTTCACTGCTAGATCGCTATCTTTTCCAGTAAGCAAGAATGAAGCTAAAATTGCTAGCTCTTATGCATAACAAGAAACTAATCTAAAAAAGTGAACTTTGGGCATACCTTAGCTCCCTCATCTCCAATAGGATTTCCAGAAAGATCAAGAGTCTTTAACATGATGTTTGACTGCAGAATACCATCAAATGCTTTTAATCCAGCAGCAGTAATTCCATTTCCAGCAAAACTCACTCCTTCAAGAGTCTGAAACATGAGAAATATAAGTTACGACCCAACAACATAACCAGTAAATTCATTAATCAAGAACACTGGATTTCATGCGTTTTACACCAAGATTGAAGTTAGAAATACGTTCCAAAAGGTTTTTCCCCACTCATAGCTTAGTAGCATAAAATCCGATAGCCATTTTAACAATTAAAATACCAACATTTATCCCGATTCACCAATTCAAAATAGATTCCTGCTCTAACCTGATTGTACGCTAACCTTTCAGCAAGGAAAACTAATCCTTCATCGCCAACATTGCATCCTGTCAAAAATTTGTTCATCGAATTGTCACTATGCACAAGGTTGCACTTGAACATAGGTAACAGTCAATAACTAGATATACTCAGCCTATTTTGCTAGCAAAAAGAAAGGGGAAAAAAAATCCATTTCAACGGTTCAAATAAACAATAGGAAACTGCCAGGAATAAGGCCATATATAAAATAATGAGCTAAAGTTGGTTAAACATTCTGAAGTAGATCATGTATCATCATAACTCTAGCTCACAATGCACATCTTTATCATCTTTAGCGGTCACGCTGTCATACCTGACATGTCAACAACACTGAATGCCCTGAGGTCTTTGGCAAATTCATTGAGCCTCTCCTTGGACTCTCTGTCAATCTTTGCACCAAGCCCTGATAACAAATTCGTACCCGCAGCAAACGACCACTTCAATCCTTGCGCAGAAGTTTTCTCCTCCGCATTTGATGCCCTCTTGGACTTTGGAGTAAGAAGTTTCTCCACCACTTTCCACAAAACTGTCAGCTGAAGACATAAATTAGTACAACCTTTGAGAAACCCAACAAGAAAAATATGCTTAGCATTCACACATACAGTGTTGAAAAAATTACACTACATGGGCAAATTATCATGGTGAAATTGAAGCTTTCAGTCTTTTGAAAATAGCCATAATTACATAGTAATTATCATAATAATCTCACACTCTATACTATATAATTACTTAATAATAATGTTATTTTGAGCCAGAATATTCACAAATTAGAGCCATATTATATATTGAACATTAAGCACAAGCCCATATATAGATTCTAGTATTAGGAAGAAAATACCTTTATTTAGTTTTTCACCACAACAAAAAGATTTTAGCTTCAAAAAGCCACATCTTTTTTTTTTGCTAATAAAGTTACATCTTCTTTTCAATTCAAGGTCTAAGAGCACCTGATTTCTACTATCATTCAATTGAAAGATACGAAATTTGTCAAAAGCGTAATTCACAAGCATTCCAAATAATTTTTTTTTTAGGCCGAAATCAATTACCAGAAGTGACGATCAAAAACAAGCCGGCGGGGACGGCGACGGAAGCGACTTGCTTAAGCGGAGCAGCTGATAACGAGCTCTGGGTCTGAGACTGGCTATACACTCTCCGACTAGAAACCGACCTCCTCGAGCCTCCGTCAGCCCTAGAAGAAGCAGAAACTTTCACCACCAAGCTCCTGACCCTCAGGCCTCTCTTCCTCCGGAGCAAGAGAGCGGTCAAGCAGCCCGCGCTAGCACCGCCTAACGCCTGGAGCGCTTCAAGTCTCTGCTTGTGCGTTTGAGGCCGCAGCGAAATCTGAGCAACAAAAGCGCAATTTTTGTGAGTCTGACAATGAAACAAAGAGAGAAAAACAAAAAGTCGGTGGCTGCACCTTAGGAAGAGAGCAGAGGGAAATGGCGGAAGTGGAGCCCATAGGTTTGGAGTCAGAGGCGCATAGGTGTTAAAGTCTTGGAATCTGAGCTTTGTTGCAATGGAAAAGAAGAAGAAGAAGATGAAGAAGAGCGAGATAGAGAGAGCGGCGGATCTCCGGGAATGTTCGGATTGTCTGAATTACAAAGAAAAGGGCACTTCTGGTTCGTTCGATCAGCAACCAGAGTGCCAAAAGTTTCTTGTTCTCGATTGCTCCGGATTTTCCGTTGGGCTGGTTCGTTGTTGGCCCAAATATTTTGGACTCTTTTGTGTCATATATGGTTTGGTAAAAAATAGACAATGCGATTCTTTTTAAAAAAGTGAATTAAACTCTCCCTTCATTTTACAAATTTATTTATATGTTTTCTTAATTACATTTATTGAGAATCTAAAAATACCTTTTAATTAGAATTTATTTTGTATTTAGTTTTTTAGACAAGTCTTCTTATTTTTTTTTATAGTTGAGTCGTTAAAAAAAAATTTGATATTAGAAAAATATAGATATACTTAATTTAATTGCAATGTAACTTAAACCAGAAAGCATTATTGTTTGTATTATCAATTCATAATGTGGGGACAACCTAAATAGGAAGCATCATTATCACTTGAAGTTTTAAAAAAATAAAATGAATGTCATTGAGTATCATTATCATTAGAATCATTAACTTAATGATATAATATTATATAACCTATAAGATATACAAAAAGACTTAATAAATACTATATCATTAATTTAATTATATATCACAAAAAAACAGTAATATCATTCACTTGAAGTCTTAAAAAATGAATTTCATTACGTATCATTAACTTCTTAATATATCAATTATATAACTAATAAGACACGTAAAAAGACTTAATAATGCTAATCATTAATCATAACACCTTATTTCTAATTTGTTGGTAAAACTATATCATTAATTTAATCACAACACCCTAATTTCAATTTGTCAGTATATCCAACTTGTCATTAAAAAATTTCCCCTCTTTAAGGAATTTTAAAATCGTTATTTTAGATACAATTTGAAATTAATAAAAAAATATCCTAATTTTAGGGATTTTTTTAACATAATGAGATTATAATCCATTTAAAATCTTAAATACGTATATTATCGTTATTCTAAAAAAATAAAATAAAAATAACAATATCATTATTAAGGTTATTAATGTCTATATATATGCATTAAGATATAAAGAATATTCATAAACTGCAGATATATTTTAATTCTACAAATAAAAAAGGATCATATGTCTTATTAACCCATACTATTTGTCCATATCTTGTTGTTTTCGGCCCAAAAGGAAGGCCCTCTATTTGGTCAACCTAGTTTAGACTGTAGATTTGAGATTTGAGATGAACTAAGCTTTTGGCCATGTTTATCAAACCATAAAAGAAAGTAAAAAAAAAAAAAAAAGACAACGACATTAGAAAGAAAAGTAAAGCAATGAGATTGAGCATCATTTACTTATTTTCTAATATTTACTTAATTATTTGATGGTGTAATGAGAAATAATCTTATTCCCTTTCTTATGTGTTATTACTTAGAAACGAAGATCTTATTCAATGTAATTACTAAAATATCCTTTTTACCGAACTAATAGCTATTAAATAATGATATTAGAATTTAGACATTCAAGTAAATATTGTATTTATTCCTTTTAATAGGGAATCAATACTAAAAGATGTGAGATCATTGGTATTTCTTTTCCTTATTTCTTATATTACGTAAGGCCCATAAAACTCTCATTGCTCATTTTGTAAGTAAATAGTTATTTAAAAGGAAAAAGAAGCACTTCTTATTTCTCCTTTACTTTTGATGCAAAGTAAAAATGCCTATAAGAGAAAATTGATAGAGTTTATTAAATGCCTTTTCTTATATCATAGGAGTTAAAATATAATATGTCCTCAAATTATTAAAATTACACATATGTCTATCAAAAACCGTAATGCTCCTTTCAAAAAAATCCGTAATGCTCTCAAATAATCTTCCAATGAAATAAGATATAACGAGAAAAAACCACCTTTAAAAACTAAAAAAAAAAAGGGACATCTCTAAAATATTATAAGAAGGAAGATATATATTAAACACAGGGAAAAAAAAATAGACCTTTGTTTAAATACTTGAAATGAATAAGTGGCATCCCCCTATGTCTTCGGATTTATGTCAAAATTTTTTTAGTATTTAGATTTATTTACGTTTTGTTAATATTTGACTGATATTTTTATATAACACAAATCCAAAAATTTTAATATATGTGACATAAATTCGGAGACCGTGTTTTCTTTTTTAGCATTTCTCAATTTTTTTTTTCCTTTAAAAAGCGTATAAGGATTAAGAGTTTAAACAACTATTAATATATATGTAAGAATGTGGTTTCACTAATTATGTTTTTAATATATATCATTATTAACTGTGTTATATGAATTTAATTGTTGTCATTAATTAGGCAATTGATTGAAAAATAAATATATATTAATGAGATTGAATTTTTATCATGTCACTTAATTAATTGTTATTCAATATATTCTTATTGGAAAACTATATATACATCATATGAAGTCATGATTGTGCAAGAATGTATATATCTTTAAGTATGTTAATTCAAAATCATGTACGCATCATATTACTAAATTATTTTAAAAATACGGCATTCAGATGTTTAATTGAAGATTGCTAATTATGGGGATGAATATGAAGCAAGAATCTCCCTTACCCTGCATTAGTAATGTAACGCTGAGAGGAAAATCCTTGCATACTTTGCTCTTCTCGTCACGCCTGCAACGTGTAGAACATCCCACAAAATTGGATCGTACAAGTTCCAGTACCGTTGACATTTCTAGCCAAAATTAATTTATTTTTTATGCTATTTTGTATTCATGGTTTACTTTGCTATATCCCTAATTAATTATCAGAAAATAATTCTTCTCGGACAGAAGAATATATGTGGTAGCCAATGTGGTAGTACAGATAACATTTATGCCATATATAACGGTAACCACATGATATGTTCTTGAATTTATACTTAAAAGACAGCCTTTCAGTATCAAAAGCCATTAAGCCAATGTTGTAATAACCAAACACGAGAAAATAAATGGCTTCTCAAGTCAAATGGGCATGTTTTGTTGCTTGTTTGGCCCTCTTTGCCATGGTTCTTGCTGCGCATGAAGGCCATGATCACATGCCAGGAATGGCAGGGATGGCCCCATCACCTGACCATCATCACGACCACGATGGCAATCACGGTGGCTTTGCTTATCCGTCGATGATGCTCGGAGTTCTTGCTCTCTCCCTCCCCTTTGTGGCTTTTTGGGAGAGCATCTCAGGTGTTTGTTTTCTTGTATTTGTTGGCCATGGCTTTGGTTTCTTTGTTTCTTTCTTTCGTCTGAGTTCTGTTGTCATGATGAGTCTGGACACTTGGAATAACACATGCATGTCATGGTTTATGGTTTTATGTGTTTTCTTTCAATTTGGTATTCATGTTTGTATGATGTCTCTTTCCCATGTTATGTTATTATTTTAACTAAGTACCATATTTGTCATAAGTTATGTTACGGGTTCATTGAGAACATTTTATTTATAAAGGGTAGAAATGTAAAATGGTCGAATAACAGATCAATAATAAGTATGGAATTTTATTTAACAACAATTCCAACAATCAAAGCATTATATAGAAATAGGCAGGATAATACTTGAATATAGACCGAGAGAAAATCCAACTACTGGTTTAGGTATTGAGCATGATTTTAAATTGTGTAGCTTAAAATGCTAAAGGGGATCAGAATTGTATGAACTGCTGAGTCCTAATCCTGGCTTGAATATTCAAGTTTTTTGTGGTGTGTTATTCTAGTTCTGTGATGTCCATTTTGAGTTAAAAATGCAGGCTATTTATAAGCACGGCTAAGAACAGACTTGTCAATTATGCTTGCTATAGGGTTGGCTAGGACATTTGGCTTAACTTGGTACAGAAAACCAGGTTGGCTTAATTGTATATGAAATACTAGGTGTAGATATGAAACAAGTATGAAATGCCAAATTCAGTATACCAGATTCGGTATACCTGGTACAATATACCAGGTCAGGTATACCGTAGGAAGGTCGTTGCACCAAGTAGGTGTAGGCTGAAATTTTATTCAATGTGCCACGTACAAGTTTTCATAATACCAAGTTCATTTAACTTGGCTTTAATACGTTCCAAGTCATATATTTTTTCATATGAGTTTAATTAGTTGAATTAAAAACACTCTAATCTAACCTCGAATATTTCCCAACTTTATACTGGTTTCAACCTCTGAACCAGACCACTCCTGAACAAATTATAACACCAAGATGAAAAAAGTATTATACATAAAAAAATATATATATATATACATTCGGGGTACTTAATAGAATTCATGTTCTACACTCCATTACTTGTACTGTCAAACCCCCCAGACAAATTAATACTTGACAACCAATAATTCTTTCATTATTGCCCTGATCAAAACAAGAAGAAGAAGATTCAAGAGATTTGAATCTGTGAAACATTCAAGGGATTGATTGAAGGAAGATGTTGTGAAAAATATATATACGGGCACAAAAACGCTAGTATTGTGAATTCAACTTCTTGGATGAATCTGAAAGGTAAGAAACTGCAAAAGCTGCATGAATTGCTGCCCCAATGGGAAGCACATCCTCATCTACAAGGAAGTAAGGGCTATGTGGTAAATATATGGCTCCCATGTTCTCATTTCTTGAGCCTAGAATAAAGAATGAGCCGGGAACCTTTTCCAAATAGAAAGCAAAATCTTCACTCCCCATGATTGTGCGGGACAATTGTGTATTTTCTTCTCCAACTATCTCGCTCGAGATGCGCCTCACATATTTGTAAATTCTCTCGTTGTTTATGGTCGGCGGAATGCTTGTTTGTCCCTCTCCTGAGAAGTCGATCTCAGCTGAACACCGATGCACCGCCGCTTGCCCTTTAATGACCTAAACACCAACGAAACTTTATGTCCATTTTCACTTTGGAAAGTCTAAGCTAGTTGTAGCACTTTGTCATGATAATTTGTAAAGCTAGGCTAGTTTTTTTTTTTTTTTTTTTTTACCTCTTCTATTCTTTCCCTCAGAGCGTCAAAGCTTTTCTTGCTAAAAGCTCTAAAAGTACCGGCGATTGTAGCTGAATCAGGGATGACATTGAAAGTAGTCCCCGCTTGAATCATAGCCACAGACACGACCTGCAATTCATCACTATTTAAGGTGAAAAAAAAACTAAAATTATTTTGTATGACAAGATTTCATATTCCAAGAATGCGTGTTTAGATAAAACAAACCACTTTTACTATTGTTCGGGTGCTTTGCACACGGATCAATCAATTTTTAGCAAGAAAACATTACATTTTTTACTCGTGTTTTTTACTTTCCCTAAGTATGCTTACGTAAGGGGTGTCAGATTTGGAATTATTAGAACAGGAATCGGGAAGGCGTAAAGTGTGTGATTCTTTTGTAATATTTGTAACTAAATTTTGTAGCTGAAAATAGACACAGTTTTCATGTTAAAAGTTGAGCCGCCGTAAACCTTTGCGCAACCTCCATAACTTTATGGACTAATTCAATGCTACAAATCAACAGGGTAAAAATCCAATATACCTGGGAATCGAAAGGGTCGATCTCCCTGGAAACAATGCTCTGCAAGCTAATTACCGAGGTTGAAACTGCCAAGACTGGATCAATGGATTGTTGAGGAATTGCTGCATGGCCACCTTTGCCGCTGATTTTAGCAGTGAAGCTACCACAGCCGGCGAGGAATTCCCTTGGCCGTGCCGCAATGACGCCTGTGGGTAATAAAGGCGAAATGTGCAAGCCAAGGATGGCCTCTACTCTATCAATTGCCCCTTCTTTGATCATGTCCTTTGCCCCAGCACCTCGCTCCTCGGCCGGTTGGAATATGAGCACTACAGTTCCCTGCAAAGCATAGGAAATTTTATTACCATATCATAGCAGTCAAGGGAATTTGGAGATAATAAACCATGTACTAAATTGCATAATTCTTAACATAATTTGACTTCACCTTTAACAAATTTCGGAGTTCTTGCAGTATCTTTGCGGCGCCGAGGAGCATGGTAACGTGCACGTCGTGCCCGCAAGCGTGCATTTTGCCGTCCTTCTTGCTCTTATGCTCCCATTCCACCAGTTCCTAAACAAAACAATGCAGCATTTCCCCAGTCAAGTTCATTTAGAAAATATTTGCTCACTTATCCACACACACACACACACACACACACACAGAGACACAGAGTAGAGGATATAAATACTATAAAAACCCATGTTTCAATGTTCCAATTACTTAATCTCATTGTACCAAAAATTTGTAAACAGTGTCTTAAATATGTTCCTCTTAACATTATTAAATATGTTCAATTTCAACAGGGAATTAAAAATTAAAAAAAAAAAATCTCTTCAAAGACAGGATTTTTGTTTGACTGATGTCAAAACTTTTCAATTTTTGTACTATATTCACATGATCATGCACACAACAGAGGACTCTATTTAGAAAGTTTTTTAATGGTCATGTCTTATAACCTTTAGGCTTCCATGGTAATTAGCACCATGTGCAAATTATGTCCCAGTCACTGATTGGAGTTGTCTGCTAAATAGTGCATTGATTGGAAATATAAACTTTAAGATACAATTATTTAGGAAGACTAACTAATCTGATTAGACTTTCAAAGGGGGAAAAAAACTAGTTGATTAGTCACAACTATTTTTCTTGCCCAAAAAAAGAAAGTTACCTGAATAGGCAAGGCATCCATATCTGCTCTGAGAGCAACAAAGGGTGGAGAACCAGAGCCGATAGTGGCAACCACGCCGGTCCGGGCCACGGGCCACCGGTACGCGACGCCGAGCTTATCAAGCTCGTGCCTTATGAGCTCACTAGTTTGGAATTCTTGATAAGCAAGTTCCGGGTTCTCATGGATTCTTCTCCTTATGCTCCTCATCCATGTCACGGTGTTGGGGTCATTAGCCAGCCCAACAATCTGGTCCCTGGAAGAAAGATTTCTTTGATCTGCTGATGAGTTGAAGAACCATTTTTCACCAGCACATGTTTGGAAGATCAAAGAGAAACATGAAGTAATGGAGATTAGAAACATGAGTTGCAGAAACTCCATACTGAGGCCAAAAAAAAAAAAAAAACTAAAAAAATACACAGCAATAAGTAAATTTTTTTTTTTTTTATGTGGCACAAGTGAAAGATGTGAAGTTAATGTGTTGCTCTGAACACAGACCTCACAAACAAATATATACTAGATTTTTGAAAAAGGTGGGGTAGAGAAGAGGAAGTAAATGGAGTTTACTTTTACGGTACCATAGGGTTCATTATTCCTTTCTTTTTTGATTTTTTTTTTAATCTGTCATAGCACAAAATCAAGTGGCGGAGCATCAAAGTCAAGCGCATCAAGGAAAAAGAATAATAACATGTGACTTTATATATTGATTGGAATATATATGAAAAAAAAATGTTGGACTGAATAATGTGCATCAATAAAATGAGGTTGCATAAGTTTGGGTGACAATGGTAGGAGTAACTTTAAAATAATTTATTATGAACTCCAACGTCTCAACTTGTGGCTTTTATGATTGGTATCGAAGTGGGGATTCTGGCTTGGGTCTCCGTTAATAAAAACTAAAACGAAAGCAAATTTTTCGTTTAAAGTTTAGATTTTTATTAAATTGGTTAAAATTTTATAATTCTAATTTAAAATTAAAAAAATGTATAATATTATAAGGACCAGGAAAAAAAATATTTTTATTCTCGTAAAATTATAACTTTATTATTCATAAAACTATAGACTTTAATTTAAATGAGTTATTTTATGGATTAAATTTTATTATTTTATTAAAAACAGAGTTGGAATCTGCAAGATTAATTAGCATTACTTGAAAAGAAAATTGTCAAGCTAAGCACCAAGTGTGGCAGAGAGAGTCCCTTGCGGTCCAGTGTGATGGGCGGAGCAGAATGGGACAACAGAGTGAAATAGTTGCCAAGAATGACAAGACTAGTTGATGGAGTGGGGCCCTTTGAGCAATAAGAGAGAGGCAAGAAAAGAAAAGAAAAAAGACCCACGTGCAAAAATTTGGGTTTTTAAGTGGACAGTCATAATGCACGTGGATAGCCAGCCATTTGGCAGCAGCCATGCACCGCCAGGGAAAAATAAATAAATAAAGAGTCGTACATCAATGGGACAGTATAATGATGGGGCTCTCATATGCCACAATTGTGACAAGCTTTTTCCTTTTTCACGAGAATTTTATCTTAAGTTGCGAAAAAAAAAGAGTAACAATATTATTTTATTTTAAACCCTTAAAATTGACAAAATTGTTTTAGGTAATTTTTTAATCAAAATTTAAAAAAAATACTTATCAAAAGATATTTACCATATGTTTGACTAAAAGTAATTTATACATTTAACTTAGTTATAAATAATTTAAAATTTATATATACTATAGTAAAAAAAATTACTACAATAAAAAACTCTCACATACTACAATAAAAATAGTTTTAATCATAATTTCTACTACTATATTAAACACTTTCTTATTTTTCAACAGATAAATTTATAAAAAAATAATTTTAATTAAATTAAACAATTTTAAATCTCCTGTTTGGCAAAAATAGTGAGAACTATTTTTTTCAGTTATAAACAGTATAAAGCTTTCATATATTATAATAACAATAAAAAAATTATTATAATATAAAAATTTTATTTGTTATAATAAAAATAATTTAATTAATGATTCTTACTAATCTTTTAAATACCTTAAAAATATCTACCATTGATAGTACCTATCGAAAATCAAACTGCTATCGATGGCGATATTTCTGTACTCCTAGCTATTATTGATCCTTTTGTGTTGTCTATTCTTTCGGGAAGAAAATGAAAAACTCGTGCAAGAAAAAAAAAAAAGGAAGGAAAGCAGAGAAAAAGTGGATTTTGCCGGTGTGGTTCTCATTTTGCAGCTCGTTTTCCTCGTTAATGCTTTTGGTCACAGCTCACAAGTCACAGGGCTGGAAGGTCAATTCTTTGGGAGAGGAAATCGCATGCATGACTATCCAGATTGAAGAGGTGCTTCCCCAGCTAAGCTTATCAAGCTCTCACTCCTTCATTCTTTCGTATCACTTGCACGTGAAAATCGTCTTTATTTTTACTCTTTTTTTTTTTTTTTTAAGAAAGAAAAAGAAAAGAGACTTTATTTTTGATAGCCTGAACTTTACTGGTTCAAAGAAGATTAGAGCCCTAATGCATAACATAATAAAGTTATCACGTTTTCTTCAATTTCTTCCCCTCCTTTTTAAGATAGTTATCTTTTTTTTTTTTTTTCTTTTTTTTTTATATCACTGTCATCGTTATCATACGGTTGGATGTTTAAACTCTACCTCAGTATAAAATTAGGTGTAAACTTGCTGCTATTTTGTGACCCAAAACCTTTGACAGTAAGACAGCGTCGTGGCTCTTGAAAGCAAGGCCGCGGCGCTACAATCCAGCGTCACGGTGCTCTAATTTGGGAAACCAGCGCCGCGGCGTTAGAAAGCAGCTCCGTGGCGCTTCAATGCGGCCTGATAATGTATTTTGTATTTTTTACGCGTTTTTGGGTTATTTTATGCTAGGGTTTGAGTCCCCATACATATAAATACATCATATTCTCCATAGTTTAAAAAAAACACATTAGAGAGTCAAAAAGAGTCACAAAATTTCATAGAGATCATAGTGTTGAGTGTGATACAGAGAACTCAGTCTTGTGAGTTTGTGAGTGATTGAGTGAGTGGATTTTTATATTTGAGAGCTCTAAACACCGTTGTAATTTCCTTTTTGTGATTAGTGGATTGTTTCTCCTCTGTCCGTGATTTTTTCACCCTTTATTAGAGTGTTTCTACGTAAATTTTGTGTGTAATTTTCTCTCTATTTCTTGTTGCTTATTGCTTTAATTTCTAACACTTGCTAATAGACTAAGTCGGCAACCTTTTTTTTTTTTTTTGGTATGTTTTTACCTCATATCACTTGGCACTTGGACAGATTTTTTAATTTTTTTTTTAATGTAAGTTCTTAAAGTATGTTGCCTTTTTATTTTATAATATAGATCCTATGATAGAGTCTTGTATCGATAATGCATGTTTTTGATATTTAGATATAGTAAAAAAATAATAATAATAAAATGTAAGTAGAACAAACAATTAATGATATAGATTTGGCAATGGAAAAAATCTTTTGTAATATTTTATAGATGTAAATGTTATGGGTTTTATTTATAGCGAAATTCATCTTTGTTCATCAACAGATGTTGCAAATGATTACTTAATTACTGCTCACATTTCTGGACAATGCATTTGTCTTTTTTTTTTTTTTTTTTAAGATTATAAGTGTAGACCTTTGGCTTTGTAAGTTCTCATCAAATATTTTCTTGGTTGTTGCAATCAAATTCTTAAAATTGCCACCCACCGACGTAATTTCATTAATTATGTAAGGGGTTGCTTTTGCATATCTATTTCTACGGTATTTGTTTAAATTTACTAAAATATCCGTAATCTAAAGTTATACAATCATAAATCCATCCATTTTATTTATTCATGTAAGAAATAAAAAAAAACATGATTATACTAATGCTTAGAAATCACAAACATTTGTTAATGTTTTCTTTAATAAGTACATTAAACCAATAATTGTAAGCTGCTTTTCAAACAGCAACTGTTAATTATTTGAGATATTTATCTTTTTATACCTTTTGTTAATTATGTGGAATATTTATCTTTTCATGCCTTCTGTTTTAAGTTAATTTAAAAACTATACCTTTTGTTTTCGATCTCATTAAATATTTAGCTTCATATTAGATTTAATATACAAATCTATACTTTATCTTAGTCAATAATTAATTTTGACCTTTAAAATGACTAAATTATTTTTGAATAAAAGAGAGAAAAATTAAAATTTTCAAAAAATAAGAAAAATGAAAATAAAAAAGCATAAAACATACATTTTTGAAGGCACAAATCTTAATATAAAGTTTTTTTTTTAATTTTTTAAAGTTATCTTGTTTTTTAATTAAAGGGTATTTTGGGCAATCTTTAGTTCAAAATTAAAGATTAATTAAAAAAGGTCTAAATTTATAAATTAAATCTAATTTGAAGATATAAATCCAATGAGATCAAAAACTAAAGCTATATTGCTTAAGTAAACATAAAATACAAGATATAAAAAGGTAAATAACCCTAATTATTTCTTTTTAGATATATTTGAGATGATAACATTACAATTATATTTTTTTCCATGATTTAATATAAATATTATAGGAATGTTTATCTATGAGAAATAAAAACTTATAACACTATAAATATAAGTGAAAATAAAGCATGTCTATTTCAGTTATCCTCAATAATTTAATCGAACTACCAAACACCTAAATTCTATCTTGGAATTCACAACTTCGAAAAAAATTTTTGCAAAAAAATAGTTGATTCATGTACAACCCTTGAACTTATGAACAACATAGCAATGTTTAGCTTACCCTCAAAGTTATTCTTCAGGTGACTTCATTTACGTTCGTATTTTTTTCAAAGTCACCCAGTAACAACAAAAACAACAATAATACTTGGCATTTCCCATTCCATCTTTAAAAGGTGACTTAGAAATAGAATATATCATGTTCAGAGGGTCAGAATTCAAACATATCATTTATACATGGAAAATTTCATCTTAATTTCTACATTGAACAACGCAATATGTGTAGGTTTTCAAGATTCAGCAGTTATTTTGTATTTTTCTCGTGGTTCCAAACCCCCAATGTATACTTTATTAAAATGCAGAGATGAATAAGTAAACTTTGTACAACCTAATATTTACAATTTTTTGAAAATGCCCAATATTTACAACCTTTTTTTTTCGTTTTGTTATTCGTTTTTATTTGCAAATTCTTTGATTCTTTTTTTTTTTTAATGGCAATTAAGCCCACCAATCTTACCACAAGTTTGCATGTTCCCCTTGTTGAAAATCGTGGCCAATTATCGAGGTCTTCAAACAGTTACCATTTATCGTTGAAAATTTCTTTTTACCTTATAGAGTTAAAATCCCACCATTCATAAAACTGTAAACCATCATTTAATTTATAGTGTAATTTTTAAACTGAGTTTTATTATTTTGTCAATAGTAGAATTATAAACCCATACAACAAAATAGGATTGCTCTCATCACCATGGAAGGGTATCAAAATACCCGTTCTTGTTCAAATCATAAATACAACTCTTCCTAACGAGTAATGGTCAAGAAAGATCAAAATTCGAAACAATCATGCATTTGTTTTCCTCTTTCATGACATAAAAAACAACAAGGTAATTTACCTTTTTATATCATGTATTCAAAGTTTATTCAAACATTATATCTTTAGTTTTTTATTTTATTAAATATATACCTTCATATTAGATTCAATAAACAAATTTATATCTTTTCCTAATCAATCTTTAATTTTGACTTTAAAAATTTCCTAAAATATCATCAAATTGAAAATTTTTTTAAAAAATCTAATAACTTAGAAAAAAAAAGGAAAAAAATTTTATATGAAGGTTTTGACTTAAAAACTTATGTAATACCTTCAAAATGACTGCTTTGTGCGATGTTTTTTTGTTTTCTTCATTTTTTAAAGATTTAATAATTTTTCTTTTCACTTAAAAATTATTAATCATTTTAAAGGTAAAAATTAACTATCAACTAAAACAAATTATTTATTTACATATTAAATTTAATCTAAAAGTCTACATTTAATGAAATAAAAAACCAGGATCAATGTTGACTTGGCAAAGGCGAAAATAGTATATGCCGGATGAGAAAAACTTCTCTCACTCCTCACTTACCACAGCAAAATTGACACAGAGGCGTTCAGGGAAGAGAAGTGCGAAGAGAGTAACTGCTCGCTTTTACAGGAGAAAATACCTCCTACAACGCGACATTTCTCCATTTTTTTTATCCAAAAATTACAAGCAATCAATGAGGTCATGAACGGACCTCCATGAATAAATTACGTAATTTACATGTGTAACAGATTGAAATGCCAGAAAAAAGTGAAGAGAACTTCGTAGACATCCAAAAAAAACAAACAAGAAAGAATTTTTACAATAATGAGTTGCCGTGCCGACCCGCCACAGGTAACAGAGCCATCTCACCGGAGTCGGAGTCTCCACTTCACCCATAAGCCTTTGGGACTCCTTTTTTAGTCTTACGCTAGGCTGGCATGGATGTGAAACTACTGCAACAAATTGGCTTCCTGTTCCAACCAAAGAAAAACCACAGTATACAAAATCGTTTAATAACGAAGAGTTGGATAAACGAATTTGTTAACACAAAAGGCTGTCATGATTCTCACCTTATCAGCACGACTTCCTCTTGTCAACCTTTAAATGAATGTTGTACCACTTTTTCTTCTTAGGCCTATCCCTTGTCGTTGGTTTCTTTTCCCTTTCTTGGCCATCCTCTTTAACCTCCTTGGATGGACCCTTATTTCTCTTTCCACTTGAACTCCGTTTCATTAGAGGAAGAGTTGTATACGAGGCATGTATCTCTTGCCTTTGCTTGAGCAGGTTGTCAATCTGTACAAAGCGGGCATTTTGGAGGGAAAAAAAAAAAAGATTTTGGAGTAAAAAACAAGCAGACACTGAATATGGTTCAAACGACCAATTTTGTACTTGAACTCACCTCTTGCATTTCTTGCGCATATCTGCTGGTCATTTCCGTAAATTGGGCCAGAACCTACCACAACAAAACATGAAAACTCAGAGAAAAATAAAAATTTACATACATGCGCAAGCACCACCCATGTCAAAGTCCAGACCTCTCTATATTCAGCTTCAAATTTTGACAGCTCCACCCTTTTTGTCAGTATTTGTGCTTCTACGGCCCTTAGATTCTCCTTTTCTTCCACAAAAGGTTCAGCACAAACAGCTTCTATCGTGTAGTTCGCACTTTTAAAAAAATTGTCACCTAGAAAAATGTTTAAAGGCAATGGCCTCATAATCATATCTCAAAACCAAACTGCATTATAAACTAAACTGGACATAAAATCTATGAACAGACCATAAACGGCAAACACGTGGGTTCCAGCCTTCAGTTCATTTATCTCACATGGCTGAAACCCATCCAACTTTTTAAAGAAGGCAGCATCAGGATCCTTTGCAGCAGTCATCTAGTGCAAAAATTCAAAGTCAAGATCAGCTAAAAAAGCTATTAGAATTCAGGAAAAGCATAAGAAAAACAAAAAGTTGGAGCGAATGAACTAAATCTTTTACACCACAAGCATATGCTAACAGCTTACCGAGTTGACTGTTTGATCCAATCGGTATACTGGGAAACAAAGAAAATACATCCCAGCAGATGTAACTTTTCCGGTTTTTGCACTATCCTCCTAATAAGAAATATGTTTTTTATGAGAGATTAAACAAGTAAAATATATCAGGTTGAACCCACAAGGACAGAAAAGAGGGGCAAGATAGTGTACCTGTAGGGCAAGGCTCAACCCACTATTCCCTTCCTGGTCAAAGTACAGTAACTAGAAGAGAAAGCGAACATTGAGTCAGTTAAGTTGTAATTCAGTCGTACTCACAAGGCAAAATAAAACTTGAATCACCTACACTTCAACCTTAAACAGAAAAGGATCCATACAAACTGCCACAAGAACATATATTTCCTAATAGAAAGCAACCTATTTTTCACAAAAGTTTTAACAGGACTTCACATCACCAGAAGAAAGAGAGAAGAAAAAAATAAAAAATAAAGAACAGGAAATAGAAGATTACAGTTTGATATTGTTGGCCCTATTTGGTATTGTTTTCAGAACTTTTAGAAATGTTTTTGCACGCTTTTTTAGGCAAAAATTTCAAAAACACTCTCCGTACAATCCTCAAAAAATTCTCATTTTTCAAGCAAAATCGTTTTCACCTATTTTAAAAACACTACCAAACCGACAAATGTTTTTGCACAACTTTCAAGAAAAAAAATTTCAAAAATATTCTCAGCATTCCCCAAAAATTCTCATTTTTCAAGACAAAATCATTTTGAAAACACTACCAAACGGAAGTAGTTGATTCTGCAAGAGTTTTAATGAATCAACCTTAAACTTGCTTTTGTCAGATGATTGCACTCGGCAAACAAATCCAGCCTTTGCCTCCTCTTCAGTGATTGTAAAAGAGTAGAAGTGTGCACCTTGCTTTTCAACCTATTAAAAATGAAAATATAAACAAAAAATTTTGCTAACAGTAAAAAATTGACAGAAAAAACTAAACAAGATGAATAAGGTCTGACCTTTCTGGATATAGGCTGCCCCAATGTAAGTGGACAAATAGTGACCGTGCCGTTAAGTGCCTCCTCTAAAACGGTTGCTGACACGGTAGTCTTAATTGGAACCCCAAGTTTACTGAAAAGGGCAGCAAACATGGTGTTGAATGCTCCCAGACTTGAAAGATCTAGCTCCAATTCCTGACTTTCTGCTTCAACAGCCTAGTAAATAGATGAGTTGTGACTGTATTAGGCACAAAAACTAAATAATTAAAATTTTGATGATAGCCTAGTAGCTAAACATATGACAACTGGAATCAAACGATTTCCTAAATAGCAGACCGACAAGTAGGACTAGTTAGAAACACAAGTCCAAATTTTATATATTTATTCAATAACATCGTACCTCAAACCCAGCTGTATCATACTGACGGCGTTTATCTGGGTCAGACAAGATATTGTAAGAAAATGTGACCTCCTTAAACATATCAGCTGCTTGAGGGTCATTTGCATTCTTGTCAGGATGATACCTGAAATGATTTTAAGTTTCTTAAATATAGGTATTTTTTATTTAATGACATAATGGACTTAAATCTTTATCTCCTTACCAACTATACTAAGTAAAGGCCTTTTAACCACATTAACAACCGAAGTGACACGCAAAGCAAGAAGGTTGATGACACAGAAAAAAAAGGTAAAAAATAGCAGATGAATAGACCTATCCCAATCAATACGCATCTATCAGTAACATTGTCACTATAAGCTTGTTGACTCAAACGGACAGCATATTGAAAACAGTAATTTTTCTCTAACTTTAATTCAGGTCAAGTCCAACCCACATGTCATAGACATAACAAAAACGCTCAAATATTTTCCAACATTCCTACCCCAGGGCAAAATTTCCACAAGAAATTTGACGCATGAATATATATATCATATAAATGCAGGCGGAAAACTCAATCTTGCACTAGGCTAATAAACAGAAACAGCTATATCTATAAATGTAATAATTGCTTATGTAACAAAGAACTAGACGAAAAACCGTAACTTTCAGCTATACCTATCCATGAGTTCACCCATCCTACACTATACAGACGACAACTTCTTGTTGCCCGCAATGATGCTCTAGAACCCCGAATGAAAGACTGCCATCTTTCACACGGAAATTCTAAAGGCATAAATCTTTTGGAGAGCTTGCCCAATTTTTGTTTGATCAGATTGATAAAAAAACACCTGTGCCCTTCAAAGGGCAAGAAATTGGGCAAGCTCCAAAAGATCGATGCCTTCAGAATTGAGGCTTGCTTGTTAGAAACGCCTGTGCCCTTCAAGTTTTGAAATTAAAGCTGAAGATAATTAAATATAAGCACATAATCTGCCTCCACATGTCCCAAGCACCAAAAGAAACCAACTTTTAATGGCATAAGGAGATTTTGTACTCCAAATCTCATACTCCGATCTATATTCAAATAAAACAGCTGAAACTCAAATTTTCTTTCTCTGTTTCTTCTCTTCTCCGGAGAGGAGGCTTTAGTGAATTCCAAATTCGTAAAATTTAAAATAATAATAATAATAATAATAACACTTCTTATGTTAAGAAAAATGGAACACATATGAAAATAACATACTTGAGCGCCATTCGTCGGTAAGCGCTTTTGATTTCCTGATCAGTGGAGTTCCTAGAGACGCCGAGCACCTCGTACGGGTCCCGCCGGAGCTGCTTCGCGGCGTCATGCTTCTCCGATTTCGATCTACTCGCCGGCATTCTCGAATCTGTCGGCGAATCTTTCGCTAAAAAAAACCCCTAAAAATCACCCCCAAGATGCTCCGAAATAGCCGAACAATCCACGACTCCGAAGTCAAAAATTCACCTCATCTTCCCCGAATTTCTCGTGAAAATCAGATTCTTCAGCAGCCCAGGGAAAACCCTAGAGAACGAGGGCCCGGAACAGAAGCTCCATTGCACCTCCGAGCTAGAGCTCGCTAGGAGAGAGAAAGAGACAAAAGGACGAGCAATTAGAGGGGAAATTAGTTGTTATCAGTTAATGTTGCTATTATATTGAAATTTTCTCAAATATCTATTTGAAAATTTCCATTCAGAAAGGAAACGCTTTTTTGTTTTGAGAGTTTTTTAAAATGTTCTTGTATGCTTTTTATGATAAAAATTTTAAAAATATTTTTAAGATAATTTTAAAAAAAATTTACCTTTGAAAGTAAAATTATTTTTATTTATTTTAAAAACAATATTAAACGAATCCTACCGCAAAAACTTTCATTTTGGATCCGAATAGCTTATCGATAAAGCACGCGGGGTGCGTAATACGCACCAGGATGTTAACGTGGTGCTTGTGGGAAGGATTCGGCATGTGCGTTAAGGAGTGCGTAGTGCGCACAGGGCGCAGATTAAGATTACAGCAGTGAAAATGTAATTTTAGAGAGGGGGCTTTTGGTTCAAAATTTTGGGGCCATCAAGAAGTGAATGCTAAAAGAAGCCTAATGAATTGAAATCGCGATCAGTGGGTTGGACTGAGAGAGAAATCTGACCTCAAATTCTAAAAGATTATATTCCTTTTTTGTGTTATTTTGTACCATATATTTTGACTATATTATATGCTTGTTTTTTTGCTTTTCTTTCTGGGAAAAATGATTAGAGCATATGGAATGAATGGACCCAGCTCAGGAAAAGGTTTGAAATCATGATCCAACTTCTTGTGGGGATTGCATTTTTTTTAACCAAGTTACATGTGTTGTTATTTTAGGGGGAAAAAATATTGTGAAAAAGGGGAAAAAAGAACACAGTTGTGGACGGTGATGAGGAGACAGATGAGAAATCTTGTCATGTTTGTTGGCCAACATAAAGATAAAGATGAACTTTATTATCATAATGTTGTATTTTACTTGTTTCTTTTATTTCCCTTTAAGAGAAAATTCTTGGTTTAAGTATTCTTTTTTTTCGAACATGCCACGAAATGTTTAATTGCAAAACAAGTTTCCATATGTGTGTAGGCTTCTCATTATTTTCCCAAATAAACTTTTAAATTTTGGTAGTATAGCAATTTAAATTTTATAAGAAAAAACACGATAGCGAATTGAGTTTGAAATAAAATGTTGTTTGAGAAGTGTGGTTATAAATGAAACTGAAACTCTACCACATGAGAGCTTTACACTATAACTTACTTTGTCTGATCATCGTAGCATATGAGAATTTCCCACTACAACAACTAAAACTTTTGCTTAGAACTAATTTTGCTAAATACTTTTTTTTTGTTTAAACTCATTTTCTAGACAGATAGAGTATTATAAGTTACTTTTGGCAAGAGATTTTATAGTCTTTTTTGTTTCAAACACTATTTACAACTAAAACTTTGTAGTTAGAACCATAACCCAGAACACTTTAATTAACATACTCCTATTATCCAAATTTAAATACATCCGAGGAGTATAGTGCACTAAAAGTTGGTTGTTTGGGACATCACGTGGTTTTATTTTATTGTTTAATTTTTTATTAATTTGAGCAATAGAAAAACACAAAAATTTTGAACCTTTAGACAATTGGAAAGATGAAACACTTTCCCACTAGGTCCTGTCCACAAATATGAGATTACAATAGATAAACAAAACACATTGTATTATCATTTATGATTGAAAAGGATATAATTTATATATCTACAACTTGGCCAGCTAGACTGTGCATGAAGCTTTATATGACTGCAGAGTATAATATAAGATAATATAAGGGGAATGAATGATATTGCCTATTTGCCATAATTCGTATTAAACTTGAGAAAACAACTTATTATCTTATCATAATCACTTTTACACACTTGATTAATCTTGGTTAAGAGTACCACCCTTTTTTGCTGTTTTTGTTTTTTTGTTTTTTAAATGATCTTGACAGAAAGCATAGCAAGTGAAGAAATGATTGAAAAGCTGGTGATATAGTGCCTCCAATCTTCTAAGAAATTTAAGAAACTATAATCATTTCACGGGATGATGGAATAAGGTGAGAATGTAATTGGCAAGTTTCTGCCAGATCTGGCTTTACTGGCTGACATTGATAGATAAATGTAATCAAAGAGAATGAGAAAATAAGATATGTGGGGCTTTTTCATAAGTATAAAAAGTTTAGTTAGCAGATGCCTAGAAAATTATGCTTGGGGCCAGATTTTAACTTTCCCCAAAACAAGGAAGGCAACATCAATGAGAAGTGATTTTTAAGGGTCCACCAATAAGCATTCTCTTCTCTTGGTGGCAAGTTTCATAGAGTGGGCAGTAAATATTTGCTCATTTTAATGGTGTTTGGGAGCGCTAGTTCAAACTAATGTTTTAAACTAATTTTAATTAAAACCAATATAGCAAGCATTAGTCGTACATTATAGCTCACTTTTTTTTAACATTGGCATGCGAAAGCTTTTACATTATAGCAATCAAAAGTTTTTGTTGAAACTGAAAATGATAAACACCCTATAAGTCTAACTATATGTTTCATAGATAATGGATTAGATTAGGAAGAGTAGAACAAAAGAGAAAAATGTAAAAAATAAAATACACACAAAAAAAGAAGACAGAATATAGAGGCCTTTCTATCTCTTTGATATAGACAACAGTTTTTGTTTGTTTTTTTGCTGATCATAGTTTTTGTTTGTTTGTCTATTTAAAATGTTGCTAATCGACATTGTTTTTAATTGGATATGTATTGTTGCCTAGTCTGCCTATGCAAAGTTTTGGATACTTTAGAATGTCTCATTCACAGCTGGGGTTTAGGGTTATATTTTAATTGGAAAATAAAAAGGTCAGGATCACTTAATAATACTTATACTATGTCAAGCTTTTGGGTGGTTTACCAAAAACTTATAACTTAATCAACAATTGCGTAATGATCCGAATTTTTGGTGCAAATAGAAAATATGAAATGAGTTGTGGAAATGAAGTTGTTTTAGTAAATATATTATCATATTTGAACATAATCTCTTTCCTTCTCGTCATTTAAGAGAAAAGAAATAAAAAAGAATGCTAGTGCATCAATTGCTTATGATTCGAAATTTGGTACAAATGGAATTATGGAATGTTTTGTGGAAATAGAGTTGTTTTAGCAAATACCACTCTTATATTTGAACATAATCTCTTTCCTTTTAATCTTTCAAGAGAAAAGATAAAAAGAGAGTGCCTCTCTCTCTCTCAACTTGAGGATGGAGAAATTTGAACCATATATTTTGCGGTTAAGCTAAAATGTAAAATTATCATCGAAGTATGCCTGCAATCATTGTAGATCCTCAATTTAAAACTCCCACAATGCATCAAAAAATAATACCAAAAGTTGTAAATTTAAGATCACATGTTACAAAAAAGAGAAAAAAAAAAGTGGTCTAAAATCAAGCCACAGAGAAATAAACGGTCCACCCTTTTTTTAATTTATTTGGTAGGTGAGAAGCCAATTTGATTTTACAGTTTCAGAAAATCTTGTTTTAGTGTTGAGGTGATAATGAGCTTAGGGCCGTTTGGCAGAACTTTTATTTATACTTTTAGTCAATAAAAGAAAACAAGCAAAAGCTGTATTTTTCAGTAAGTGTTTGAAACCATATTTTAAAAGAACTTTAACGAGTCAAAATAGTTTCAACTAAAGTTCCAATAATGTTATATTTAAGATGTATTGTTGATACTCTAGTACACATTTTAAGTCTATTTCAGAAGTATTTTTTTGAGAAGTTATATTTTCTGGCTTTAACATGAAGCACTTTGGAGAGTAAAAGCTCTTTTGATAATTCATCCAAATACTTCCAGAAGCAGTTTTTAGACTCAAAAAGTTAAAAAATAGTTTTTAAGAAACCCTGCTTAGCAGGCCCTTAGACATTAATGAAGGAGAGTGTTATGCTTTAAGGATAAGAGGTCAAGAGGGTGACCCAACAACTAATTAACCACTAAATAAAATCAATTTCATTTCATGACTTCAATATCAAAGACACTTCAAGAGGAGTTCCATTGTAATAAAAAGTGAGACAGATTCCCATACACGTTTGACAAACTCTTTTATCATTCTTGGCTAAAACGTGGGAAATTATATTTTCGGAACCTTTACAAAATTTTAACCTTTTCCAGGGACTGGCCGGCAATGATTGCAACGTTTTTAATTTTGGCTGGAATATATACCAACAAATAAATAGAAAAAAAGTGGTAATCCAACTCTTTCTTTTATTTATTATTATTATTTTTTGAATGCTAAATTTTTGGCCAGTCTGTTTCTGTTTACTAGTCACCATCCACAAGCGGATGATTAACAAATTGGGAATGGGCTGGGCTTGAATTTGTTAGATCATATTCTAACACCATTTGGACTTCTATGTGGGCCGAGGAACAGAGTGGCCCAGTGATCAAGGAATCGAAAAAAATGAGTAACTTGCCCCTTACTTTGATGGTGTTTGATAGATGGTTCCCACCGTTTAAACTTATGCCCCAACTTGATTTGGGGTTTAGTAAACTAAATCGAGTAATAATTCAAAAGATGATGATGGCTAAAATCCGACCAAATCGTTAGTTTTTCGAACTTGACCCGTAATTCTAGTCGTTTTGAACCATTTTGTATAAATTTCCTTCCTAAGTCATGTTAGAGTATGGTGACCCGAATTCAGTTTGGCCCGACCCAAAAAGCTCGTGGTGCGACAAATTATGGTAAAAAACAAAAGTTAAATTTTTCATGAGATTTGTGGTGGTAGCAGAGGAATCGAGCCTTAACACAATACATCATATATATATAGGTATAGTCAAAATCCTATGAGCCCAAAAACATAAACTAAACGGCTCAAAAACAGTCTGTTTAGTTTATATTTTTAGGCCCATAGAGTTTTGTCTATACTTATATATATGATGTATTGTGTTAGGGTTTTATAATTAATGAATTTTGAGCCTCCCTAACGCCTCCGTTTTAATCTTCACGAGTTTAGTGATTTTCTTCTCCTCTGCCCGTGGTTTTTTCCTTTTTTATGTTTTCACGTAAATTCTCTGCGTGTTTTAATTCTTTGTTTCTATCACATTATTTTTTGTACAAGTCACAAGTTAAAATTCATATATCCGGTTGACAAAAAAATTTGCCACAAACACTCTTAGAAAAATAAATTTTACAAAGGAATTTGCTCACTCATTCATATGAAATTAAATGTAAAAAATAAATAGATACAAAGTATTTAAAGTGGTTCACTCCGTGAAAAGCTACGTCTACTAAGGCTATAGAGAGAATTTTCACCTTCTGAAATGAAAGTAGCAGTGTGTATGCTAATATGAGACTTAAGGCATTTTTTGGGGTTTAATTCTTTATTAACAGCACTTTACAAATAACTAATAAGAAATAAATAAAACCATAAAATAACGTGAACTGCTATTCATCCTTATTGCCAAATGTGGAATTCCATTATTGAAATTCTTTATATCTCCCTTTTATTGTCGTCATGCTCTGACCCTTAAACAATGATAACATAACAAATCAATTAAGAAAACAATGCAACATTGAAAAAAAATCAAATGCATGTGGTTCCAGAAATTTACTTTAAAAAAATGAAAATAGTCGGAGCAATCTCTCTCTCTCTCTGTGAAAAAATAGAGACTAGCTGCTAATACGACACTTCATCTAAAAAACATCTTTCAGTGATTTCTGCATAAGCTATATAATTATTCAAAGGTCCTTTACATCAGCACCATGAATAACGATCCCTGCTTCCTTAATTTTTGTTTTTGGTCTTCATTATTATATTAAATGTAGCTTGCATTGTTCTTGTTATTAATTATTTGAATTATGTTTAAGACGCTAAGCCATTGACCAACCTAGAAGCCAGATCGTGTGTTGAACAGATCCCTAGTAATGTACATTTTGCGTATAAGTACATTGCATGCGTAAGATATATATATATATATATATATATATATATATATATGTATATGTATGTATGTGCGTTTGTGTTTTGAAAGTGTGTAAATTAATATATATTTGCATGTATATGCTTGTTAGTTTCATTGTACGTATCTAAAAAGACAAATATTAGATGGTTTATCTAAATTGTAAGATGGCTTATAATAAGTCAATTTGAAAGACAATATTTTTTGCATGATTTTTAATGACTAACATATTTTGAACACATTTTAAATTAAACGTATCAATATCGGCGAATTAGTCATTGGGGCAATTAAATAATTGCAATTGCTAATACAAATCCTAAGCATGTGACAGGTGATTTTGCTTTTAACTTTACAAATATTATACGAATATAAGATAAACATAGCCGGCAAATCATGTATATCCGTCCAATCCTAGTCCTAACTTGATTAGGAAAAAAATGCAATGAAAATACCAAATGAAACCCATTTTTCAAAAGGTCATATGATTTTTTTAATATTGAATAGATAATTCAAACCAAGTAGTTTGACATCTGAATCAAGTTAAGGATATTCAAACAAATGGTTCTATTGTAAATGCATATTTAGTTGTTGACAAGTGACAACATATACATTGACGAAAATGAAAGACACTATACTTCTAGATTATAAAGAACTTATATAACCGAATAAAATCAATGAGTAGGTTTATAAAACCTGGCTCAGCCAATGGAATTGTTCAAAAACCTTTTTTTTTCTTCTTCTTCTTCTTCTTTCTCTTTTTTCATTAATATTTTTTTTATTGAAGAAAATATTTTCGTCTACTTAACAAATATACTTCTTTTTTGTTTAGATATTACGTACCAATGTATACTTACTAGTTTATGTACAGGGAATGGTGATCACGTTGTCATCATGAAATAATATAATACAAATCATAAAAATTAATGTTATAACGAGTACTTAAGACACATAGAATAACATATAAACGATCGAAACGAGAACTTTTTTTTATTAGAATATTTATACCGATTCACATGTATATATATATATATGCCGACTTATTGATACCAATTCAATATTTTAAACTAATTATAACTTTTCTCAACATATCGTCTATATTAGTACGCACTAATAAATTAAAGTATTAATTTAACCTAGTTTCGCAAATGGGGCAGCTTTGCAATTATTTATTAACCCACGTTCTTATTATTCTCCTTCATGGCTTTATTTATACATATAAATATAAATACTTATAACATAGTACGAAGAAAGTTCTCGGTTTTTCGTGAGAAAAAATATATAATAATATTAGTCCAATAAGTAGGGTGTTTCCTTCCACTAACACGACTTTAATATAACTTTAATGGATCAGATCCCGTTTGATTAAAGCAAGTTGATTGTTTAAATTATAATTATGCTTGGCACTAAAGTTATATACGTACAATGAGAGCACCCCAAAATTGATTATATATTGTCCAAAGAGAACAACAGATTTAAACTGCAATTATTTATTGGTACTAATTAATTAATTTGGTACTGCTATATTACAAATAAACAAAAGTGAATTCAACCCAATCAGAGTGTTCAAAATTCATCAACGGTAGCTTTCACCAGTTGTACTCTCAATAAACCTTTTTTTTGTGCCCTCAAAATTAAGCCTGCGGGGAATTCAGCCCATTATTCAGTATTCTAACACCATGAATATTTCTTCATTATCTGCAAGTATACCTCATAAAATTTGCATGTCTATGCATGCACATATATACTTACATATATATATATATACATATGTATGTATGTATGAATATCTTATTCCCATATCCTATACTAAAGGTGGGACATAAAACTGTATGATCATATATAATCTGATGGTTAATCTTTGTTTCTTTGATCAAACTGTTTGTGCTTAATCAGTTTGTTTCTTTCCTTTTCTTTCTTTTTCTTTCTTTTTTCCTTTTCCAATCATATTCAAAAATTGCAACTATTGGAAAAGAATCACAATCACTGTTTGAATATAACATTAACAAACTCATGACTGTTTAATTAACCTACACTGCTAAAAAACTTTCTTCTTCTTTTTTTTTTTTAATTTTTTTATACCCCACTTGGGGAAGAGCTAGGTATCTTTGATTGAAAACCTAGACCTAACTGAAGATCTAAAGATTTACAACTTTGTTTTGGACAAGGCTTGCAGACGACAGATGATCCATTATTTACTCCTTCTCCAACTCCGGATCCCATCATGTCTGAAGCACGTGTTAGGGTGAACTTGCATGCGTCTTGGCTTGAAGGGATACTAATGTAATTACTAGACTTAGCTGGTATAGAATACCAACTATTTGAAACCTGAGACCCTTGTTGGACATGGGAAGAAGAATTATCATCTGAATACTCAAAAGGGTTGAAACTAATTTGCCGGGACTCATCATGGATGGTAAATTCTGAGGCATATGAAGAGGAATAATAATTATCAAACAACATTTGTGGGGTATTATTATTATTACTACTAGTACTACTACCACCACCATTTGAGCCTGCATGGTATGAAAATCCAAGGCTGTTTTGGAAAGCTTGAAGGTAGTAGCTAAGGCTGGCCTTCCTGGCTTGAAGCTGCAATCTTTTTTTCTTCATTCTCTCCTTCTTGTGGGCATTTTGATGGCCTCCCAATGCTTGGGAATTTGCAAACTCCTTGAAGCAATATTGGCACTCAAACTTCTTGTCATGATCACTATTAATTGGTGAGCCTTTTGTGATATTCTCCTTCGGCGGCGCAGAGTTTGAGGAGTTGACACTCTCATCTCCTAATTGGTCTGCTGATGATGGCAAATTAGAGGTGGTGATTTGATGAATATCATGATTAATCTTGCATGGATTAAGCTCAAAACCAAACAGTTTGAGCTTCTTCTCAATACAAGATCCCGCAGAGTATTGGCCATCATTTTCCTCATCACATGAGGAGTGAAGATGGCTTAAGGCATCCTTTGCCATGTTTATGATATAAGAGATGGGGTTTTGGTTTTTTTTTTTTTTTTTGGAGAAAGATATTTGGTGGTGAAAATTGGGTACAGATTAGCTGTTGGCTGTTCTTGCTTTTATAGTAGACTATCTGGTTTACAACGATGCATTGCATCTAAAAAAATAATAGGTCTAATAATCACAAACGGCACAAGCGCACTTAATGGTCAATTTAAAAAAAGGGCAGAAATAGAAAAGTCAGATCAGAGAAGCCATCTCATGTAATATTGATTTAAAAACAAATAAAATATTTATATATATATATATATGTATATATATTGCCATGTTGCAGTAGATACACATGAAACTTAAGTCAAAGAAAGATGGGATGTAATCACCTGGAAGAAGATGGGGGCTTTATTTAACTTTTGAAACAAATATCTCCACTGTACTTAAATGCTTATCTAAGATTATTTTACTAGGAAAAAGAAAAAAAAATAAAAAAACCAATGAGCTAGTTAGTGGATTCATGTATTGTCCTCTACCATAGCCTATAATTAATCTAATATTATATTATAATTTAGTAAAATAATTTACAGCCTGTTTTGGTGCCAAGTCGCATCCACTACAGTAGAACACACCAATAATGTATGTAAAATTCTTTTGAGATCTGTAGAGATGTGATTATTCAGCACTTGATGAAGCTTCTTTGTAATTATCCTTCAACCCACACACGATTAAAATAAACCCTTAACAAAATATGTATATGTTGACCATCTATATATATATATATATAATATATATATTGTGAAATGCAATTGGAATAGCAAGGGGAGAGTAGTTGCTAAATAAAGGAATATTAGGAAGTGGGCAATGATGTAAGCATATATACTAATAAGGGTCTTCGATAAGATCTGGGCATATCTTCTTGGAGCAGGAAAAATAAAGAATAAAAAATAAACAAAAAAGCTTATAAGTTAATTCTTACCCAAAAGCATATGTTTTCAGGTGGATCAAGTATCATCTAATATTATTATATGAATAGCTTGAAGCATTTTGGTTTGGACAGTTGTTCATGTTGGACCCCACTTTTTGTTACGTGGGGGACATATTATGAGTAGTATTAGATTGTGTTTTCACTCCTTTTTCTCAACCTAGATCTTCGCTGTGGTGGACTTCTTCCAACCAATAGATCTCTCATGCTCATCAATTTCCCACTCCTTTTTCTTTGTATTGTTTAACAGTTTTTGTTCAAATTGCCTTCTTGCTTTGGCAGAAGAATTCCGAGTAGGCATGCTGTCATCAAGCAATATTTCAATATCTTAAGTACATGTGGAAGAAAATGAGGCCAATATGAGAAACAAAAAAAAACAAAAAGATTGGATTATATTATGGTGGCTGGGTGGTGGGCATTGGTTTAAGTTTAATTTGATTGATTGATTTCTTTGAGCTAATAATTATTATTATTATTATTTTAAATTTCATTTTATCCATTGGTTTGATAAATTTGATATATGGACAATTAATCAAATTGGATGGTCCCTACCATCAGCAACCCCAATCCCATGATAATAATAATAAAAATGAATAAAAGCATGTTCCAATCCACTTTATCTTTGCTTCTTTCCTAGAGTAATCTGCTACAGAATTTTAGATATTGTATTATATTAACAAAGAATGCCAAACTTGACTCGAGGAAGCAAATCAGAAGCAATATTTTACTTGTACATGAGAAAAAGTTAATAGGGATAATAGGAAGACTGAATATTGAAAATTTGCTATGATTTACCAATTGCAGCATCTGATACACACTTTTCCTGGTCTATGTACGTAGCTACAATACTATTTTCAATATGAGGTCTTTCAAGTCTATATAAAGTGATGCTTATATAACCAATCTTAATCACAACTTTACAATCAATCACAAATTCACATGTACAGGTCTAAGAAGTTGTTTGATTGAAGGATAAAGTGAAAAGAATAAGAGGAGCCATAAGAGTAAAAATGGGAAGGAATGGATTGGGTAAGAGATTTTAAATTCTTTAATGAGGGACTTTTATGATGTGGAGAGAAAAATTCCTAACACCATGTTAGAAATACGATATATAACTTGTGAATTTTACACTAGAATTTACAAACCTTAAACGTTGAAATTATCCAAGTTATGATATACTCGTGAATTTTGAATAAATATGATAATTCGTAACTTTTTTACATTGAAAATTTAAAACTTCGAATGTTAAAGATGTAAAAGTTATGATAGACTTATCAACTGACACGGTGCTATAAAAGCGCCTTACAAGAACGCTATGGATAAATTGGAAAAGGAGATGCATCAAAACAAAATAAGATAAAAGATTCTTTTTTTCTTCTTTATGTTGCATACCTATATTATATGCGTTCTTTCTCTAATTTTTTCCTTTTTCCAAACATAACTTAACATTCATTGATTATGATTCAAGTCCCACACAATATTACAAGTCAATTAGATTAAAACATCAATAAGATGACTAGAATTTTTTATGTGTATCTAAATTCACATTTACATTAGAAAGATCTCAAGTATTATTCTCCATGAAGTTAATTAAAGCATTTGATATTCGATATGGTAAAAGGCATAGATCCATGATCATTGTCACATGAAGCGTAACGAAGCCATGCATAATAATGATGCTTTTTCCAACCATTAAGACATTCTTTTATTAAGTGGTGAAAAAGTAAAGCAGTAAAGATCAATCCTAAATTATTCTCGGTCATGTAAGAATGGTGAAAAAAACTGGAAAGCACCTCGAAATTCATTCACAGTGGTAACTTAGTGGAACAATCATGCAACAAATGTCACACCTCAATCAATTTCCCAACAATTTTTTCCCAAAAAACAGTGACTCCTAGGGGTGGAAAAAAAAAATGCCAACTGACGCAATAAAGTAAAAGAAATAATGGATTAACCTTATGAAGTTAACAATCCAAAAACCACTTATAAACTAATATATGGGTTAGGAAGGACAAAGCAGTACAATATTGACTGCAATGAGACTAAATATTTAGGAAATCCCATTTTCCGAGAAAAATCCAAGTGATTAATTAAGGCATATAATCTAATCTTTTTGTTCTGCTTTAGGAATTATGTGGGACTTGAATATAATATGAAACTCAAAAGAGAAAATGCAAAAGTACATAAACCAGATGTGTTATAGTTTGAACAATGTAAAACACTTACATGTTACAGTAAAAAGAAAAAAATTACTACAATATAAATTATATATTGCAATGTTTATAATTTTAATTAATGGCTCTAACTACCGTACCAAATACCCTTTTAATGTACCAAATACCCTTTTAATGTCGTAACCAATAAACAACTGAGAATGTGATTTTGGAAACAAACAAGAAAGCGGCCGTTTCGCAACGCCTGTTTAGTCAGCATCAATTAGGCCTAACCAGGCGTACATCTAGCACACTTTAGCTTGCAAGAAAAATATTAATCTGCAATCAAGTATTCAATGTATGCTTGCAAGCATCCATTTCACATACACTCAAAACGTCAAAAGCTTGTTGCGGTTTTCAAGAAGAGAGAATTTTCTATACATGATCTCTTTACTCTTCTGTCTTTCCTTTTAATTTCTTTCCGACTTTAAGGCACGTTTATCGCAAAGAAATGTAATTGAAAAAAATAATTAAATTGAAAAAAAAAATAAGAATGAGGATTATTTGTTCTTTTTATAATGTAATGAAAAATAATCTCATTTACTTACTAGTATTTACTTTAAATAAAAGATATCACTCAATGCAATTTTTAAAATATCATTTTACATAACTAAATAATTATTAACTAATAACATTTAAATTTAAACATTTATGTAAATTTAACGTTCATTCTTTTTTGATAAAAAATCAATATTAAATAAGATATACGGATTAATATTCACTTTTCTTATTCCTTATATTACGTGGAACTCACACAACTCTCATTTCTCATTGTGATTTGTAAGTAAATATATTGTTAAAAGAGAGAGAGAATAGTTTCTTGAACAACTATGCCAAAAGAGACAATAGAAAAAGGGGACATGCCCAATTCGCAATAGTAACCCACGTGATGTGATGGTTAACAGTTCATGAATTCTACAGACAAACAAGTTGAAGTGTGAAAATTTTCAGATTGGGTTTTCTTGGGGCAATTGTTAAGGTAGGTACAGAGCGTACCAACCCACCAAAAAACGACACTGAGGGGTGTCGTTCTTTAATCATGCGGACTGCGGCGAATATAAAATAATTAAAAAACACGTGGATTGAGAAATGGGAACGACGAAGACATGGTCACGTAGACCCTTTTTTCGACTTGACATGCTCACATAGACTGACATAACTTCCCAGGAATTTTATAGCATTCGTGTGCAATACTTTAACATTCATGTGGATTTACAATAAATCGTACACGAAATGATAAACATGGTGCTTCTACCAACCAAGATTAGCTGATTCCAATTTACAAAATTGTAAGCAAATTTCCACTTCAGGTCATAAATGCGCTACAATTGAACGATATTCAGTGCAAAGAAAGGTTAAAAAAAATCTAGATTTCAAAATTCCTTCCCGGTACCCACTAGCTATTAGCAACAATAACCGAATGATTTTTGCATGCAAAACGGTGACAACTGATTGAAAATCACTTCATGACCCAATATGGGGATTAATACACAGCAGTCACCTCCTGTAAACGATTTGCACCTTCGAGCTCCCAGGACTAGACGTCGTCACCCGGACAATTCCATGGTATCTTGCTTTTAAGGTATAACTATCATGGTTGCCTCTTGGAACGACGCAAGAGAGCGAGAAGAATCTTTTTCCTAGGACCCTGCAAACAAACAATTGTATGAGAACCAGACACCAGACTTGGTTCAAGAGCAAAGAAACATAAAAAACCAGGACAAGGACAAAATAAAGTACATCACTAGGGGGTGTGTGTGTGTGTGTGTGTAGAGAGAGGACAGAGAGAGCTTTTGCAGAAGAAGGGATCTTCCAATGATCTAGCACAAAACTTAACAAGACCATGCTGCACCCATCACAATAACAGAGCACATCAATGGTTGTAGGCTTGCAGCCTAGTAAAGTTTTTAGTCTTACATCTTTTGCCGAGTGGATGATCAAGGGCAAAAGTCCCTAAGGAGGCTGCCTAACTCATGCAGGTTAATCTTAGGTCCCCGGCATCAAATTGCTTGGCTATTGATGGACCAAACATGGTGAACAGCGACATCAGCTACTAAGGTACAGGATAACACGGGCCACAATTTAATTGCCTCCCCTACCCTCATTGTCCAGCCGAAAGGACATTGAAAAAAAAATGCAGTCTTTCTGAGAGTTAATTTCGTGAACGCCCCTGAATTATGTACCCTACTTAAACATGCTCCCAAAATTTTTAAAAGCATTCATTTTATTTCCCCCTTGATTTGTAGAAAGACTTCAGACAAAGCCCGTTCAGCCACTTCCATCATTTACTCTAACAAAAGGGTTGGTGTGGTTAGCGAAATAGGTTTAATTAAGGATAATCAAGTAAACTAATTCAGTAACCTCAGTTTTGCTCTTAAAACCTAACTTTTTCCTAGTTATCTTTTAAAACCTCGTTACACTAATTCAGTAACCTCAATTTTGCTCTTAAAACCTAACTTTTTCCAAGTTATCTTTTAAAACCTGGTTAAAACTATTAAAAAGATTCATTAAAGAAATAACAAAAGAAAAAAGAAATAAAAAACAAAAGACTCTGTCTGGGAGATTTCATGGGAGAGGGGGAAGGGGTCACTCTGTGTGTGGCTCTGAGAAAGGAAGGAGAATGTTGCAGGTCACTGTGGGAGAAGAGAAAGGGTTGCCATGGGAGAGGGGACATCACTGTGGGAGAAGGGGAGGCTTGTACATGCCTGTGGGGGAGGGGTGGCTGGTTTGTCCCAATGTGATAACAGGGGGAGTTTGCTGCTGGCTGTTGCAGGGAAGGGGGAAGATGGGTTTGGTGCCATGTGGGGCAAAGAACCTCCGATTACAGAACGTTTTCATTTTAAAAAAAAAAAAAGGAAGCAAAATGAACGCTTATGAAAATTCAAGGGGGCACCAGGATATTGAGCTAAGGTACATAATTCAGGGGGCCTTAGTGAAATAATACTATTTCAAAGATCTTATCACTGCCTAAACCAGGTGAAGAAATCATGGACTGTCCTAAAATAAGAATACATAAGTTAAAAGACACTCTAACATTGTCGGCATACACGAGGTGACAGTTGACACTATCCATATAAAGTTTCATGACACTGTCTGATAGACCAGACAGCAATAAGGAAATCTACAGCCCTGTATGTGTGTGCACATGTGTGCATAAAGTGCACGTATTTGCATGTGAAGATTCACCAGTTCCATAAAAAAATACAAACATGAAATCAATAAAGCAGAGCCACATAAAAATAAATTAACAATCAATAAAAGAAAAAAAAAGAAAAGAAAGAATAACCATTGGTATTCCCAGCTCTTTTAAGTCATTTTCTCCCATCTGCTTCAATGCAGTCATATCCACCTGAAAAATAGATCGCTAACTTCAATATCCGATAAAATATGAATTAAAAAGAAGAACTTGGGCACAAGTAACGAGATACACACAAAAGGAAGGTATGAACTGATAGAACACAGCTCTATCAACACACATTGAATAAAAGTTGAACTTTTATTGAGACGAATCAATCTGTACAAAACAGCTTGGAAACCCTAGCTGAAGTAATGTTTGAGAGACCACCTTTCTTTCCCACTCTTGGTTTTCCAAGCCCAATCATCAACTGACTCTCACTCAAATCCTGACTGACTGTATATACTAACCCACAGACTTGTTATTACACAACAGCTATGCTAGCAAAATCCAAACATACTAAAACAACCTCACAGAACTATTACAGCAGTACTTCAACACAACTAGTTCACATAAAGCCACCACTCAATACTAACTCAGATCTCAGAAACCTGAGAAAATTTAGATGAGAATACATCACACATCAGAACTGCACAATCTTTATCTACATGCTTAGAAGGTGTATAGCCAAAATTATGGCTGACCCATTTATGACCTTAGACCTGACTTAGGACATTTCTAAAAGCAGCAAAACTTAGGACCATAGGAAAATGAGATAGTTAACATCACAGTTCTACACCATAAACGGAATGAGAAGTGCAAAAAGACATACCTCCTCAGCCTTAAAAATAACAACATATTTTCCCAGTCCCAGGGAATGCAGCAAACCATCAACAGTTTGTTGTTCATCAACCTATTAAAAAAACAAAGAGAGAGAAGGAAAATGAAACCGAGTAGCTCATAAGAAAACAGTGAAATTGAAAAGCAACTAACACTAAAAGCTCATAACAAGTCTCGTACCATGTATGGACTTTTAGATACCATGCTACTCAGTGGAGGAAGTTGGCTCATATGTGGTGGCGCCACAGGCTTTAAAGGTCCAGGAGGCAATGTAGAATTTGACGGAAAACCTACAGGCCCCACAGGCCTTGTCGTATCTATAACATCCTTACTCATATATGGAACCGAACTGACATCATCCAATGTCCTGTTTAGTGGCCTCCTCTGAATTTCGTCCACATGCCTTTGTGGAGAGAGGCCCCTAGATGTACTCGGAATCCTATCTGGGGATCTTCGTCTTAAATGATCCGCTGCCCAAGGAGAATATGAATTTCTATTTGAGTCCATCTTAGGCAAATCATCGGTGCTTCTTGTTGAAGGAACTCGATCGAAGAAACCTGTCTCTTTTCGTTCAGGCAGATGCTGCTGTAAATCAGGAGTAGGCATTGAAGGCCCAACTGCCTTTTTTAGCTTATCACGTAGGTCCCCAGACTTCTGGTCACTGTTAGTGCGTGCTTGCCTAGACGCATTTTTCCGCATGAGTTTAAACCGGAGGTCATCCTTACCAATGTGCAAGTCTTTGCAACCCAATGGTAGATAAGTTAAAAATGGAACAATAACTCAAAGATACAGTGATGCAGTGATAGAATCAACTTAAAAGCTTAAATAACACAGTGACATCAATTCACATTCACAGTTATTAGACTTATTACCATCAGAACCGTTAGCTCTTGAACTTGATGTACTAATATCTCCACGTTGGCTGCAGTCAATATGGGAGAGTGTCAAGTCACACAAAGGATCACCGGAAACAATCACATTCAATGCTACGAAAAGCTACAACAATGAAGGATTACGTACCGCTTGCTGCCACCATTAAAAAGGCTTCCGTTCGGCAAGTGACCATCTCCACTACTTCCTAACCTATCTCTTACAGACCGCTTTGTCCCTACTGCAGGCATAGACTCATTGAAAGAAATATCTGCACCAGAAGCTGCCTTCTTTACCACCTGCAAAACAGTATTTCTGAACTCAAGCAAGAACGCTAAAACACTATGTCCGAAATCGCATGAAACCAAACTTCACCGAGTCGTCACTAATAAAATTTAGAAATTCAAGCGACAATCACTAAAATTCATTCACTTGCTGCTTAGTAGATAAATGAATTGCAAATGGAAGGCCATTTTCTCTCCTTTTCTCGGAAGCCAAACAGAACTCCATTATTTAATCGAAATAAAATTTAGAAAAATAAGCAACAATCACTGAAATTCATGCGCTTGATGCTTAGTAGATAGATGGAATGCAAAAGGAAGGCCATTTTCTCTCCTTTTCTAGGAAGCCAAACAGAACTCCACTATTTGATCGAAATTTCGACAAAGCTAACAATGTAAACCAGATTGAAAGCGAAAGGTTTGGGGAAATACATACTTGGCCACTACGCCCAAGAGTAATGGTGACTCGGCCCCTGGAATTCTCCGCCATGAAATCAAAATCCAAAAAATACGCAAAAACCCTAGCAAAGCAACAACCTAATACTGGAAGCAAAGGAAATCACAGTCGACGAGAGGAAGACGAGGCATCACCGGCAAGGAGTCAAACCCTAGAGTCGCCGGCAAAAAGGAAAGCCGAAAGGGAAGCGATTTTCTTCTGCTAATTTTCTTTCTTTTTCTCCGGAAAATCAAAGGCACGTCTCTGCGTCGATTCTGAAACACGGCGAAATGGGGAAACTCTTTGGAGGCAAAAACGATGTGTCGCTGATAGGGTCAACTCGGGTAAACGGGGGATGATCAATCGGATCATCTTCACGATCAGCGTCAATGTGGGACGTCCGATTAGAGGACCTTTTCCTGGTCTTCTTTAAATTTATTTCTCCCCTTGTTAAAAAAAAAAAAAAAAAAGAATCTATCGCTATACCACTGCTATTTGCTTTTTTTTTTTGGTTTACCCATGTGTTTTAAACCAAGATTTATTATCCTATTTTCTTGTCTTTTTGTTATTTTTTTAATTAAATTTTGATACCTAAATGATTTACTTTATTATTCTTAATATTTAAGCCATGCATATATGTTTAGATTGTTAAGTTTAAATAATGTGTTAAATAAATAGTAAAAAACAATTAAGAAAACAAGAAAATGAGACGATAAATCTACACCTTATGCTTTGATCATATAAAAGAAAAAATTGAATTGAAGACCGTAAAAGCCCAAAATCTTGGGAGAAAATTGTTATTGTTGCGAACCAATTATGTCTAAATATAAGTGTATCTTAACAGTAATTTCATATATAATTTTATTCGTAGAATTCAAACAAAAAAATTTGTTTGGATGTCACAATTTGATTTTCCACGACCTACAAATGTGGTTTTGTCGTGAACTCTAACCTCACATTACATGTGTCTCCTACTCTTACTTTATGATTCTTCCTTTATAAATAAAACTTCTATGAGCATGTATTTATCACCCTCGTAAGTGAAAAAGAAAAAAAGTAAGAAATTGCTTTGTCTGTTATATTTCTTTTTTGTTTTTTTTTTTCTTATTCTTTATAGTTCTTTGTAATAATTTACAAAGTGTTCAGCAAAAGTGGTCTAAACTACTTTTTCAGTTATAAATAGTGTAAATCTCTCACATGCTACGATAACAATAAAAAAAAATCGCTACAGTGTAAAGCTCTCATATATTACAGTAAAAATAATTCTAACTAACAGTTTTCTAACCACTTTGCCAAACACCCTATTAGTTTTTGATATTATGTTATATATAACATGCTATTATCACGGATCATTTTTCTTAATTCAAAACGTTTCAAACAGTTAGACAAGATTTGAGCATCATCTTATAAGGTGTTTGATAATTGTGATTAAAATTATAGTTGTGGTTAATAAACAATGTAAAACTCTCATATACTGCAATAAAAAGAAAAAAATTGCTAGAGTGTAAAGCTCTCATATGTTATAATATTTTGAACCACAATCATGGTTATAATCACACTTTCCAAACACTCTATTGGTTAAGTCATGATAACGTTTTTTGAACACACACATATATGTATGCCTCTCAATTATATATTTTGAGGCACAACAAATCGTTTTTGTTGTTGCATCTAATCTGAGGCAAGTTTCTACACCATTGTTATCAAGATATTGTTCATCTATCATCGTCACCAATGGTTCCTTCTAGTTGGTCAAACATATTTAAAAGGTGGCTTACATTTTGAAGGGTCATCGGCATGAGGCTATTAGAATTTTTAAAATCGTGACAAGATGCCTCAAGTATCGTGGTAAAATTTACTGGGTCACCAATTGACAGAATTTTTATGCGACTAATCTGCTCGACGCTTTAGTTGAAAACAATTTATTTTAATTAACTACAGTGTAAAGTTTTACATGCTACAATCAAAAGTAAAAAGTCGTTGCAGTGTAAAGCACTCATATGTTACAGTTTTAAAACTTAAAATTTTAATTCCAGCTAAAGTATTAAATAGCTTATAAGTATCGTAGTAGGATACCGCCAGTTACTAGTATGATGATATTAAAGGTGTGTTTATTATTTTAAACATGGTGATATAGCGTCACACTAAAAAATATGTATTCTTTTCATGGCATAAGTTTAACAGAAGACATGAAGTTATCACATTTTTATAAAAGGCAATCCTATTTAACCTTATAGGCTTATAACCTGTCACTAACAAAACAGTAGGACTTAGTCTAAAAAGTACAGTATATATTAAACTGAGGCTCACAGTTTTGTGAGTAATGGGTTACAACTCGTGAAGATAAAAAAGAAATATGTATTTTTTTCATGGCATAAGTTTAACGGAAGACATAAATTTATCATATTTCTATAAAAGGCAATCCTATTTATTATTATAGGGTTATAACCTGCTACTAACAAAATAGTAGACCTAATCTAAAAAATACACTATATATTAAACTAAAGCCCACAGTTTTATAAGTAACGGGTTACGACCCATACCCGTGAAAATAAAAAGATTTTTCTCCTATAAAAAAGAGCTCAATTCCTTTACTTTATGACCCAAAAATTATAGTGTATGCCTTTCTGGAGTGAGCTCTGGACGCCCAAATCACAAGATACAGTTGTTTCATAGTTTTTTTTGGGTTCTAATAACTAGTGCTAGAGATATGCCATTAGTTTGCCGTTGTAATTACGAAAAATATGCATGTGGCTGTCTTTCCTATTCAGGTTAAATGATCAAAGAGTTGATTTCATGCAAATACGAGATCTATATCGTCCTTCCAAGTCATGGCCTTTGTAACATTGTTGATCCATATATTATCGTGGAATAGAATATAAATTTCTTTCCAACTCTCACATTTATATTATATTTCTAATCTTAATATTGATAGTTTGAAAGTATGGAAAACATTGTATGAACCCATGGACAAAAATCGATTAGTTTCTTAGCAGTTAGCAATCCTATCGAGCTTAAGTTTGGATGGAAGATCTTATTCGTATAGGGTATATATCTACAAAAGTAATTTTAAACTAAATTGAGACTAATATATTAAGAATAAAAAAGTAATGAGCAATTTTTTTTTTTGCCTCAACCACAAATAATTTATAATATATATACGAATTTTTTTTTTTCCAAAGGTTACACTTTATTGGCCCCAATTAGTTCATAGGTCCGTACCACATTTCAATTTTTTTGCAAAATTTTTTTACAAAAATTTAAATTTTTGTTTAAACTTTCTGTTTTCACCTGTGAAAACCACAATATATATATATATATATATATATATATATATATATATATATATATTTTAAGTTACACATGATTGTCCTCAATTAGTTCAAAGGTTGGAACCATACTTCAATTTTTTTTTTTTTTGCCAATTTTTTCTCACAAAAATTTAAACTTTTATTTGAACTTTATGTTTTAATATTTGAAATTATAAGTACAAATTTAAATAAATTAATATCGTAATTATTAGTTTTTAAAGCCTATAATCTAGGTGAGCATATAAATTTTAAATAAAGTTTAGAAAGAAGATCATTAGAAAATGTAGAGAAATAATAGCAAGAGTGTAAACTAAAAGTAGAAATTTTAGGGTCAACTAAAGGAAAAAGACTAGATTAGAGATGTCAAATGGGTCAGCCCAACCCATTTATTTTAGGCCCAAGTGTGCCTCGTGTCGAATTTGAGTCCATCCATTTATTTATCATGTCGTGCTAGGCCCGATCCGTTTAATTCTTGCAACATTAGGCCCAGCCCATAGTCCATTTAGTAATAGATTGTGCCTATAATGTGCTTGGGCCATGCTTGTGCCTGTATCAGTGTTTGTGCTTTTTTGTCGGCTTTTAACTCTTAATGTGTTTTTGTCATGCCTAATGGCTTATTTACACAAAAAAAAAAAAAGATAACAAACAAAAAAAGAAATCACTAAATCTTAACAAAAAGAAACTACATTATTGATAAAAATTACCTCATTAAAAACTTTACCAAGCAAAACCCATTGGGATAAAATCTTAGTAAAGAAAAAATAGTGTAATTTTAAAATACATAATTAACTCATGTCTGTGTTTCTACATTTATTACTTATTTTAGAAACACAAGCATGGGTGAAGAAATTTAAAACTTCTTTATAAAATATTTATAAAAATGTAAAATACATTGGCAAAATTAGTCTTAAATTGCAAATTCTAATTGTGCTTTTTTTTGGGCTTCTATACTGCTTTTAATGTTTTCGTACCCATGCCGGCCTTTACCGTGGCGTGCCTAAAAGTTGCATCAAGCCTAGCTCATTTAATAAGTGAGATGGGCTAGACCCATTTAATAATCATATCGTACAATATCTTGCTCGTGCCGACCTACTAGGCCTGGCTTGTTTTGATATCTTTAAACTAGATATAGGGTAAGTAAAACAAACTATGGGTTAATTGCATAACTGTACCTTCTAGTTTTCATTATTTCTTAATTTGTCATTCTATTTTTAGAAACTATAAATGTTTGTTTTAAGTTTAAAAAAATTGTTTCAATTTTGTTCCTTGCAGACTTTTTTGACTTAAAAAATATAGAAATAAGATAAAAATATTATTGACTAAACTTAATTTGTTAGTGACATCTATGTTAAATACATATTTTAAAATTTAAAAAGTCATAAACTTTGAGATTTTTTTGAATTTTGATGTTTTGCTTCAAGATTTTTATGCTTTTAATATATAAAATATTTATCACAACTATTTAAGGGTAGTCATGTTATTTTGTCCAATTTTTTTATTCATAGAGATGAAATTGAAATAAGCTTTTAAAACATTAAGAATACCTTTATAGTTTTTAAGAACAGATAAACAATTTGCGAAATAATTAAAACTAGAAAATACAATTATATAATTAACCTAACAAACTATTTACAAAGATGTTAGATTTATTTGTTGAACAAATGGTATTAGGGATATGAAAAATCTTTTTCATCCCTTATAACTCACAAAACTACAAGCTTCAGTATAGCATGTAATGTACTTTTTAGACTGTTATATTGTTTTGTTAGTAATGAGATTATAACTCATAGAGTTAAATAGGATTGTTTTAAGAATACAGAGGTGTGTGCCCATGTCTCTGTTTTAATGGAAAAAAAGGTATCATAGCACTACTCAATTGAATAATCAATCCAAATAGTAGAGCCTAAAAATCATGGGACAACTTTAATATCCCAAACATTAGTAAAACTATGAAATACTAAATTAACCAAAATATGGGCTACCTTATTTCCATAACGAGAAATATGGTAGCGGCGACCCCATGCAAAGGTATTTGAATGTGTATTGAGACAACAAAAAATAATTTGGATAATTAACGGGAATACACTTGTTCGAAAGATGTGATATTATATATATATATATAGTCATCGGGAAATTGGTACTGAAGTTATTGACATGCATGCCTAGAAATTCAAACACGTGATACGGAGTAGGTAAATGTAAAAGAGAAATCAGAGGCATAATAATCTCAATCCCTAAATAATGGGAATTTGATTTACTTGGTGCATAACAGCTCAGGGCATCCTGTTAAAGGCCAGGATTGTTGATTCAGTGATCATCGGGATCAAGCACGCATGCAACGGCACAAAATATAAATGATTCACTCATTAATTACCAACATAAATAATGATTCTGTGGTTGCGATATAGTCTAGCAGTAAAACTATATCTAACTAACTCTACTATAAGGTGAAAAGTTTAAATCTTTTAAGCACAAATTAAAAAAAAATAAATAATGATTCTAATTTCTGACCTTGCAATATTAATCCTAGCAACGTACACTTCATGAATAAAGTTTGAATGCATGTGAAGGGAAGGAAAAAAAAAAAAGAAAAAAAAGACAAGCAACGTACGAAAAGCTAAGAACTAGTCTAAAGCTACATTATTACTGCATTAGAACAAAATTGAAGAGGCCCTTTTTGGGTTATTACAGCATAAAAGAATTTAGGCCCTAATTATTTTCCTTTCTGCATGGTGTACAACCCTATTTATAGTGTGTTCTAAAAAAAAACTGTTCTCAACTTTTTGGTTTTAGTTAATTATATCCATAATTAGAAGCAGTACAAGAAACAATCGCTTCACTACAACGGCTGAAAGTTTTAAGTTATGTAAGAGAGAGTTATATATTGATCCATCATTTGCTATATATAAGTGTTAAATATTACCGTGTAAAGAGCTCACATGATACAGCAAATTTGTTTTAACTTTTTGCTTTCATCGTGTTGCCAAACATACTCATATATGTTAATCTATGAATCGGAGAATTTTAGATCTGAATGAGAATATATTGACTAACTTATTGAAAAATACATGTAGACATATATGTACTTGATGTATCTATATATATATATATCAGAATACACACAAAGAGATTGATCAACTAAATTTTTAGGTACATGCATGGTTCGTCTCCGCCGAAAGTTTTGGGGATCTGGATGTAAATTTTAAGCTTTTCACATTTGCTTCCATATTATATATATGCACACATATATGTGTGCGCCCATTTATTGTGAGAGATTAATCGATAAGGGGAAAAAAGAAAAAAGACAAACCCTAATTAGAGTACTAATTAAACGACTAGATCATAACAAAATCTAGCGTTGTAAAAGATTATACATGTCACTTCAATTCAACAAATTTAAGTTATACTAACCAGCATATACATACGTACATATATATATATATATCAGCTTTTTTTACATGTTTATTGACTACGCAAACAGCTATATGTAAATATATTGTTCAGAAACCATTTTTCAGAAACACTGCGTCCAATTACTTAATCAATCTCAAAGCAGTAAAGCACCATGATCTAATTTTTATTTGCTGCATGTCTCTCTAAAATAAAAATTATTATCAGTTGAACAAATTAATACAGAAAAAGAAAGAGGGAGAAAGAGGCCGAAAATATTCAATATTCATCCTCATATTCAAATACACACTGCACACATACATGACATATATATATATATATATATATATCATGGTATATTCATGACAGAAACTTCTTTATAATCATCATGTCACACCCGAAAATTATATAAAAACCTCAAACATAATTAACATATATATATATATATGTAATACCTGAAACCCTTACGATTTAGATAATGAGAAAACACAACCGAAGAAAGCACTCATGATCACGATGTAGCTAGAAACTGCTCGATCTATGTAGAAAACTTGATATATGTAAATGGATCGGACCGTAACGCTTCAATTCCCCAAGAGAAGATTAGAAGAAGAAGAAGAAGAAGAAGGAACTAACATCAAGGCCTGCGAAAAAAGAAGATCGAAATATTAAAAACCCATATTTATCATCACTCATGGTAGATATGGGTGATCTGCCCATAACAGGGTTTCTTCTTCTTAAGCGAAGCCATAATCTTCATGATCTAATTCTTATTAATGGCCTCTTCCTCTTTCTCCTCTTATTTCTTTTAAATTTGGTTTTGATGTTAGAGGTGAGTGGTAGAGGTGGTGGTTTGTGTGGGGTTGTTAAGGAGGGATATTTGCTATGATGAAAGTGAGGGATTAATGATGAGATCAGGAAGAGGCCAGAGGACATGATGATTGCTGCGACTTGTTTGTTTTTTCCTTTTTAGAGAGAGAGAGAGAGAGAGAGATGAAATTCCAAAGTGTTGGGGTGCTAAATTCTTAGAGGAGAGTTTGATGGCTGTGGCTATAACTTTGTTTCACATGGAGATAACTATCATGAAGCCACAATAATATTGTCCTCTCTCTCTACACACACACACACACTAAATATGAAAACCCAAAAATCTCCTAAGCCTTTTTATCTAATATTGATACTTGTGAGGCTGTGTTTGACTCTATAGAGAGAGGAGGTGGAGAAAGCTATAGCCTATAGTACTGTAAAAATGCTTTATTAATTTATCGTTTATTTTCTAGAAAGAAGAGATTGTCTATGCACCTCATGAGGAGGAAAAAAAATTGAAATAAAAGTCACAAGATACGACTTTATGTCTACTTTGATTAAAAGGTGTTATTGAAAAATTAAAAATCAAAATCGAAGAAGATGTTATTGAAAGGCGTACTATTACCTTTATCTGTTCTCTCGTTTCAATTTATTGATCAGTTAATTGAATTTGGGGGTGTAATATTCAGATATACGAATTATTTGTAATTTCGAAGCACAGACACATGTATCAAGACAAACAAGAACACACACGTACATATATCCGTTATATATATATATATATTTATATATATATATATATCCATGAATATATGAATAAGGGAGATATAAATGACAATATCAATTATATTACTTTAAGTTTTGGGAAAACAATGGAGACTTGTTACTTAAGCATGTGATGCAATTATAAAGAAAGAATAACTCTTGCTTTTGAATATATAATTTGATAAAAAAAGTATTATTCTTGCTCAAGTTTTGAATATTGCTTCTATTATATACCAAATATTACTTTTCTGGAGTACTAATGGCTCTGAACATGTTATTCAAATCAAGTATATGTCTATTGTAGCCAACACCTAGCGCATATATATATATATATATAACATACAGTTAAAAAATACGAGACTAAAAACAAAAGAAAGGATACTCCCACATATAGACATTATACGTCCAATTAGGACTTGATCATATAGTTATGCATCGAGGGAAAATTATGTTTCAGTAGCAAATGAATTCTCAGATTGATGATAAAACAGACAAGAGACAGAGACAGAGAGAGAAAGAGAGAGAGAGAACAAGAGTAGCAAATGAATTAAGAATTAAATTGCACTTCTTGTGTGTGTTGGAAGCGTGTGCTTGCATATCTATTTTGTGGCAATTGGAAAAGCTAGCTAATTTGCTAATTCTTTCATTGCAAGTTGCAACCAACTCAAAATTTTGAGAGCATTATTAGCCTTGACATGCACATTTATAAATTTCAGTTGATGATAATGATTACGAAAATGAAAAAACTTAATCAACAACCTTCACATATTGAAAGTGATTTATGTTCATGATGATATATTTTACAAGCCTACAACTTAACAACCTTCTTCATTCATAAACAGGTTGCACTAGTGAAAATGAAAGTTCACCTAGGTGGTACACACACATATATATATGTATCATGTATATAAAAAATTTATGCTCCGATTGACCCACATAAGTTTGTTATATATGTAATTATCAATTAAGCCTCTCATTTTTGCTCTAATTAAATAGAATAATTAGGGATACATATATATATATATATATAGATTTTTTAGCTCAAATTTGGCATCTTGACCTCTGATACTTGTAACTTTTTCATTTGCAAATGTGATTTTGTTTATACATTCGTGTCTTTATTTGTTTAAATTTAACACTCAATGCTATATGTATTAGACTACATTAATTAAATGTTACATGTGAACAAATTGAGGTCATATGAACTCACAAATATAGTTACATTCGTGAACAAAAATATTGCAAGGGTCAGACTGGAGACCAATCTATAGCTCTTTTAATGATTAAGCGGCCCTAGCTAAACTTAAGTATTTCCCTTGGAGAAGTATTGTTTAGACAAAGTACTTGACATGTTTGGTGGCATTGGATTCTCTCTGTTATACATATTAATGGCACTTTGCACCAAACAATTAGGTAACGCAATACGCTTCCACTTTGTCCCCACTTGAAATTATGTTCATACATACATCATGTCATAAAAGAACCAACTAATTATATATAAGGTCTACTTTGCACTGATTGAATCATTGATTATTTGTTGCAAATATTTTCTTCAAGGATATATATTCAAACATTAATTCAATTATTAAAACGGGAATCATGAATTGATAGGCAATCATGTCCCACCGTTTTATTATCATCATTATTTTTTTTGTTTATAAATTTTATTAGTTTATGTATGACCTCTAATAAAGTCAAACAATACTATTTAATCTTAGAAGGTTATAATCCCGTTATTAACAAAACAGTATGATCGAGTCTAAAAAGTACAATACACATTAAACTAAGGTTTACGATTTTATGAGTTACGTGGTTATAATTTTATGGAATGAAAATGATTTTTCAATAAAGTCACCTTACCATTCTTAATTCTTAGTGTACTAAACTTTTTCTCGCCTTTCCTCGAATATATATCTGTAATGAAAAACTGTAGGATGGCCCGCTGCTCAATTATACAAGCGCGGCACATAGTTTGACCTCTTAAGGATACTATTTCTGTCGTTTCGACTTTTTTTTTTTTTTTTTGGATAAAGCTGTCGTTTATTTCATTTATAGAAGGGTGAAAAAAGGAGATTGACACTAGCAATAGTATTCACTTTTCAGCTCAATGAACAAAGTGGCCCTAGCTATACCTAGGTGGTTTTTGATTCAGTGTTTGTTTAAATAGGTAACAAATCGAATATCGAGCAAAAAGTGAGGCTTTTAGCATATAATCACAAATCTCTAAATCCCCTTACTACCTGATCTAAAGTTTGGATCTTGATTTTTTTTTTCTTTTCTTCTTCTTTCTTTTTTTTTTTTTTTTGGTTTACTTCTCCTACTTTTAAAACCAAAAAGTCAGAAGTAAAATAAAGCTACCAAAAGTATCCATGACAGTGAAACACTAATGTTGTCCTAAACGCATCAATCGATCTGAAAGAATTCTCATTATAAAGATGATGTTGTGTCTTCTACTAAGTAACACATACAAGGAAAAGAAAAAAGAAAAAAGAAACGTACATAGATTATACACTAGTAATAATGTTTGGGAATATTTGGGATGGTTTTTTTTTTTAAAAAAAAAAACAAAATGTTGCTAATAGCGCATTAAAATTTTTAAGATATTTAAGAGATTGGTGGTTTGAACTGTTCAAATTGTAAATAATAAAAAATAAAATATATATATTTTATAATGTAAAGCTTACATATACAATAACGTACAGTTAAAATTTTTCTGTTAAATATTCAAATTAATTCTTGGTCTAAACTGAATGGGTACTTAACCAGTGACTTGTATCATATGATATGTTGAAAGAGGAAAGAAATGGTAATCCCAATCCAATTTTGTTAAGTAGCAATAAAACATGCTATAACCTCTTCATATGCAAGACGCAATATGTGCACCTCTTGTTCAATCTCTATTTTCTACCAAAAACATCAAACAGAGAAGAAGAAGAAGAAGAAGAAGAAGAAGAAGAAGAAGAAAACGTTCTTTTTAAGGGCAACTTTGATCTTGCGTGTGTGTGTGTGTATATATATATATATTAAAAAAACAAATTATTGGTAAAAGAAATTGATGTTAATCCATTTAATCTTGTCATCGCAATGATTGTGATTCCATTTGATGGGGCAAACTAAAAAGTCGCACAACATTTTGTAGTAAGAGCAGTGACACACCCAAGGAGTTGCCACCATGTCATGCTTCAAGTCAAATTTCTGCGAATTTGACTATCCTTCAAAATATCCAATTATCATCCCACACGTGGCAGCTACAGAGAGGGCTAGAGCACACTTGATAATGGCGTCTCTCTCTCTCTGATGGTTGTTTGATAGTAATTTCCAGGAGGTGGAAGGTAAAGAGGGGAAGGTGGGGTCCACTTCAGGATGAATTTCACATTCAGAAGGAAGAAGCGAGGGATTTGCGGTGCCATGAGAATGTCGGGGTGAAGTAAGAAAAAAGAAAAATTGCTTTTCTCGTGAGAGTTGGATAACGTACGACTTTGGAAACCTTCTCTCAAGTCAAACCCATAGTTGACTTTTTATTTTTTTTTTACTTACCTAGTTACGTCGGCACCTTTTTTTTTTTTTTAAAAAAAATTCTTAATATATTGAATACTTGGTGCGAGATAATCTATGAGAATCATACATGGGCCAAGGGCCAAAGGCCCCAAGCGTCCAAGATGCATCTTAACGAGAACGGGCCTGGAATTAGGCCCAGACCCAATTGCAAACAGGATGACAAAGGGTGGTGTTACTTTATTGGGAAATTTTCATAAATACTATATTTTTTAAACTTAGTTTTTTAAACATATGTTTAAGTATTAAACAATTTAAACATATAATACCTTTTTAAGTATACTCTAAATATATGCACTTTCTAAAGTATGTAAAGTGTGGCATAACATATAATATTCTCTACTTTTTACATCCATTTGGAAGTCACTAAAAATTAACTTTAAAATTTTCACAAAAATAACATCATTGAAATTTAATATTCTAAAAGCAGTATTTCTTTAATTCATGAATACAACTTTTAGAAATTTAGTGTTTGATTATGATACTAATTATTGCAATGATTTTCATATTTTGTGCTACAAATTTACATCGTAGTTATTATAATTATTTTATTTTTGCTATTTATAAAATATTCTAAAATTTTTGCTATATTTTAACATGACTTGTTTCTAACTCATCCGTGAATATACAATTTTTTTGGGAAAATTTAAGGCCAAGTTACAAACAAAAGTAATAAATTAACATACCTTGGTTCTTAAAATAAGATATTTTTTTTCTTTCAAAATACTAGCATAGTAAGTTTGTGTGGCACATATTAAAAAAGTGTAGGGAGGGAGAACAGCGAGAGGATTAGTGAAACTGTGAAAGGATATTCTTTTTTTTTTTTTTTTGAAAGGAGTGAAAGAATATTTTGTTTGGTAGGAGAGAAAAGAGGAAGGAATATATTAGGTGAAAAATCCTAACTTTAATTTTGAAGAGATTAACAGAAACAAGAGAAATGTTCACCCTCTCTTCCCTATTTTCTTCACCTACTTTATATATCTGTCATTTGATCTTTCTATTTTCTTTCTTTCTAACGAAATATGAGCTTCATTTGTGAGCCATACACATTCAAATGTCTGACCTCTGCCTAATATTGTTAAAACATGGATTTCATTTTCTCTGTCCCTAAATTCTAACTTTGGACTTGGGAGTCCAATTGTCTGCGGTTGAGCTACAATTTAAACTTTTTTTAACATTATTTTCTTCCACAATTTAAACCTCTGTTTGCATGTTTGAAAACGGGAAACTTCGGGGCATTTGGTAGTGTTTTCAAAATAAGTGAAAATAGTTTGTTTTAAAAAATAAGAATCTTAGAGAAATTATGCTGAGAGTATTTTTAAAATTTTTGACTTAAAAAACATCTAAAAATATTTTCAAAAAGTCTTAAAACACGACAAAACGGGCCTTCGTTTTCCCTTTTACGTCAGACTTTATACATGCTCAAGTTTTGATGAGAGGAAGGAAAGGTTGGACCAGCGGACTAGTACGTGTTTGCTAATTTTTAGCAGTAAGACACGTTTACGTAACTTATTAATACTTTCGCGCAGCAATAATTGAGCAATTATACGTATAATTTAAGACTCTCTATGGTGTAAAAAGAATATATAAGAGAAGATAAGTTTATACATACATATATATATATATATCCGCAAGCCGGCAGGAATTTTAGAAAAAAATGATTCCATAATTAAACTGTGTATATCATTATTTATCTGAGACACATTGACATAGACTAGATATTAAAATTAGTCAAGATAATTGATGTTTGCTTCTTTTTTTTTTCTTTTTCCTTTTTTTTTTTAAGGATTTGATGTTATGTTTGCGACATGTCATGTCAAAGTCTGATATATTTTAGAAGGACAAAAATCACCTAACCTGTGTATAGTATGTGGGTGCACATATTTTCCAGCTTGTGACTTCTATTATCATGTTTAGGTCCAGGAATAGTAATGGATGTTGCTCTTCTCCAAGAATCGAGCACTACTTAAATTGCCATACTTTCCCATAAGAGGCGAATGATATCCACTTTTTCTTTGATTTAAATGCTAAATATTTGGTCAAAAGTGTTATAAAATAAAGACAAATTACGCAAAAGATAATTGGCAAAGCATAAGTAAAAGAGAGAAAAACAACAAGAGGAGAGAATTAGACTAATAATTATTGAGATTAAAAATAAATATAAAATATAATAATGTAAAGTAAATAGCTTATTTATATTAAAACAAAATTTATTTTGGTATAAAATGACGTAGAGAAAAACACAAAACAACATTAAGATAACGAAAAACTAAAACAAAAAAAAAAACAAAGAAGTAAAAAAGAAAAAAGATGAGGTCAAATTTAAAATTTAAGTATTTAAAAAAAGCACGTAATTTTAAAAATACTAAAAGTGTTTTATTTATTTACATTAAGAATTAAAACTGTGCTCTTTCTTATAATTTCTCAAAGCAGGAGAAATTGAGAGCCCAATCATACTTAGAAGAAAAGTTTGCTCCTGGCAACAAAATATTTTTCTATTATTTCCTTTCATTGTTAGAAATGAAATTTACATGCTCACACAATTTTTTTTAGTACGCTAGAAATCATAAGTGATGATAACTAACACCATTTTCAATGTAAACATTAATGTTAATGTTATATTTGTTACTAAAAAGTATAAAATAACATATTTTTATGTTATTTTATTTTATGCTCCAATGAATAACACTATATAAAAAATAAAATTTTCCACTATTATCCTCTAAATTTATCGCATATTTATAATTTTCTCTCTTAATGACTTTTAATTTTAACAAGTTATCTCTTAAACTTTCAAACATATAACAAATCACTCCTATTAATAGCGATTTTAGTTTTCTATTAAAATTGACATGTAAATTGTACATGAATAATTGATTATTGATATAAATGGTCATTTTTATTTAATTTAATCAAAAATTATTATGATTAAAATCTTTAATTAAGTAATTTGAAATTAACTTTGTTTTGAATATAAATTTGGGTTAACATTTATGTAAATTTAAATTAACTACCTATGTGAAAATCACATGTTAATTTTAATCTAAAAAAATTGCTATCAATAGGGGTGATTTGCTATAAGGGCAACTTGCCAAAATTAAAATTTCAAAGAAAAAATTGCAGATAAACGACAAGATCAGGGGAGAAACAATGCCAAATACCCCTATATAAAATATCATATTTACTTTTTGTCATAATTATTAAACCTTAAAACTTGTAAAATAACCTTCTAATATTAAAGTAAGGGTAAATTGCTTTAATAGTCTACAACCTTTCACAAAAGTTAACATTTGGTCCCCTAATTTTATTTAGCCGACCTAATATTCTCCAATTGTAACTGATGATTTCAACCATTTTTTAAAACAGTCTAATAATAAATGATCCACCTCTATTGCTATTAGTTACGCTATGGTGTTCATAAGTATTACTCTCGTCTTTTATGTATATACACACACACACATACACACAAGCACATTTGTATTTGGTAAAATAGTTTAAATTTATAAGTTCGAAACTGTTTATAATATAAAAATCTTGCATCCTACTAAATTCACTTTTTAAGTTTAAACTCGTTTCCTTAATTAATATATATATATAGTATGGACGCACACACCGAATTAATACCTGAATGTTAGGCATGAGGAGAATTCCAAAAAGGCATTCTAATTCTTCTTCATCTCAATTTTATCTTCTTTTGCAATTAATTAGGCAGTTTGAGAGTTATATAAACATGGAGGTCCCTAAATTGACCCCACATGTCTTAAAGTAAGAAGGTCGAAATCCTTGATGCCTCGTGGTATGCTTTTCTCATTTTATTAGTTTGCCTTTTTCTCCTTTGATAAGGAAAATGACATCTTAATTTTTGAAGAACAAAAATATACTCTGTTAATAAGAAGCAAGGATCTCAAAAAATCTGAATTGTCATATCTTTAATTCGTTAAATTTCAGTAACTTATCATTTTCTTTAATTTAAAATGATAATTACTCTATTTTTTTAAACTTGAGATAAAAAAACTCTGAACATTTTTTTTTTACTAAAAGTCGAGTATACATTTACTGTCTAGATATATCTATGGCCGTTTGATTATTCTATTTATCTATAGAGTTTTTTTTTCCTTACTTTAATTATTCAAATAGACGAAATCCTTTGCTACCGAATATAGCTTCTGAATTAGAGATATGTACGTACTTCAATAATTTGGAATCGGTGCCCATTTCTTGCCTGATTGCCTCATGGCTACAGAAGCTCTCTGTCTATTAGACGCAAAACCATGGATGATTATAAGCGACAACGACAACAAGTGTATTTGCAAACTTTCGAAACAACAAGACATTGACGGTCATGGCTTATTATTTGCTAGCCATCCATGCGGTTAAAGACATACACACATAAAGTTATATTATACACACACACACACATACATATATATATATATATATAGGTGGGTTTTTTAAGAGACTGTATCTCGAACTAACGTAAGAGTAAAACACATAACATAATGATCATTGAATGTAATATTAATGTTGAAGGTACATAATAATTTTTTAGATAATTAAATTCATATTATTATGTACACCAATCTAATAACAACAGACATTGGACATCGAAGACGTGTAACATAATTTTTAGATGATTAAATTTTTTAGTGTTACATCAACTAAAAATTAATATTGTTTCTTTTAATAATTGTAATATTATGGTTTTTTTACGTTTTACTCCTATAGAATGGATCATTGAAAAAACTTATATATATATATATATATATATATATATATATATATGCATGTATGTGCGTGTAGATGTAATCAACTGTTGTCCAGTATCAGTAGTACTATCGTTTGGTCTCCTGCAGTGTTTGATAAAACCTAAAAGCCGATCAAGCAAAACGACAATTGAAGCGGCCGACAATCTAGCTTTTAGGAATGTGAACATCCAATAATGAGCATCAAATCGACGCTTCTTGACACGATAATATAAAACAGTAATTGATCATAACAAGATTTTACACCCAGAAAGGAAAAAAGTACTATATAACATGTCTTGTAATACTAGTTCTATTTAGAATCTGTGGGCTAAAAGCTGAACTTGGTACTATAAATTCCGCGCTTCACCAAACAACTTGGAAAAATTTTAAAAAACAACCCCCTTGCGTCAAATATTTCAATATTGTGCCCAAACTTTGCATTCATGTATGTTCAATGTTCAAACCAAAGGAATTCAAAGGACTTTTAAGTCCATCCCCTTTTTTGCCGCCATGAAAGACGTTCAATCATTACACATATGACTATTTCGCTATGAATATACTTTCTCACCACCCTATCTCCTACCAAAACTAATTTTCAAAAAAAAATAAAGGAAGAAGTAAATGCAACTCTATTAATTTCACCACCTATGAACATATGAATATCAAATATTAATTGAACTATAACAAACATAAAAAAAAAAATCTAAAAACAATTAGGAACCCAAAATTTCCAAACCTTGATTTCACAATCCAAACTTCCACTATAAACCAAATATGAACTCCCCAAGTTATCCGCAGCACTATTTTCGCCATTACTACTCCTACAACTAGTACCATTAAACGACAAAGTCAAACATTTGACTGGTCGTTTATGCCCCTCCAAAACAGCCAAACAAGCATAACTCTTATCAATTCCTCTCCTCCAAACCCTCACACTAGAATCAGCCGAACCACTACACACCAAATCCGACACGACAGCCAAGCAAAGTATGGCCTTGTTGTGCCCTCTTAATGCGCCCACCACCACCATATTCCCATCTTGCCCTCCACTACTAGAACTATTACAAGCATGCCCAACATCTCTTTCCCAAACCAAAATCGACCTATCACAAGCGCCGGAATACAAAACCTTCCCATCACCACTAACAGCCAACGCATTCACCGCCGACCTGTGCTTCTCCAAGGTTGCCACAAGCGAATGTCGTTTTTGCCCCGGAGGCTTAAACCACGCCTTGATCTTCTTGTCGGCCGATCCCGTGTACACGTGTCCGTCGCTCGACAATGCTATGGCGTTGACGGCGTCGTCGTGGGCGTTGCTGACCGACTCCAGGCACTTGAAGTCCGACACTCTCCAAACCTTAAACGACCGGTCCCAGGAAGCTGAGTACAAAAGAGAGCCGTCGTTCGAAACCGCCAAGGCCGAAACGGCGTCGTTGTGGTGCACCCACGTGCGCTTCTTGTGTCGGCGGACCGTGACGTAGTTCTTGGCCGAGAACAGCCTGGCGAGACGGTCATTCAGAGTCGGAAGCGTGGCTAGACATTTGTAATTGATGTTGTCGTTGTCATTTTCGATTTTCCAGGCGCGGATCTTTTGGTCTTGGTGGGAGGTGAAGAGCTTGTCGCCACAAACGACGATAGATTTCACGGCGCTGGTGGTTGTAACGACCAGATTATTATAAGTAGTGCCCGATTGATACGAGGTTGTTAGGGAAGAATAGTCCCGGGCCCACAGGCGGATCGTGCCGTCGGAGGAGGCGCTGTAGAGGAATTTACCGGCGAGGGCGAGGGAGGAGATGTAGGAGGAGTGGGGTCTGAGGGTGGCGACGACGTCGTATTGGTGGTAAGTGCTTGAGTTGTGTTGTTGTTGGAGCTGCAGAGAGGGGACTGAAGGTAGACTTGGCTGGGAAGAAAGAGATGAGTTTGAGGATTCTAAATTGAGCTGCTGATTATTATTATTATTATTAGAATATTGATCAGAATATTTGTCTGATTTTTCTTTGGTTGAGGACTCATGACATGGCAAACGACATGGAAGAATTCCCATGTTAATGTTTTGAAGAAATGAAAGCCAAAGAGAAATTGAATGGGGAATTGTGAAAGGCCCTAAAGCTTGGTTTGCTTTATATAGAGAAGATATTTTGCTTGAAAAAGTAGTGAAAGATGTTTTTCTTCTCTTTTTTTTTTTTTTAATTTATTGAGAATTATGGGAAAATGAGGTGACAAATGACGCGGTTATTAGGAGGGATCTTCAGTCATGCAAGTTGGAGAGGGTTTTAGTCGCATGCACAGAAGACTTCAATTTGATCGTGCGAACAAAGTTACAATTCAAAGACAGCTAAAAAGTGTTAGGGAGAAAACAACAAGCTTTGAATCCCGACGCCCTCTAGCATCCCATACGCATTCGGTCTCAGCTGTAATGATAGTTTTATTAAAATATCTTATGTTATGCCAAACGTTTATGGTTTGTTTGTAAAGCCCTAGAAAAAAAGTTTAGTTGGTTACAATGTAAAATTTTTCAAACACATTCTATGCTTAGTGTTGTTTTCAACCCATATAAAAAATTACCTAAGGTATCGATAAAAACTAGTTTTATGAAAATTGTAAGGTACGATGAGGAATTATCAGACCAGCATCAGACTATCAATTTTACACTTTTTTTTTTTTTGCTGAGGTTTTAAAATGAGTTAAAAGTAAGAGTTTGAACTAAAAATATTAAAGCATATAAAAAAAACATGGTTGAAAAGAAAAACATTGTTGAAATTTTGGTTGAAATAGTAAATTGCAATCTAAACCATGACTAACAAATAGCCTATTAGCCTTGTCAAAACATAAACTAATTGCATAGTAAAGTAGTACTCTATAAAAATGTTTGACAAAATTAGTTTTAACTAAAATTTTTAGTTGCTACAATATAAAATTTTCATATGTTACAACGATTAAAAAATATAAACTATAATATAAAACTCTTACATGTTACAGTTTTTTGTTTAAAAATTTTGATGTTAACTTCATTTTGCAAACACCATGTACCAGAAGCAAGCAATTAGTGGCGATGAGAAAATTTATTTGGGTTTGCAGTTTGTCCTCATCTCATAAGGAAACGTCCAAAATACTACTGAAACTGTTTAAAGAAGTTGCCTTGGCAGTCTTTTGGAAGTGGTGAATGTGGAGCCGCGACAAAAACAGATCCTTCCACAAAAGTAATAGGCTTATCCAGTTGTTTGCAAGTTGGAACGATTCTTTACCGCTCCGCTTGCTTTTTGCTTTGGTTCAATATGGCTGATAGCTGTTCCATGCTGCCAACATGGGCCTAATATTTTTATCATTCTTTCACTCTACTCTTTCACTTTTCACATCCGAATTCACAGCTGGAAAAACCTTATGGGCCCACAAGCAGACCGTGTTAAACCATCTGAACACAGATTAATGGAAGATCGGCCCATGTTTAAACAAGTCGTAACCAATAACTTTTAATTAATTGAACTTTTAATCCTTTTCTGTTTTCACTTGGGTTTGTGGGTTACAGAGTAAATAAGAGGACCTTCTAGATGAATGTTGTGTGGGTTACCAACTTTCTGATTGTTGTGACTCTTCATAAGAAGTTGGATAATATAATCTACATGGGTCCATCAGGAAGTGGTTGTTGGGGCCCGGGGTGCATCATTATAATTGGTTGATATATATGGTAATGTGTAAATAATAATTTGACTAGGTTTTGTTTATTATTATTTGCAACCAAATTGCTAACGCGTGGGACCACTAGATCTTGGAAGCAAGCGTTGGTCCTTTAGTGAAAAGAAGAATATGCTTTACAGTAGTCAAAATTAGAAAAATAGCGAGGAAAAGCATATTTTGGCGGGGGAGAGAAAACCAAAGAAAATGAAGGAGCCTAAAATATGGAGAATCAATTTCAAGCGGTGCAAATTGATTTTTTATAATCGGCTAAAAAAAGGGACTAATTTTTTAGGATATCATAAATATCATAAACAAAATTCAAATATAGTTTAAACAGTATGCGTCATCGGTTTGATTGGTCTATGGGGTGATAGAAACCCAACAAGTTGTCGCCAATGTTTGTGTCCCTCAATTGATGATGATATCCACAGAGTTTTTAGGAACCCTTCTTTAGATTTATCAAAATTAATATGCCACTGCTTTGACAAAAAAATTTAGGTTTACTTTCACTTTCACTATTGGTATATATGGATATGCATCTATCTTATTTTGGCCCATAATTAGAGGTCTAGCTATCGAAAGGTTACTAAGATATATGATTTTAGCCCCTTTATTGATAATAAGAAAATACACAAAATGCTTCTTATGTTTTGCCTAAATACCACTTTTACTCTTTTTATTATTAAAATGCTCAAAATACCAAGTATTTACAAAAACATACTCAAAATACCCCTAAAGTAATTAGTTTTTGAAAAATTCTAAGATTATCCTTGCAAATATATATTAAATGTTATTTTAAATATGACTTGACTTAAAGATTAAATAAAAGATAATTTAAAATGTTCCAACAAATATTTCAATTAAATAAATACTTTAATTATTTTGAGACTTTTTGGTTTTTCAAAATTGATTTTATTTGATATTTTGGTTTAATACTGTTTTAGATTGTATTTAGTAATTAAAAAGTATAATCTCTTCGTGGGAATTTTGTGTATAATTTTAAAAATGCAAAAGATGTTTCAGGTATTTACATAATAAAAAGAATAAAAGCCATATTTTAACAAAACACGTGAAGTGTTTTGACTCTTTTTCCTTAATAATCAAATGAAAGAACACACAAAATTACTGGTGAGCTATACAAACTCTTCTTTTGTGGTCCACCATTTTTAATATGTGAAACGGAGAATAACGAGGTTACATTCTCCTCCTTTCCTTCTCTCTTAAGTCTTCTCTTACTCTTTTTCCAAGTAGCTGCTTTTTGTTATGTCTTGCAATCGTTGGACTCTCTTTTTCATCGCCGCTCTCCATCATCGAACGCATGGACAATCAAAGAAAATGGAGCAGCAGAAAATATGGACAATCAATTCAAGCTGTGTAATTTGATTGTTAGGCTTTTTTTTTTGGGCCCAATGATACTGCTCCCAAAGTTTGTTGGACGCGTGTATGTAAGAAAGCCCATAAGTTATTCCAAAGCGAAAAAAAAAAATGTATATTATAAGAGATATTTTTAAAAGTTGTATTTATTCGTGTATACTTAAAAAAAATTATATCACACTATCATTTTATAATAAATGTTAAGTTATGTCATAAATAAATATATGTCACATTTATAAAAAATAAATCTTAAAAATAATATTTATGAAAATTTCCCCATCCGTAACTCATCTCTTTTGTTTATGTCATTCTTTTAAAGCATGTTAGTGCATTGTAATGACAGAATTGAGGGCAAAAGCCCCGTAGTATTTAAAAAATGATGAAGCTTTATGTTTCTTTATTAAGGGGACATTCCTCCAAACTATAGAAATTAAAAAGTTCAAAAAACAAAAGTTATAGTAAGTCCATCAAGACCCCCAGATTGGACCTAAAGTACTAAAGCCCAGTTAAGTTGTTTGTTCATCTATTGGAGTAATCCCAATACAATTATAATCATATTTGTGTATAATATTTTCTCTTATAGAATTTAAAGTAAAAATATTTTGAATCATACTTGTATAGTTCTAACAGTGCTCGTAAACGCTCTAAACATTCATATTGTACACCAAATGCTAATTTGTTCAGCCGGCCTTTTAAACGTCTAAAATCTAACCCAATTCATCTTGATGGCACGAAGTTAAGCCTTTAGCTATATTTGCAATAAAAATTGAACAAAATAGAACACATGCCATCCATATTTCTTATAAGGATAAAATGGACACTACTTCAAAGAGAGTTTATGGTTTTTGTATATTGTTCTTATGTCGTATCGTTTGGTTTTCCCTAAATTGACGTTATAAAGCGTGATATGGCTCCTTTCATTAAAAACCAATCATCCCAATCGCGCATCCTCCATCACAAATGACTCCACTATTGTTGTTTAGAGGTTTGCACGGTCTGATCTAGTCCCGAACCATCAGGTTTTTGAAACAAGACCCTTTTTAACGATCTGAGAAAAATGAAACCGAACCAGTCTGTTTAAGTTTTAGAATCAGACCGTTCTAAAATGGATCGGTCTAGTTTGAACCGCGGTTTTGAACTAAGAAATTAAGAAAAGACATATACACATAAATAGCCTTAATGAACAAGACCAAATCCAATCCCAAATCCAAACACATTTTCACACTTTCAATGTTCCTTTACCAAGCAAAACGAAAAGAGAATTGAAAAAAAAAAAAGCACGAAGAGAGAAGAGACGAACGTTAGAGATCTAAGGAAGATTAGATGGTGGAGCTTTATTTATATATATATATATATATATAATTTTTAGATAAATGGTCTGGTTCACAGATAATTATTTTAGAACTGAACTAGCTTGTTTTTTAACAGTCCTCAAACAGTCCAGTTTAACGCTCTAGTCACTGACTAGGCTGGCCTTTTTTTGCACAACCTTGTTGTTTTCTACTTTTTTTAGTGTGTTTGGGAACATAATTGAAACTATATAGTTAAAATCAAAATATTATAATATGTGAGAGTTTTACAACGTAACACACATTTGCTTTATACTATAACATATGAGAACTTTATACTATAGCAGTTGAAACTAATAAGTTTTAACAACGTTGCCAAACAAATCCTTTTTAACAATCAACTGACAAAAAAGGCTAACTTTGTCATATCAATATAGATTAGGGTCGGTTTTAGGATATCTTAAATTTCATGAATAAAATTCAAATCTAGTGTAAGCAGTGTGCGTCATCGGCTCCGCTGCTCTATGTGGTGATAAAAACCCCACATGTTATCGCCAATGTTTGTGCCCCTCAATTAATGACGATGCCCACGGAGTTTTTGAAAACCATTATTTAGATTTACAGTTTCTCTATTTAAACAAATTACAATGAATCCTTAGATTTATCAAAATTAACATGCCATTGCTTTGATAAAATTTACAAGGTATTTAAAAAGTAAGGTTAGAACTAAAATTTTTAAATTTAAAACTGTAATATATAAGAACTTTAGATAGTAACAATTTATGTTTTTTATTTTATTAATTGAGAGCGATACAATATTTGTTAAAAAACCAATTGATTCTAACCATCGAGTGCCAAATCTAAACATAAATTGATTCTAATATGCTATAAACTGTATGCATATCAAGAATTGAAACGGAAGCGTGAAAACATACCTCCTGCCATTGTTTACTGTGCAGACGAAGACTCCAACGTATCAAGAATTTTGTTTGAGTCTTCTAACACCCAGACACTCTGATTGATGGTGTATATCCAAAAGGAGTTAAAGGTGATAGGGACCAAACCTTGAGAATTTCATAGAA